>CM018691.1:54277992-54864985 GCA_009363875.1 Mikania micrantha | reverse complement strand
TGAAGCCCACAAGTCACGATACTCGGTACACCCCGGTGCGACGAAGATGTATCAAGATCTTCGACAGGATTATTGGTGGCCGGGCGGGCACATGAAGTTTAATGTGATGCAGTATGTGAAAAAGGTGTCTTACTTGTGCGCAAGTGAAGGCTGAACATCAGAAGCCCTACGGATATGTGCAACCTCTAGAGGTACCGGAATGGAAATGGGAACACATCACCATGGATTTCATTACCAAGCTACCAAAGACAGCTAAGCGACATGATACCCCATTATTTGGGTGATTGTGGACCGACTGACGAAGAGTGCACACTTTTCCTATCAGGGAAACGTATACGTCCGAAAGGTTGTCTGAGTTGCGTAAAGAGATTGTGGCCAGACATGGAGTTCCTGTCTCCATTGTGTCAGAATCGGGATACGAGGTTTACTTCCAGATCTGGGAAGCAGTTTCATGATGCTATGGGAACGAGGTTAAATCAGTACCGCCTATCACCCTCAGACTGATGGACAGTCAGAAAGGACTATTCAAACGTTGGAGGATATGCTTAGGGCGTGCATTATCGATTTTGGAGGGAGCTGGGATGACCACTTGCCTTGGTGGAGTTTTCATATAACAACACAGCTATCACTCTAGTATCGGAATGCCCCCATATGAGGCGTTGTACGGACGACGATGTAGAACCCCGGTATGCTGGGGTGAAGTTGGACAGAAAGAAAATGGGAAACAAGGCTGCTGTGATTGATATGGCAGAAAAGCTACGGGTGATAAAAGCACGTATGAAAGCTGCACAAGATCGCCAAAAGTCTACGCTGACAAGCGCCGAAGACCGATCGAGTTTGATGTTGGCGATCGAGTGTTGCTGAAAGTATCACCATGGAAGGGAATCATTCGATTCAGAAAGCGAGGCAAGTTGAGTCCGAGGTACATTGGACCATTTCCGATAAAGGCAAGGGTAAGGGAAGGTCGCGTATCGACTGGACCTACCAGAGGAGCTGAACGGGATTCATCCTACCTTTCACGTGTGCATCTTAGGAAGTGCTTGGCAGACGAGCAGGCGCATGTTCCTTTAGATGACATTGAGGTAGATAATCGACTGAACTACATTGAAGAACCAGTTGCCATTGTGGACAAAAGGAAAAACACTACGGAATAAAACGGTTCGTCAAGTAAGAGTTCAGTGGAAGCATCGGAAGGGTTCAGACACGACGTGGGAGAATTGGAAGACGAAATGAGGAAGATGTACCCTCATTTGTTCGGATGTAACGAGGCAGGTTTGGGACGAACCTATTGTAGGAGGGGAGAGACTTGTAACATCCCAAATTTCTAATACAAGTTACTTGGACTTACGAATGGGTAACGGAAATAAGCTTGTTGAAGGAAAGTAGACGAAAAATAACCAAGTTGAAGTCCCAAGTTCGTGTACTCGATATGGAATTTCGAGTACACTGTACTCGAAGCTGTACTCGAAATTCTCCAAATTTCGAGTACCAGACACTGCCTATAAAATAGTAGTGCCTTGGGATATGTGCGAACCTTTGGCTGAGCACGTCTCTCTCGAGTACACGAAGTCGGAACCAAGAAACTTCAAGGATCGAGCTTTTGATCGACCAAACGAAGGAGGAAACGCACGGGAATCTACAGGGGGATCACCTAACTTCAAGTAAGTATTCTAAATAAAAAGCTAGGATTTTTATGCAAAAGTTAGAATGGTTAGACAAAGAGTGAACTTATGCATAAAGCTCACACCTTTATGCATAAAGTTCGTAACTTTGAGGTTCCAATACGTTGGTAACAACCTAAGGAACCTAGAACTAGCTCCCAAGGTCTTAGATGAATTTCTGAGATGTTTAATGACGAAATGATGAGTACACGAAGCTATACACTAAGGGTACTCGAAATCATACTTAGAATTTCGTGTACATGAGTTCGAGTACATGGGTTATTCGAGTACAGGGCCATTTCGTGTACATGAGTATTTCGAGTACAAGTATTTCGAGTATGTGGTGGATTTCGATACACCATGGGGTTCGAGTACACAGGGTGTTCGTGTACACAAGGGGTTCGTGTACCTGGGTATTTCGTGTGTACTGGTGTTTCGAATACTCATGGATTTCGTGTACATGAAGACTTAATGAATTTCAAGGGTTTCGAACACTTAGCTAAGTGTTGAGAACTGGATTCATAAGGGGGACTAGTAGGCTATGAGACTTAGAATAATTTCTAAGTCTAAGTATGTGATGTGATGTATGTGATGATATGATGTAATGATATAGGTCCTTAAGGCCCAGCTAAGGAGTTCGGCTAAGGTTAACAGGAGTCTACTATCAGGTGAGTTCTAGACGCCCTATTTTATGTTAACTGTTTTGGGCTGACATACATGCTTATGGTTATGTTATGATGTTATGCTTATGATGATGATGAATGAATGATGTATGCCCTGACTATGTATGCATGCGACGTGTTAGTATGATCTATGCATGAAAGTATGTTAAGTATGATGATGCATGAGAAATGATTATGATAATGAATAACATGACATGAAAATGATGCTAGCATTTGATATGATGATGACTTTATGATAACATGCTTCTTGATGATAACTATGAGAATAGTATAGGAGTATGACAAGGTTTCTAGGTTGCTAGGATGGAAGTATGATATGTAGGCATGATGACATGATATTATGATATGATGATGATGCTAGTATGTATGATGAACTGTGCATGATGACAGTATGCTATGATGGTATGATGAGACGATGCTAGTGATAACATGTCTAAGATGCCATGATGACTGCTATGAACGATGTTATAATGCTAGCAGTAAATGTTATGATGATTATGGTAAAAGATGATATAATGCTAGATATCAGTATGACGAACGAACGATGTTCCTATACGGTTATAGGATAAGTATGAAAGATGTTGTCCAGCTCTCGTACGGGGTAGGTATGATAGTCAACCACGACTATAACTGGTAGTTGATAGTCAACACGACTTTAACTGGTATGATAGTCAACCACGACTAAAATGGTATGATAGCAACCACGACTATAACTGGGTATGATAGTATCAACCACGACTATAACTGGGTATGATAGTCAACCACGACTATAACTGGGTATGGAGCCTTGTGCGGCATAAGCCCCTGTTCGTATTGTAACAGTGGAACGTATGATGATGATGATGTAAGGGTGTTATGTGCTAAGGTTATGGACTATGTGTATGAAATGATGTGTATGTTAAGTATGTTTAATGTTGTTTATGAAAACTAGAACTCACCAGCGTAAGCTGACTTGATTTAGCATGTATGTCAGGTTGAAGGTACGATAAGAGAAGGCATGGAGCTCGGGCATCAAGTTAGACGATCCATTGGTTTTGGCAAATCCCGATATGTTTTTGATACAGACACTTATTGATTTCTGTTTATCAAACTATGTTTACATTTCCGCTGCATGATTATGAAAGTTTTTAGTTTAAGAGCTATGTGTTATGATGAAAACCAACCTCTGTGAGGTGCCCGGTTTCGGGGCCTCACAAGTTGGTATCAGAGCCATAGTTTGAGAGATCTTGGCATCCCAAATGCCAAGACTTAAACTGAGAATGGGATTAATGGATGCGGATTGCCAACCACGGATGACGGATGCCACGAGTTGAATGTTTATGTATGAGTTAAGGGTTAGATGTAATGTTATGAAAGTAGTTAGTGTCATGCACATTGAAGAGATGGGATGGGAAACGTTTAGAGCCTATGAGTTGGGTAAATGGTTAATAACACTTGATCAACGTCGTTAACGATTTACAAAACTTATTCCGTGCTAAACTGATTCCTATGCTGACTCATCAATTGTTGCATTATGTAGAAAGTTAAGATGGCCGGACAAAAGGGTAGACCGCGAAAGAAACCACAGGTAGCTGAAGAACCACATGTCGAGGCTGAAGAACCCGTCAACGAAGACGACCACGAGCACAACGAGCAACCTGAGAATGAAGACGAGTTCACTCTAGAGCCTATCGTGGTGAAGGCTATTTCTGATGAGGTCTGCAAGATCATGGATGAAAAGATGCCAGCAATGATTGCTAAGGCACTGAAGGATGCTCTAAAAGACAAGTCTGAAGGAACTAAAGAAAGCACCAAAGAAGATGAGGTGGTGATCATCGAGACGAAGAGCGGCGACTCTATGACAGGGAAACTGAAGGGCTGTGACTACAAGTCCTTCAAGGGATGTAACCCACCGACCTTTGATGGGAAGGACGCAGTGGCCACCTGCCACTGGATTTCTGCGATGGAGGCTGTTATCTCCATCAGTGAGTGCCGAGTTGACCAAGCTGTCAAGTTTGCAGCTCACTCTTTCGTTGAGGAGGCACTTCACTGGTGGAACACCGTCAAGCAATCCAAGACTACTGAGGATATGGAAAAGATGACTTGGGAGGATCTCAAGGAACCGGTCACTAAGCAGTTCTGTCCCAAGAATGAGTTGGATAAGGTTGAAAGGGAGTTTCTGGTGCTGAAGGCGGGAAGTCTGAACCACAGGCAGTACATCACGATTCAATGAGATGGCAAGACTTGTTCCTCATCTGGTTTCTACCGAGGAACGCAGGGTGAAGTTGTACATGGAGGGTTTGCCTCCAAGGTTCGGATACATGTGAAGGCGAATGCTCCCAAGACTTATGACTCCACTGTGGAGCTCAGTGGCATAGTTTGGGATGATGTTATGTCAGCCGAGCCAGTCAAAGAAGAAGCAAAGGTGAAAGAGTCCTCCGGGACTAAGAGGGGTCGAACAGACCAACGAAAGTTTTCAGGCAAGAAGATGAAGCGTGAGGATGCGAACCGATGCAACAAGTGTGGTAAAATTCACACCGGACAGTGCTTGGTGGGCACTAACTTATGTTTTCGATGCGGAAAGACGGGACATTTCTCCAGCAATTGTCCGAGTGCCACCAGATGCTACAACTGCAACGGGTTTGGACATCTGTCCAAGGATTGCAGACAACCACGGGCCGATGCTTCGGGCTCGGGTAAGAAAGAGGAGAAAGGAAAGGAGAAGCAGAAGGCTAAAGCACGAGCCTTTACGATGACGAAGGATGATGCGATTGTGGACCCGGACGTGGTCACAGGTACCTTTTCTATCAACAATATTCCTGCTTCTGTATTGTTTGATTCTGGTGCCAGTATGAGTTTTGTGTCTTCTACTTTCTGTGATGGGTTATCTGGGAAGGTTAAGAAGATAGATCGGGTATTTGATGTAGAGACGGCTATTGGTAAGATGACCAGGGTGACTGAGGCTATTGATGACTGTTATGTTGAGATAGAAGGTCATAGGTTCCCTGTCCGATTGTTTCTTATTACCTTAGGGGGATTCGATGTGGTTTTGGGTATGGACTGGTTAGCCAAATATGAGGCTAACATAGTATGTCGACGAAAGATGATATGTTTACGTGCGATGGATGGGAGCTCCGTGACGGTTTATGGTGATAAAGCGATGTATGCGCCAAAGATCATTTCGATGATCAAGGCTGATGTTATGATGCGGCGAGGGTGTGTAGCCTACTTGGCCTACGCGATTGAGGAACGTACGGATACGAGGACGATTGATGATGTTCCCGTGGTGTGTAACTTCCCCGATGTATTCCCTGAGGAATTGCCTGGATTACCACCCGAACGGGAAATTGAGTTCCAGATCGACTTAGTGCCGGGGGCACAACCCGTTGCCAAAGCACCTTACCGTTTAGCTCCAACCGAGATGAAGGAAATGATGACCCAGCTACAAGAACTCCTTGATAAAGGTTTTATACGACCGAGTGTCTCTCCGTGGGGAGCACCGGTGCTGTTCGTTAAGAAGAAGGATGGAAGTATGCGTATGTGTATTGACTACAGGGAACTGAATAAGTTGACCGTAAAGAACAGGTATCCTCTACCCAGAATTGACGATTTGTTCGATCAATTGCAAGGTGCAAGCTGGTTCTCTAAGATTGATCTCCGATCCGGTTACCATCAGTTGAAAGTTCGAGAGCAGGATATTTCAAAGACTGCTTTCCGTACGCGTTATGGACATTACGAGTTTCTCGTTATGTCGTTTGGATTGACGAATGCTCCTGCAGCATTTATGGATTTGATGAACAGAGTATGTCGACCGATGCTGGACCGATCGGTGATAGTGTTTATTGATGATATTTTGATTTATTCAAAGAACGAGGGAGACCATGCTTGCCACGTACGTGAGGTATTGGAGATCCTGAGGAAAGAGAAACTTTATGCTAAGTTCTCCAAATGCGCTTTCTGGTTACGAGAGGTACAGTTTCTGGGTCACGTGGTGAACCCAGAAGGCATTATGGTAGATCCAGCTAAAGTTGAAACGGTTATGAAATGGAGTCCTCCGAAGTCACCTACGGAAGTACGCAGTTTTCTTGGTTTGGCCGGTTACTATCGGAGATTTATTCAAGACTTCTCCAAGATAGCGACGCCGCTGACGAAGCTCACAAAGAAAGACGTAAAGTACGAATGGGGTCCAAACCAAGAACAAGCGTTTTCAGTGCTGAAGGAGAAACTTACCCAAGCTCCTGTTCTAGCACTGCCGGATGGGAATGATGATCTTGTTGTGTATGCCGATGCGTCACGACAAGGGTTGGGATGTGTACTAATGCAAAGGGGAAGGGTGATAGCTTATGCTTCGCGCCAGCTAAAGATTCATGAGGCTAACTACCCGACCCACGATCTTGAACTCGCTGCAGTGGTGTTTGCATTGAAAATATGGAGGCACTATTTGTATGGAGTAAGGAGTACCATCTATACCGACCACAAGAGCTTGAAGTATTTCTTCGAGCAAAAGGATTTGAATATGAGGCAGAGACGATGGCTTGAGCTGTTAAAGGATTATGACTGTGATATTCTATATCACCCGGGAAAGGCCAATGTGGTGGCAGATGCTCTGAGTCGCAAGACTGATCATCCTGCCATACGAGTGAAATCGTATAGTTTGGTGATAACGCCAGACTTTCTGAACGAGCTCAAACAGGCGCAACAGGAGGGATTGAAAGAAGAGAATGTGGGTTTTGAACGCGTCTTCGGACAAGTCAAGAACTTGGAAGACAATGACCATGGGATAAAGCTACGATTCGGTCGAATGTGGGTGCCCAGAAATGGGGACATTCGAGCGAGGATTTTAAATGAAGCCCACAAGTCACGATACTCGGTACACCCCGGTGCGACGAAGATGTATCAAGATCTTCGACAGGATTATTGGTGGCCGGGCATGAAGTTTAATGTGATGCAGTATGTGAACAGGTGTCTTACTTGTGCGCAAGTGAAGGCTGAACATCAGAAGCCCTACGGATATGTGCAACCTCTAGAGATACCGGAATGGAAATGGGAACACATCACCATGGATTTCATTACCAAGCTACCAAAGACAGCTAAGCGACATGATACCATATGGGTGATTGTGGACCGACTGACGAAGAGTGCACATTTTCTTCCGATCAGGGAAACGTATACGTCCGAAAGGTTGTCTGAGTTGTTCGTAAAGGAGATTGTGGCCAGACATGGAGTTCCTGTCTCCATTGTGTCAGATCGAGATACGAGGTTTACTTCCAGATTCTGGAAGCAGTTTCATGATGCTATGGGAACGAGGTTAAATATCAGTACCGCCTATCACCCTCAGACTGATGGACAGTCAGAAAGGACTATTCAAACGTTGGAGGATATGCTTAGGGCATGCATTATCGATTTTGGAGGAAGCTGGGATGACCACTTGCCCTTGGTGGAGTTCTCATACAACAACAGCTATCACTCTAGTATCGGAATGCCCCCATATGAGGCGTTGTACGGACGACGATGTAGAACCCCGGTATGCTGGGGTGAAGTTGGACAGAAAGAAATGGGAAACAAGGCTGCTGTGATTGATATGGCAGAAAAGCTACGGGTGATAAAAGCACGTATGAAAGCTGCACAAGATCGCCAAAAGTCTTACGCTGACAAGCGCCGAAGACCGATCGAGTTTGATGTTGGCGATCGAGTGTTGCTGAAAGTATCACCATGGAAGGGAATCATTCGATTCAGAAAGCGAGGCAAGTTGAGTCCGAGGTACATTGGACCATTTCCGATAAAGGCAAGGGTAGGGAAGGTCGCGTATCGGCTGGACCTACCAGAGGAGCTGAACGGGATTCATCCTACCTTCCACGTGTCACATCTTAGGAAGTGCTTGGCAGACGAGCAGGCACATGTTCCTTTGGATGACATTGAGGTAGATGATCGACTGAACTACATTGAAGAGCCAGTTGCCATTGTGGACACAAAGGAAAAACAGCTACGGAATAAAACGGTTCGTCAAGTAAGAGTTCAGTGGAAGCATCGGAAGGGTTCAGACACGACGTGGGAATTGGAAGACGAAATGAGGAAGATGTACCCTCATTTGTTCGATATGTAACGAGGCAGGTTTCGGGACGAAACCTATTGTAAGGAGGGGAGACTTGTAACATCCCAAATTTCTAATACAAGTTACTTGGAACTTACGAATGGGTAACGGATAATAAGCTTGAAGGAAAGTAGACGAAAAATAACCAAGTTGAAGTCCCAAGTTCGTGTACTCGATATGGAACTTCGAGTACACTGTACTCGAAGCTGTACTCGAAATTCTCCAAATTTCGAGTACCAGACACTGCCTATAAATAGTAGTGCCTTGGGATATGTGCGAACCTTTGGCTGAGCACGTTCTCTCTCGAGTACACGAAGTCGGAACCAAGAAACTTCAAGGATCGAGCTTTTGATCGACCAAACGAAGGAGGAAACGCACGGGAATCTACAGGGGTGATCACCTAACTTCAAGTAAGTGTTCTAAATCAAAAAGCTAGGATTTTTATGCGAAAGTTAGAATGGTTAGACAAAGAGTGAACTTATGCATAAAGCTCACACCTTTATGCGTAAAGTTCGTAACTTTGAGGTTCCAATACGTTGGTAACAACCTAAGGAACCTAGAACTAGCTCCCCAAGGCCTTAGATGAATTTCTGAGATGTTTAATGACGAAATGATGAGTACACGAAGCTATACACTAAGGGTACTCGAAAATCATACTTAGAATTTCGTGTACATGAGTATTTCGAGTACATGGGTAATTCGAGTACAGGGCCATTTCGTGTACATGAGTATTTCGAGTACAAGTATTTCGAGTATGTGGTGATTTCGAGTACACCATTGGGTTCGAGTACACAGGGATGTTCGTGTACACAAGGGGGTTCGTGTACCTTGGGTATTTCGTGTACTGGTGTTTCGAATACTCATGGATTTCGTGTACATGAAGACTTAATGAATTTCAAGGGTTTCGAACACTTAGCTAAGTGTTGAGAACTTGGATTCCATAAGGGGGACTAGTAGGCTATGAGGACTTAGAATAATTTCTAAGTCTAAGTATGTGATGTGATGGTATGTGATGATATGATGTAACTGATATAGGTCCTTAAGGCCCCAGCTAAGGAGTTCGGCTAAGGTTAACAGGAGTCTACTATCAGGTGAGTTCTAGACGCCCTATTTCATGTTAACTGTTTTGGGCTGGCATACATGCTTATGGTTATGTTATGATGTTATGTGCTTATGATGATGATGAATGAATGATGGTATGCCCTGACTATGTATGCATGCGTACGTGTTAGTATGATCTATGCATGAAAGTATGTTAAGTATGATGAATGCATGAGAAATGAATTATGATAATGAATAACATGACATGAAAATGATGCTAGCATTTGATATGATGATGACTTTATGATAACATGCTTCTTGATGATAACTATGAGAATAGTTATAGGAGTATGACAAGGTCCTAGGTTGCTAGGATGGAAGTATGATATGTAGGCATGATGACATGATATTATGATATGCTGATGATGCTAGTATGTTATGATGAACTGTGCATGATGACAGTATGCTATGATGGTATGATGAGACGATGCTAGTATAACATGTCTAAGATGCCATGATGACTGCTATGAACGATGTTATAATGCTAGCAGTAAATGTTATGATGATTATGGTAAAAGATGATATAATGCTAGTATATCATGTATGACGAACGAACGATGTTCCTATACGTGTTATAGGATAAGTATGAAAGATGTACCAGCTCTCGTGCTGGGTAGGTATGATAGTCAACCACGACTATAACTGGGTATGATAGTCAACCACGACTATAACTGGGTATGATAGTCAACCACGACTATAACTGGGTATGATAGTCAACCACGACTATAACTGGGTATGATAGTCAACCACGACTATAACTGGGTATGGAGCCTGGTGCCGGCATAAGCCCCTGTTCGTATTGTAACAGTGGAACGTATGATGATGATGATGTAAGGGTGTTATGTGCTAAGGTTATGGACTATGTGTATGAAATGATGTGTATGTTAAGTATGCTTAATGTTGTTTTATGAAAACTAGAACTCACCAGCGTAAGCTGACTTGATTTAGCATGTATGTCAGGTTGAAGGTACGATAAGAGAAGGCATGGAGCTCGGGCATCAAGTTAGACGATCCATTGGTTTTGGCAAATCCGATATGTTTTTGATACAGACACTTTATTGATTTCTGTTTATCAAACTATGTTTACATTTCCGCTGCATGATTATGAAAGTTTTTAGTTTAAGAGCTATGTGTTATGATGAAAACCAACCTCTGTGAGGTGCCCGGTTTCGGGGCCTCACAAGTTGGTATCAGAGCCATAGTTTGAGAGATCTTGGCATCCCAAATGCCAAGACTTAAACTGAGAATGGGATTAATGGATGCGGATTGCCAACCACGGATGACGGATGCCACGAGTTGAATGTTTATGTATGAGTTAAGGGTTAGATGTAATGTTATGAAAGTAGTTAGTGTCATGCACATTGAAGAGATGGGATGGGAAACGTTTAGAGCCTATGAGTTGGGTAAATGGTTAATAACACTTGATCAACGTCGTTAACGATTTACAAAACTTATTCCGTGCTAAACTGATTCCTATGCTGACTCATCAATTGTTGCATTATGTAGAAAGTTAAGATGGCCGGACAAAAGGGTAGACCGCGAAAGAAACCACAGGTAGCTGAAGAACCACATGTCGAGGCTGAAGAACCCGTCAACGAAGACGACCACGAGCACAACGAGCAACCTGAGAATGAAGACGAGTTCACTCTAGAGCCTATCGTGGTGAAGGCTATTTCTGATGAGGTCTGCAAGATCATGGATGAAAAGATGCCAGCAATGATTGCTAAGGCACTGAAGGATGCTCTAAAAGACAAGTCTGAAGGAACTAAAGAAAGCACCAAAGAAGATGAGGTGGTGATCATCGAGACGAAGAGCGGCGACTCTATGACAGGGAAACTGAAGGGCTGTGACTACAAGTCCTTCAAGGGATGTAACCCACCGACCTTTGATGGGAAGAAGGACGCAGTGGCCACCTGCCACTGGATTTCTGCGATGGAGGCTGTTATCTCCATCAGTGAGTGCCGAGTTGACCAAGCTGTCAAGTTTGCAGCTCACTCTTTCGTTGAGGAGGCACTTCACTGGTGGAACACCGTCAAGCAATCCAAGACTACTGAGGATATGGAAAAGATGACTTGGGAGGATCTCAAGGAACTGGTCACTAAGCAGTTCTGTCCCAAGAATGAGTTGGATAAGGTTGAAAGGGAGTTTCTGGTGCTGAAGGCGGGAAGTCTGAACCACAGGCAGTACACCTCACGATTCAATGAGATGGCAAGACTTGTTCCTCATCTGGTTTCTACCGAGGAACGCAGGGTGAAGTTGTACATGGAGGGTTTGCCTCCCAAGGTTCGGATACATGTGAAGGCGAATGCTCCCAAGACTTATGACTCCACTGTGGAGCTCAGTGGCATAGTTTGGGATGATGTTATGTCAGCCGAGCCAGTCAAAGAAGAAGCAAAGGTGAAAGAGTCCTCCGGGACTAAGAGGGGTCGAACAGACCAACGAAAGTTTTCAGGCAAGAAGATGAAGCGTGAGGATGCGAACCGATGCAACAAGTGTGGTAAAATTCACACCGGACAGTGCTTGGTGGGCACTAACTTATGTTTTCGATGCGGAAAGACGGGACATTTCTCCAGCAATTGTCCGAGTGCCACCAGATGCTACAACTGCAACGGGTTTGGACATCTGTCCAAGGATTGCAGACAACCACGGGCCGATGCTTCGGGCTCGGGTAAGAAAGAGGAGAAAGGAAAGGAGAAGCAGAAGGCTAAAGCACGAGCCTTTACGATGACGAAGGATGATGCGATTGTGGACCCGGACGTGGTCACAGGTACCTTTTCTATCAACAATATTCCTGCTTCTGTATTGTTTGATTCTGGTGCCAGTATGAGTTTTGTGTCTTCTACTTTCTGTGATGGGTTATCTGGGAAGGTTAAGAAGATAGATCGGGTATTTGATGTAGAGACGGCTATTGGTAAGATGACCAGGGTGACTGAGGCTATTGATGACTGTTATGTTGAGATAGAAGGTCATAGGTTCCCTGTCCGATTGTTTCTTATTACCTTAGGGGGATTCGATGTGGTTTTGGGTATGGACTGGTTAGCCAAATATGAGGCTAACATAGTATGTCGACGAAAGATGATATGTTTACGTGCGATGGATGGGAGCTCCGTGACGGTTTATGGTGATAAAGCGATGTATGCGCCAAAGATCATTTCGATGATCAAGGCTGATGTTATGATGCGGCGAGGGTGTGTAGCCTACTTGGTCTACGCGATTGAGGAACGTACGGTTACGAGGACGATTGATGATGTTCCCGTGGTGTGTAACTTCCCCGATGTATTCCCTGAGGAATTGCCTGGATTACCACCCGAACGGGAAATTGAGTTCCAGATCGACTTAGTGCCGGGGGCACAACCCGTTGCCAAAGCACCTTACCGTTTAGCTCCAACCGAGATGAAGGAAATGATGACCCAGCTACAAGAACTCCTTGATAAAGGTTTTATACGACCGAGTGTCTCTCCGTGGGGAGCACCGGTGCTGTTCGTTAAGAAGAAGGATGGAAGTATGCGTATGTGTATTGACTACAGGGAACTGAATAAGTTGACCGTAAAGAACAGGTATCCTCTACCCAGAATTGACGATTTGTTCGATCAATTGCAAGGTGCAAGCTGGTTCTCTAAGATTGATCTCCGATCCGGTTACCATCAGTTGAAAGTTCGAGAGCAGGATATTTCAAAGACTGCTTTCCGTACGCGTTATGGACATTACGAGTTTCTCGTTATGTCGTTTGGATTGACGAATGCTCCTGCAGCATTTATGGATTTGATGAACAGAGTATGTCGACCGATGCTGGACCGATCGGTGATAGTGTTTATTGATGATATTTTGATTTATTCAAAGAACGAGGGAGACCATGCTTGCCACGTACGTGAGGTATTGGAGATCCTGAGGAAAGAGAAACTTTATGCTAAGTTCTCCAAATGCGCTTTCTGGTTACGAGAGGTACAGTTTCTGGGTCACGTGGTGAACCCAGAAGGCATTATGGTAGATCCAGCTAAAGTTGAAACGGTTATGAAATGGAGTCCTCCGAAGTCACCTACGGAAGTACGCAGTTTTCTTGGTTTGGCCGGTTACTATCGGAGATTTATTCAAGACTTCTCCAAGATAGCGACGCCGCTGACGAAGCTCACAAAGAAAGACGTAAAGTACGAATGGGGTCCAAACCAAGAACAAGCGTTTTCAGTGCTGAAGGAGAAACTTACCCAAGCTCCTGTTCTAGCACTGCCGGATGGGAATGATGATCTTGTTGTGTATGCCGATGCGTCACGACAAGGGTTGGGATGTGTACTAATGCAAAGGGGAAGGGTGATAGCTTATGCTTCGCGCCAGCTAAAGATTCATGAGGCTAACTACCCGACCCACGATCTTGAACTCGCTGCAGTGGTGTTTGCATTGAAAATATGGAGGCACTATTTGTATGGAGTAAGGAGTACCATCTATACCGACCACAAGAGCTTGAAGTATTTCTTCGAGCAAAAGGATTTGAATATGAGGCAGAGACGATGGCTTGAGCTGTTAAAGGATTATGACTGTGATATTCTATATCACCCGGGAAAGGCCAATGTGGTGGCAGATGCTCTGAGTCGCAAGACTGATCATCCTGCCATACGAGTGAAATCGTATAGTTTGGTGATAACGCCAGACTTTCTGAACGAGCTCAAACAGGCGCAACAGGAGGGATTGAAAGAAGAGAATGTGGGTTTTGAACGCGTCTTCGGACAAGTCAAGAACTTGGAAGACAATGACCATGGGATAAAGCTACGATTCGGTCGAATGTGGGTGCCCAGAAATGGGGACATTCGAGCGAGGATTTTAAATGAAGCCCACAAGTCACGATACTCGGTACACCCCGGTGCGACGAAGATGTATCAAGATCTTCGACAGGATTATTGGTGGCCGGGCATGAAGTTTAATGTGATGCAGTATGTGAACAGGTGTCTTACTTGTGCGCAAGTGAAGGCTGAACATCAGAAGCCCTACGGATATGTGCAACCTCTAGAGATACCGGAATGGAAATGGGAACACATCACCATGGATTTCATTACCAAGCTACCAAAGACAGCTAAGCGACATGATACCATATGGGTGATTGTGGACCGACTGACGAAGAGTGCACATTTTCTTCCGATCAGGGAAACGTATACGTCCGAAAGGTTGTCTGAGTTGTTCGTAAAGGAGATTGTGGCCAGACATGGAGTTCCTGTCTCCATTGTGTCAGATCGAGATACGAGGTTTACTTCCAGATTCTGGAAGCAGTTTCATGATGCTATGGGAACGAGGTTAAATATCAGTACCGCCTATCACCCTCAGACTGATGGACAGTCAGAAAGGACTATTCAAACGTTGGAGGATATGCTTAGGGCATGCATTATCGATTTTGGAGGAAGCTGGGATGACCACTTGCCCTTGGTGGAGTTCTCATACAACAACAGCTATCACTCTAGTATCGGAATGCCCCCATATGAGGCGTTGTACGGACGACGATGTAGAACCCCGGTATGCTGGGGTGAAGTTGGACAGAAAGAAATGGGAAACAAGGCTGCTGTGATTGATATGGCAGAAAAGCTACGGGTGATAAAAGCACGTATGAAAGCTGCACAAGATCGCCAAAAGTCTTACGCTGACAAGCGCCGAAGACCGATCGAGTTTGATGTTGGCGATCGAGTGTTGCTGAAAGTATCACCATGGAAGGGAATCATTCGATTCAGAAAGCGAGGCAAGTTGAGTCCGAGGTACATTGGACCATTTCCGATAAAGGCAAGGGTAGGGAAGGTCGCGTATCGGCTGGACCTACCAGAGGAGCTGAACGGGATTCATCCTACCTTCCACGTGTCACATCTTAGGAAGTGCTTGGCAGACGAGCAGGCACATGTTCCTTTGGATGACATTGAGGTAGATGATCGACTGAACTACATTGAAGAGCCAGTTGCCATTGTGGACACAAAGGAAAAACAGCTACGGAATAAAACGGTTCGTCAAGTAAGAGTTCAGTGGAAGCATCGGAAGGGTTCAGACACGACGTGGGAATTGGAAGACGAAATGAGGAAGATGTACCCTCATTTGTTCGATATGTAACGAGGCAGGTTTCGGGACGAAACCTATTGTAAGGAGGGGAGACTTGTAACATCCCAAATTTCTAATACAAGTTACTTGGAACTTACGAATGGGTAACGGATAATAAGCTTGAAGGAAAGTAGACGAAAAATAACCAAGTTGAAGTCCCAAGTTCGTGTACTCGATATGGAACTTCGAGTACACTGTACTCGAAGCTGTACTCGAAATTCTCCAAATTTCGAGTACCAGACACTGCCTATAAATAGTAGTGCCTTGGGATATGTGCGAACCTTTGGCTGAGCACGTTCTCTCTCGAGTACACGAAGTCGGAACCAAGAAACTTCAAGGATCGAGCTTTTGATCGACCAAACGAAGGAGGAAACGCACGGGAATCTACAGGGGTGATCACCTAACTTCAAGTAAGTGTTCTAAATCAAAAAGCTAGGATTTTTATGCGAAAGTTAGAATGGTTAGACAAAGAGTGAACTTATGCATAAAGCTCACACCTTTATGCGTAAAGTTCGTAACTTTGAGGTTCCAATACGTTGGTAACAACCTAAGGAACCTAGAACTAGCTCCCCAAGGCCTTAGATGAATTTCTGAGATGTTTAATGACGAAATGATGAGTACACGAAGCTATACACTAAGGGTACTCGAAAATCATACTTAGAATTTCGTGTACATGAGTATTTCGAGTACATGGGTAATTCGAGTACAGGGCCATTTCGTGTACATGAGTATTTCGAGTACAAGTATTTCGAGTATGTGGTGATTTCGAGTACACCATTGGGTTCGAGTACACAGGGATGTTCGTGTACACAAGGGGGTTCGTGTACCTTGGGTATTTCGTGTACTGGTGTTTCGAATACTCATGGATTTCGTGTACATGAAGACTTAATGAATTTCAAGGGTTTCGAACACTTAGCTAAGTGTTGAGAACTAGGATTCCATAAGGGGGACTAGTAGGCTATGAGGACTTAGAATAATTTCTAAGTCTAAGTATGTGATGTGATGGTATGTGATGATATGATGTAACTGATATAGGTCCTTAAGGCCCCAGCTAAGGAGTTCGGCTAAGGTTAACAGGAGTCTACTATCAGGTGAGTTCTAGACGCCCTATTTCATGTTAACTGTTTTGGGCTGGCATACATGCTTATGGTTATGTTATGATGTTATGTGCTTATGATGATGATGAATGAATGATGGTATGCCCTGACTATGTATGCATGCGTACGTGTTAGTATGATCCATGCATGAAAGTATGTTAAGTATGATGAATGCATGAGAAATGAATTATGATAATGAATAACATGACATGAAAATGATGCTAGCATTTGATATGATGATGACTTTATGATAACATGCTTCTTGATGATAACTATGAGAATAGTTATAGGAGTATGACAAGGTCCTAGGTTGCTAGGATGGAAGTATGATATGTAGGCATGATGACATGATATTATGATATGCTGATGATGCTAGTATGTTATGATGAACTGTGCATGATGACAGTATGCTATGATGGTATGATGAGACGATGCTAGTATAACATGTCTAAGATGCCATGATGACTGCTATGAACGATGTTATAATGCTAGCAGTAAATGTTATGATGATTATGGTAAAAGATGATATAATGCTAGTATATCATGTATGACGAACGAACGATGTTCCTATACGTGTTATAGGATAAGTATGAAAGATGTACCAGCTCTCGTGCTGGGTAGGTATGATAGTCAACCACGACTATAAATGGGTATGATAGTCAACCACGACTATAACTGGGTATGATAGTCAACCACGACTATAACTGGGTATGATAGTCAACCACGACTATAACTGGGTATGATAGTCAACCACGACTATAACTGGGTATGATAGTCAACCACGACTATAACTGGGTATGATAGTCAACCACGACTATAACTGGGTATGATAGTCAACCACGACTATAACTGGGTATGGAGCCTGGTGCCGGCATAAGCCCCCTGTTCGTATTGTAACAGTGGAACGTATGATGATGATGATGTAAGGGTGTTATGTGCTAAGGTTATGGACTATGTGTATGAAATGATGTGTATGTTAAGTATGCTTAATGTTGTTTTATGAAAACTAGAACTCACCAGCGTAAGCTGACTTGATTTAGCATGTATGTCAGGTTGAAGGTACGATAAGAGAAGGCATGGAGCTCGGGCATCAAGTTAGACGATCCATTGGTTTTGGCAAATCCGATATGTTTTTGATACAGACACTTTATTGATTTTTGTTTATCAAACTATGTTTACATTTCCGCTGCATGATTATGAAAGTTTTTAGTTTAAGAGCTATATGTTATGATGAAAACCAACCTCTGTGAGGTGCCCGGTTTCGGGGCCTCACACCTTATAACAAAAGTTTCCTTATTTAGAAACTTACTATCAATTCATCAATTTCATTGAATCTAACCAACTAAGCTTGCAAATATAATCATTACCAACTACAATTTATCATTTAACACTATTCAATATACCTAGAACATCATCTAGCAACATCTTGAATTTATAAGTTACTATTTTTAGTAACATGCATCAAATCATCATTTTGTGGCATCAAATGACTATAACACTTAACATAGAGGTTTCTAATACCATTAATCCTCATTTAAACACTTATTCATATTAGAAATCAACATGCATGACCTTGTTTCCTATTGAAATTTACCATTTTTAGAAAGGTATAAACAATCCATTGATTTTGCTAAATCAAACTAAACTATGACTCAATAACTCCAACAATGGTCTCAAATCATCATCTAAACATACTTGGTTCACCATGATATTCATAAATCAATATTTCTTAACCTAAAAGTTACTATTTTTGGCAATGCCCATCCATTAGCACCAAATGACATTCATACACACAAATAGATCATTTCAATAGCCAAATCAATCATCAAGACTCATAAACACATATCTGGAAGTGTGAAATCTCATGCATGTGACAAATGTGGTGTTGCATGGGGCTATCAAGGCTTGCATGTGTATGATTGCAAGTGCATGTGTGTCAAGGAGTGATTTTTGGCACAAATGGCTAACTCTCAAGCTCTTGCGACTGAGATTTTGTGAGAATAGTAGCTAGTAGTCTTGAATATCCCTGGTCTGGTTCTTCAGTTGCCCAAGTTGATGGTGATGATGAATGGTCCCCCAAAGTGTTCTTCTTAGCTTCAAACCTTCAATAATGTTCTTGGAAGCTTCCAATATGTTTGAGGAGAGGTAGGGTGGTCTTGGCAGGGTGAATTTGGTCGGAGTGTTGATTTTCAGTCGAGGGAAACCGGGTGAGAAGGGGTAAAATGAGCCGGGTTGAGTCTTTATAAAGTTTAAGTGTTCTGGTTGCTTCGCGTACCACCAAGAGTGGCCCTAGAGGGTCTTGGCGTATCGCCATGATTATTTTAGTCGGATTCTCTCCCGAAACACGTGGCGTACCGCCGAGATGGAATTTGATTGGTAATGGCGTACGGCGAAGAAATCCGGAGATTTCAAATTTTCCGCTCACCTTCGAGTACCACCAAGGCCCTCGCCAAGGACCTTGGCTACCGCGAAGAGTGGCGGACTGGCCCAAATGTCTATTTTTGTTGTTTCGAATCGTTTTTCGTTATCGCTTATCGTTTCTTGACTTTCGTCATAATTTTGATTCTTTATTGTTCACATAGAGCTTAATTGTCGTTCAATTTTATAATTGTTCGATTGTTTCACCAACGTTCGTTAATTCAAAACATGTGTGTGCGTTTTCCGATAAATCCTTGAATTATCGTTCAATTGCTTGTGTTTGGACTACTGTGCCACGTGTCGCACTGAATTAAACCAATTATAGTGCCACGTATGTAATAATAATTTAAATTATTGTTTAATTAAGGTAATTGATGACCTGGAAAATATGAGGTGTCACAAACCGTGTGCCAAGAGATTGATATTGACATTTCCTGAAATTTGAGACGAATCAAGCGTCTCGGTCCGAGATAATGGAAACTGGCATGCCATTTCCTGAGACTACCTCCTTGATATAACTTCAAGCTAGTTTTTCCATCTTATCATTTTCCTTGATTGTGAGGAAATGTGTTGATTTGGTTAAACGATCAACAATCAACCAGATGGTGTCGCATTCACTAGGGGTGCGGAAAATTTGGTAATGTAGTCCATGGAAATATGTTACATTTTCACATGGGGATTTCTTTTTGTTGTAGCAGATCAGAGGGTTTTTGGAACTCAATTTTGAATTTGAAACAAGTCAAGCACTTACTCACATATGTGGCAATCTCAGCTGATGTGCGTGAAACTATATAATTTTAATATGGAATTTTCACGTAGATTTTAGTTTTAAAAGGTTTTTACTCAAAAACTAAATCACACACAAAAGGAAAGTGTACCTGTCATGTAGTAATATAGCTTATGGTAAGAACCGGATATCAACTCATGGACACGATAGCTCTCGAAGCTAAACCTCAGTCAATGTTTAGCCATAAACAAGAGAGATTTTTGGGTTTGCAACTTTTTAAAATAAAAGATGATTAACTACTTTAAAATGATCCAAGTCAAAAAAAAATTCCTAGATTGTGAATCCACTTAGTCTATGATGAGGTTAGCATGAATTGATAAACCAAATGTTGACTAGATTTTGGTCTAAGATATCTAATCTCATAATCATTGGAAAATTAGAATGATAATGTTGAACCTAGTTGGAGCTATTTAACCAGGAATAAAGACTTTAAACTCACGGTCAAAGCCTTGGTATTTGATCCCTCTAAAGTTGAACACTTAGTTATTTTTAGGTTGTTTAGTATTAGAAAAGGAGAAGACAGAATAATAACACAAGGAATTTTCAGAGAATTCAATTCATATAATATAGGGAATGTTGGGTATAAATACCCAACATTCAATGTTACAGGACAAGAAAGAATAAGACAAACATCTGACAAAAACACAGGTACTAAAACAAACAAAAATTTGCAACAACTGATACAAAAGTCAACAACTAAGGAAACCCATTGACCCTATCGACCTACTATGTTGTAGGGCTTAAATAGGGCGACATACATTAGTTCCAAAATCAAGGAAACACTAACAACACTACTGCAGTGAGTTTTGTAGCCCATTTTACTATTTTTATTTGCAAACTTTAGGGGTTATGCATGTTGCTATACTTTATTTGATACTCGAAATTGTTCACTTGTGTTAATTACTTCAAGACCTTGTGTTTATATTGTGAACGATATTTATTATATGCACTAATTTATTGAGTCGTAAAACCTACGAACTCATCAACAATTTTGTTGACTTTCAAATTAACATCCATTTCAGGGAATTAGCATGTAGAGACTGTCAGGATGGATAATCATGTACTTTTGTAATACAATTGAAGATTTTGTTGTATTGGCTAGCTAGAGATATGCTATATTTTTGTGAATCTTATGTATTGTATTTAATACAACAATTATTTTGTGAACATGACTCAAACTGATAATTCATGATTTCGAATCCCATTGTACACCATGTGTTCAACATATACAATTTCATTGCATCCTTGCGATTCCGCCATTGGCGAGGGTGTGACAAAAACCATTTTCAAACCATTGACCAGTTTGGTTGTTTCAAAGCTAGTTTGTGACCGGTTAACTGATTCGTGCACCCCATATGCATAGATAAACATTCTAAAGAAAGGAAAAGATGCATGTTACACCAACAGTTTGTTTTGCACGGTTTAAAGTGAAACGCATGCATCCTAACCAACTGAACCAACCGATTTGCTAATTTAGTTTTAGAGATTTCAAATGTTTTAACAGTTACCTGTGCTCATTTGTTAAATATTTTACATTTTTTTATCATTCTCTGCTTAAATTATCATATCAAATAAAATGGCATGTTTTAAAGAAAATAAATCCGGTTTTATTTTATAGTCTATGTACATGTAGATGTAGATGTATATAACTAAAATTAAAACTTACTAGTTTTGAGCATATACACATCTCTATCAAATTTTAAAAGTTCTTGTAACCAATTATAGTTTTTTGGAGACTTCCTAAGAGTAGGGATGGACAAACTAGATTTTTTTTTTGGAACATGTTCCGGCAATTCCGGTTTTGGTTAATAAAGTCAAGAACCGGTTCGATTAGGTTCAGGTTTTTTATCATATTTTTCGCTAGTAAAGATTGAACAAGCTTCGATTCTAGTTATGATTTCTTTGAGAAACCAAAACCGCATGTACACACCGGTTCCAATTCCGGTTCAGGGAGTCGGGTCCGGTTCCAGAATTTTTTTTTTTTGCACCTCTACCTAAATGTAGTGCCATAAATTGAATACTATTAGGGTCTGTTTGGTATGAAGGAATGGAATGAACGGGGGAATGGAATGAACGAGGGAATGGAATGAACGAGGGAATGGAATGGACAAAGGAATGAAATGGATCATTACCATTCCATTGTCCTGTTTGGTTACCTATGGTAATGAAATAATTCATTACTTCATGTTGTTTGTTAGACATGAGAATATGAAGAAATGGAATACAATTTATGGGTTGATTCGTGGTCCTAATCATTGTTCGAATCATGGGTCGGGTATGGGTCGAGACATGGTTCGGACCGTCAGTCGGTTCCTTGGTCGGTTTTTGTTTTGCCCATGGTTCGATCATGGGTCGTGCCACGGGGCAATTCATGGATCGGGTCATGGTTTGGGTCATGCGACGGATCATAGTTCAGATCATGGTTTGGTTCATGGGTCGGGTCATTGTTTGAGTCATGGGTCGGGTCATTGTTTGAGTCATGGATCAAATCATGGTTCAGGCCATCTTTCGAGTCATGGTTTGGATCATGGGTTTTGTTATGGGTCGGGTCATAGTTCGAATCATAGTTTGGATTATGGTTCAGGTCATGGGTCAAGTTATGGTTCAAATCATGGTTCGCGTCATGGTTCAAGTCATGGTTCGGGTCATGGATCAGGTCAAGGGTCGGGTTGGGTTCTAGTCATAGGTCGGGTCAAATAGCTACAATTTATCGGCTAAAAATCAAAACAAAAATTGAAGATTTAGTGACGATTAGAAATTAGAAATCTACTTGTATATCTTCATCCATGGATTCTTTATTCATACTCATTCTCATTCAACTGGACGTATTGATCCAATTTTTAAATTTTGTTTCGCAATTTCATAATCCAAGTTTTCAGTTTTTAATTGACCTTGGATCAAAATCCCGAAAATTGAGATTTTCCTTTAATGTGTCATTGAAAGGTAAAGGATTAAATCCTTTAAATGAAATAAAGTTTTTTATCGGAATATGAATCAAACCGAAGGACCCCTTAACTATTATGGGGGTTAATAGAACGAATCACACTTTTACCACTAAACTATACCCGCTACAATGCAATTATTATATATAAATGGACCTTTTGTCGAGGCGCTTCTGTATATGTGTAGCTGGGCTTCTTATATAAGACGATCTGTTTTACTTACCTAGTACAGTGACCCGTTCAGGAATTCAATGAACCAAGCCCTTTTTTTAACTCAGTGGTCGAGTAATCCCATGGTAACGCGTAAGCCCTCGGTTCAAACCCGACAAGGGGCTTTGTTTTTTTTCAGTCGTAGTATTCATATGAAGAATTGCGGTAGTTTTGGACATGGGTCAGGTAATGTTTTGGACATGGGTCGGGTCATTGGTCGAATCATTCCTTCAAGAGAAGGAATGAAAATCATCAAAAGTGAAGGAATCACATTCCTTATGGAATAGTACATTCCATTCCTATGTGGTAACCAAACACGCTTCTTTTCATTCCAACGTAATGACTCATTCCATTCCACCATTCATTCATACATACCAAACGCTACCTTAGTTTATTTTTGAAGGGCTTGGTTAATGGTACATCATTTTTTTTTAAATCAAAAAGTATTAAAAAGTATTATATGAGTGAAGTTAATATGTGTATAATATTACTAATTTGGTAACTGTATAATTTTCAAAGGGTGAGAATGATATATAAATATTAGTAGCCGTTTTGAATCATGCCTAACACATTATACATTTACATATTAAAAAACTAAGTACACGATGATATAATAAGATTGTATATGTAAAAGTGACTCATGTACAACCATTGTTTATTAAGCTAACACATATTCAAAAAAAGGTTGGCAGAAAGCATCAAACCAGATCAACTCAAAGTGGAAAGATGTAAAAACTAATATGATTATATTGATTAGAACCCAAAAAATAATGGACAGAAGGCCGAATAAGGTATAATCATCATCATCGTACTCAGTATATCCTGTCGTTAACAAGTTAAGGTAAAGTCTAAGAAGGGTAAGACGTAAACAACCATATCTATACACCCGTAGGGCGTAGGAATAGAGAGGTTGCTTCCAATGAGACCCCCGGCTCATGAAGTTTGATTAACCGACCAACCTAATGTTTTTAGCTTTATTTTCACAAAAAAAAAATAAGTTAAATATCGTTAAAATTAGTACAGCTTTACTTTTCCCCTGAGGGCTAACACACATATACTATATGTGCGTCCCATAAACGGGGCCTAAGGCAGAATAAGGCACAAGAGGGCTTTACCCTAACGGTATATCGTTGGCTTTTTGTATAAGAGGTATTAGATACGAGTTTCTCTAAAAGCAATTTACTTTTGAATGGGCACAACATTTTCCCCATATGCATAGTTTAAGAGATGAGTTTCTCCTTGGGAAGTAGGAGACCAAGGATATCCCTAAAAGACCAAATACATTACTTAAAAATATTAGCGAAAAAATAACCTTAAAACACTCCTGATTCATTGTTGTTTGGGGAAAAAAAAAAAGATAAATGTATTAAGTTGGTTTGTAAGTTATAAAGAATTGGTTTACTAATAGTTTGAATCAAATCAAACTTAAACAAGCTTCAACTTATATTTTGAATCAATAAATAAACAAGTTTGAGCCTAAACTTAATATTACAAGTTTTGAGTCTAAAGAAGCCTTTGATTTATATAAATAAAATAATTAAATAATAAACTAGTCAACTCAAGTCAAAGATGAGCTTAAAATTTTTCCAACAAATCAAACTCAATCTTTAGAAATAAAGATTTAAACAAAATCAAGTTTGAATTGTTTCAAGTCAAAATAAGTTGCGCTCAACTTATAGAGCTCGTAATTTACTGAGCTCATTTATACCTTAATCATAAGTAACAATCCATGCATCTTTGTAGGGATGCACAAACCGGTTTTTTTTTTCTCCAAACCGGTTCGGTTTGGTCAACGGATGGTTAAAACCGATTTGGGTGAAAACCGGTTTGACAAGATAAGGATGTCAAACCTATAGAACCGGTTTGGATAGGTTTGAAACCAATTTGGAGGGGTTGAAACCGGTTTGGATGATGAGGATGTTAAACCTATGCCAAACCGGCGGTTCGGACCGGTTTGGGAACCGGTTCAGATGGAACCGGTTTGAGGATGTTAGAATACCGGTTTGTAAACCCAAACCGGTTTTTTTGCCCACCTCTACATCTTTGCAATGATTTAGCCCCAAAAATGATAATCAAGAGACACCTAACACGCAACCAACTTGAAGTATGAAAAGCTAAGTAAAAATAGCATATGTATCTTTAGTTTTAATTATAATATATTACAGTATTACACATTTAAATCTCTTGCTTTAGTTGTTTTAGTTTTACTATATTAGAGAGTTATGTAACCAATTACCTCGTTCTCTTTCTCCCTTCTATTATATTAAAAAAAATAATAAAAAAAATAAACTACCTGAAAATGCATTATATGGTTCTTGAAGTTTTCTTCTTAAAAAGATAAAATTTGTATTGAGCATTACCCTTGTACCTATAAAAATAATGGATTAGGTGAACGACATAGTTTCGACATCCTACTCGGCTACTCACCACACATTACCTGATCAGGTTGGGTCGGATCAAGTCATCCTGAGCATTTCATAAGAGAAGTTTGTCAAATTCATGTAAGATAGATGTTTACTATTAACCCACAGATTAACAGTGCTAAATGTAACAATTCTAGAGGAAATAAAATGACCCAATTGCACGACAAAGCGAAGGCGTATGGGATTGCCACCGGAGTTGTACAGTACAAACCCATGTGCACATAGTATGTCACAAATTCAGAATACACATGCACAATAATTCTAACTAATAGAAACCAGTCAAAGTAGCACCCTATGCAGCCAAAACCATAAGCAAATATAGCAATTTGGGTCCATCAAGAGACTGAGAGTACACTTGCCATATATATTGATTGCAGGACCTTACAAAGGGCTGGCTACAGATGAGCTTGCTGAACCAGTCGTGGATCTCAGCCGTCCAATCAGTTCGTCCTATCACCACAAGCCCATATGATATCAGTCGATAAGATTACGGGAGGGTGAAAATCAGGGTACAAAATGAAAAATAAAAACATGATGGAATTCAAAACCAAACAATGAACCAAATATAAACCTCCAGGTATTAAGATAAGTAATGTGGGAACTTGGAAAACTAATCTGAACATTTATTTATTTGTGTCATAATCTAAAATTCTATGACTGTTAATATACACCGGTTATGTGATATACTTGAATTGATATATGCATATGTGCTGATTAAATATGGAAATTCATACATTATAAACATATATACATGTGTAGGTTGGCTATAGATCTCTTACAAGGAAGAGAGGAGAGTAAGTTATGAAACTAACTGATTATAAAGAGAAATCGTTTTAATCTTTAATAATTATACCCTTTACATACATTTTAAATTATATAATATATAAATGTACACACATACATAGGAATTTATTTAAATGGAAACCAACAAGTTATAGACAACTAAAATAAATCATTTACAATCACATGATTTAAGAAATATAAAAATAATTTTCTTTTAAGTCAAGGAAAGTTACTTTTATGTCCTTTAAACATTGGCTAGAATTGGTTATTTTAGTTCTTAGCTAATATCGGTTCTTAATATTAGTTGAGAATTAACAGAACTATTTATAGCTACAAGTTCTTTATTTTAAAATTAAAGTAGAATAAACTTACTTTTGTGTTCATTAAATCATGTGACTATGAATAGTTTTTTTTTAGTTCTCAACAAACTTAGTCAAACTATTTAAGAGACATAAAAGTAATTTCAACTTAAATTTTAAAAAATAAAGTTCTCTTTTGCTCCATGTGGTTTGACAATTATAACCATTTTGCTCCAAACTTTTCAAAATGTCCATTATACTCCTTGACTTTGCCAATTTGTCTCGGTCCACTCTATGTGGTTTGACAGTTATAACCCTTTTGCTCCAAAAACTGTCAAACCACATGAAGCAAAAGGGTTGTAATTGTCAAACCACAGGGAACAGATCGAGACAAATTGACAAAGTCAAGGAGTATAATGGACATTTTGAAAAGTTTGGAGCAAAAAGGTTATAATTGTCAAACCATAAGGAGCAAAAGAGAAGTTTACTCAATGTTAAAATATAAAACTTACGAATATAAATAACTCTTTTGGTTCGCAACTAATATTGGTTAAAGATGAGGATTTGGTATCGAGTACCGATAACGAACCAGTACCATACTAGCACCGTACCAAACCAATAGATACAGTATTCTATACCCACTATTCCATAAATTCGGTATCGGTATCGGTATGGTACCAATACCATTTTAGATTATTATTTTGCAACAAATACCGTTACCGTACCGATCAATTCGGTACCCAATATTTCAAAAAATTCGGTACTAGTACTTTCGATATTGGTACTGTAAAAAGCCGATCTCATCCCCCGTATTGGCTCTCAATTAAACAGTCCTATAAGTATGTATATGTATATATGTGTGTGTATAGGAATTGTATCTTATGAAAACCTAATCTTAGATAGGAAACTCTTAAACCCTATCCAGGCTTTCATTTGGAACCTTGAAAATAAAAATATGAACCATATTAAAGTTGAATAAAAAATTATGTTATGAATAAACATACAATTTTAATGTGGTCTAAGAGTTTAAAAGATATCTCTTTAACATCAGGTTATCACTACATGCATGCATGCATGCATACATAAGGGTTTGTATCATGTGCACGCTCGATCTTAAAGATAAAAACCTTAAACCCTATCTAGGTCGCCCGTTTGTAATCTTAAAAATATATATGTGGTCC
Source organism: Mikania micrantha (assembly GCA_009363875.1). Lineage (NCBI taxonomy): Eukaryota > Viridiplantae > Streptophyta > Magnoliopsida > Asterales > Asteraceae > Mikania > Mikania micrantha. The sequence continues at coordinate 54,837,267 of CM018691.1, read as the reverse complement.
ACATTAAAATTATTATGCCAAAAAGTGAGGAGAGAAACACAAGTGACTGTGAACCAGTTTGGGTTTATGCCAGGAAAGTCAACAACAGAAGCGATACATATTCTGAGGAGGCTGATGGAGAAATATAAGTAGAAGAAGAAAGATCAACATATGTTGTTTATTGGTCTCAAGAAGGCGTACAATAGCATACCACGTCAGGTGATTTGAGAGAGCCTGGAGAATAGACGTCCCTTGGTGATATATAGAGGTAATAAAGGATATGTATCCAAATTTGATACCGGAATATTCGGTTTGATAGCCTGCTACTAATTCTTCTTCTGCTTCTAGTAAATCAAAAGGTAATCGTTCACACTCGGCTAGGGAAGAAATTAGAAAAACTAGAAACCCTATAGGTTGACGCCACAAATTCCATCCCCAAAAATCATATCTTGACTGCACTTCAACTATATCAACTGTACTAGGTTAGATAATCATAGTAGATGAGAACATCACTGTTCTCATCCCTATTATAGAACCGTACATTAAAATTATTATGCCAAAAAGTGAGGAGAGAAACGCAAGTGACTGTGAACCAGTTTGGGTTTATGCCAGGAAGGTCAACAGTAGAAGCGATACATATTCTGAGGAGGCTGATGGAGAAATATAGGTAGAAGAAGAAAGATCAACATATGTTGTTTATTGGTCTCAAGAAGGCGTACAATAGCATACCACGTCAAGTGATTTGAGAGAGCCTGGAGAATAGACGTGTCCCTTGGTGATATATAGAGGTAATAAAGGATATGTATGCAAATGCCATAACGAGTGTTCGAGCACCGATGGGAGATACAGAATTCTTTCCCGTGGAAGTGGGACTACACCAAGGATAGCCGTTGAGCCCTTTCCTTTTTGCAGTTATTTTGGATGAGTTGTCGAAGTCTATCCAGGAACACATCCCATGGTGTATGCTTTTTTGTGGATAATATTGTGTTAGTGGCAGAAAAGAAAGGGGACCTAAATGTGAGATTGGAAAAGTGGCAAGCGGCTTTGGAGCATAAAGGCTTACGCATCAGCAGGACAAAAATGAGTATCTCTATTGCAACTTTAGTAGGACAAACGAGGAGGCAGACGACCATGTTACTATTGGAGGACAAAGGCTGCCACAAATGACAAGGTTCAAATGCCTTGGATAGTTCATACAAAGTGATGATGAAATTGATAGCGGCATAGCCATAAGGTCCAAGTGGGTTGAAATAAGTGGAGAGCCGCAACAAACATCTTGTGTGACAAGAGATTCCCGGAAAAGCTAAAAGGTAAATTCTACAAAATCGCGGTCAGACCAGCAATGATGTAAAGGACAGATTATGTCCTGGTCAATTAAGAAGAGTCAAGAAAGGAAGTTGGAGACGACAGAGATGAGGATGCTAAGATGGATGTGCGGGCACACAAGACTCGATCGGATAAGGAATGCGGTTATCAGGGACCGATTACGGGTGACAAACATCTTAGACAAAGGAAAGGAAGATTGAGATGGTTTGGGCATGTGAGGAAAAGAAACTAGTTGAAACTTGTCTGCAGTGTGGAGATACTTATGGTGGAGGGGAAAAGGTGTAGGGGTTGGCCAAGGATGGCATGGGAAGGGCAGATTCATCGGGACTTGGCAGAGTTACACCTCGTTGAGGACATGATCAGGGCTTCATGGAGATGAAGAATAAGGGTGGCAGAGCGATAGTTCTGTAGGATATACGCTTAGATCCAGTTCTTTTTAGGTATAGTCCTAACTTTAGGGGTTGTTTTCCTTAGTATATTGTGTGTGTTTGATATGCGTATATGTCCAAATGCTTACCGGTTCGAAATGCAGATTTCTTGTGTATATGCTTGGTCGCGAGGTGGGAGGTGTAGGGTGTATATGTTTAGTTCTCCTACTCTTTGACTATTGATATGCCCGTATGCTTTTGTGCTTGACAAATGTTTGTTGGTTCGAAATGTAGGAATTCGTGTCTTTATGCTTCGTCTCGTGTAGGGGGGAGTATGGGTATGCGCTCTTTTATGCTGAGCTGGTCGTAGGTGTTTATGTGATCTGTGTGCCCTTTTGCCCCCTGTTGGCTTGATTGCTTGTTCTAATGCCATAAATGCTTATGTGTGTGATACATGATTATGCTTTTGTGGCTTGGTTATATGTTTTGAGTGTGCTACATGATAAATCGTTTGCGCTACATGAGTGTGCTACATGATTATGTTTGTGTGGCTTGGTTATATGTTTTGAGTAAAATGGATTAAAAAAAAAATCGGAGCTGTGAACCAGGGTAAAGTGTGTCTTTAGCTTTCCCTTCCCAGACCCCACTCAAAGTGGGAATTTAACTGGGTATGCTTGTTTTTGTATTCAAACCCCAAATTTTTATTCAACTTTAATGTAGATCACATATTTATTTTCAAGATCTAAAAGGATGGTCCAAGGTTTAAAAAAGCGGAAACGAGCCTCGAGGCGTTTTCTGTTAGCCTCACGAGGCGTAAGCCTCGAGGCGGACCGAGGCGTAAGCCTCCAAACAACCTTGAAAAATAATTAAAATTACATATATATTACATAAAAGCCACAATTTAACATAAAACAAATGATAAAAGTATCACAAGGTATAATACAATTAAATAGGTAGAGCAAATCGAATTCGAAAATGCATTGTATAGTGAAATTAAGTACCATCAGCAGTTGTATATTTTTAGTGTAAAATGGATGCAAAGGAATCCTAAAGAATTTGAAGGTGTAAATTACACGCTAGTTAAGATTTCTAAGCTCCCGACCAAGCGGGGGTCAAGGGGGCCGTGCCCCCTTGCGGGGTCCTAGGGGCAGCGCCCCTGGCGGGGTCCAAGGGGCAGAGCCCCTGGTGGGGTTCGGGGCAACGCCCCGAAACCTAAACGAAATGCTAGATTTATTGTATACGCATGCTTTAGTTCAATTAGGTTTCTTATTTTACCTAAACGGGTGAAATAAAGGTCAAAAAACTCAAAACAGGTAAAAAAAAAAGCCCAAAATCAAAAAATACCATCTTTAGTGAGGCTTAAGCCTCACCGCCTCGCCTCACCGCCTCTACGCCTCAACACGCCTCGGTCCGCCTCGACACAACCGAGGCTTAAGTTCCAAATCACCCACCTGAGGCTAAGCCTCAAAGGCGTTTTCTGGCCGCCTCAGCCGAGGCGTACGCCTCGAGGCGCGCCTCACGGCGCCTTTTTAAACCATGGGATGGTCCAAATAGGGTTTAAGAGTCTTCTCTCTAAGATAGGATTTTCATACAATCCCTATATATGTATGTGTGTATGGCTTGGAATCATTGATGACTCATATTAAATCATATAACTCATTAATCAATTTTGATAGGTTGATTTAAATAATGCAATTTGAAATGAGTGATCCATATTAGTTATGAAAAAATGAGCGGTTGAGATTTCTTGAAGGGTATTCGATTTTATTGAAACTGATATCAACTATTAATTGATCAACATTTCTTTATTTGGAGAATTTTGATGATGCTTTTCATGCATGAACTATTGATTCAAAAAAGAGCAACTATAGCAGCATTACCAAAGTTCCAATTCTAATGTGTTCACATAATTTGGACAAAGCTTTGTTTTTATGCATCCAAATCACAGCTATAAATCTCAAATTATGTGATTATGTCATAAATCTGGCACCAGTTATCAGTTTATAAAGAATGACAAGACACACATAGGTAACTCTTTACTCTTTAGTACCATGACAATAGTTATATGAATAAATAATATATACACTAACACACAAAATTAACACTAAGTTTAGCCCGTAACTTTATATTATGATGATGAGCCTAGTGTGCATTAAATGCTAGGGATAATGTCAAGAATTGTAATTCTTTTGTTAACTCACCATCTATAGTGGTTTAAGCTAACCCTAAGATTATGAACACAATTGAAGAATCAAGATAAACTTAAGAGAATTTGCTAGGAACAAATCGATATAATGATCAATCTATGTTATTCGACTAATACATTGTATATATATGCATTCAAGTAACCCATATGGTAATTTAGGGTTTAACATAGTTATTTCTAATAATTACATAATAGCATGGTTGGAGAAATCGCTAATCGCTAGTCGGTCGGCAAGGTAGGGACCAGGGATTAATCAGGATTAATCGGATTGGAATTTTATATGTAATTTTCAAAATTATATAAATATATACAGTTTTATTATATAATTTTTTAAATACCTACAAATTTTAACCAACTAACTCATGATTATAGGGTAATAAATACCTACTTCAAATTTCTTCCTTTTTAAAAAGCCAAAAATAATAAAAAAAGCCCATAAATAATAAAACTTTCAATTTTTTCCTTCTAAAAACCCAAAAAAATTAAAAAGCCCATAAATACTAAAACTATCAAAACCCAACACCATGACCGAATTAAAGCCCATAAACCGATTCCCATTCTTCGTCATCTTCTTCGGTCGTTCTCAGCTAGGGCACAAGCAAGCAGCACCATTCTTCTTCTCGCCACCATCATGTCTCACTAAATTGGAGTCAGAGTTGGCCAGAATCTTAGGTGAGTCAGTTCTATTTTTGTTCTTGTTGGTTAAATTGAAGGATTTGACGGGAAATTGGCTCGAATCGCCGGAATCTCAGGTGCACCGATTAGTCCGATTTTCCCAACTAGAGCCGACTAGCTCCGATTTTGACCGACTACCGATTTTTTGCCCGGCTAGGTCAAAATTAATCGGTAGACGTCCAACTAGCGACTAATCGCCGATTAATCATGATTTTTACAACCATGCATAATAGATATAAACTATAGTATGGTTAATTACATAATTATAAACTATAGTACATAAAGCCCCATTTGCGGTGCACACATATAATGCATATATGTGTGCGCCCTCAAAGGGCCAATGTAAAATTGCACTAATTTTAACGTTATTTTATTTATTTTGTGGAAATCACGTTAAAAGGGATGACTTACTTCAGATGACAACTGTGAGCTAGGGACTTTTTCGGAGTATCCTCTCTGTTCCAACTAGGATAGGGGGTAAGGTTTGTGTCCATCCCCCCCCCCCCAAGACCCTACTGAACAGTGGGAATATACTGGGTATGTTTGTTTGTTTGTATGTGATAGAATCTAAACACAAATGATAGATTTGATATATAGTTAACCCGATTCGAAATGGGTAAAATCTCCAAAACACAAGTAATCAAAATATCCAGAACAAGAACAACGAAAATGACCAAAGGAAATACAAATACGAAAAACAATAAAACTGTAAAGTAACCGCTGCTAACTCCCCCATTAGCCACTAAGCGATCCAGGTGCCCTAGTCCAATATGTCAAGTCCAGCTGTCTCCAATCAGCAGCTGCTGTCGCTGATTTGCTCCCATCAAATGATAAATTTGATAGATAGTTAACCAGATTCGAGATGGGTAAAATCTCCAAAACACAAGTAATCAAAATATTCAGAACAAGAACAACAAAAATGACCAAAGGAAATACAAATACGAAAAACAATAAGACTGTAAAGTAACCGCTGCTAACTCCCTTATTAGCCACTAAGCAATCCAGGCGCCCCAGTCCAATATATCAAGTCCAACTGTCTCCGGTCAGCAGCTGTTGTCGCTAACTTGCTCCCATCTTTTCTTCTTCGAGTATACACCTTCAACGGCTGACTTGTATCAGTATGGTTAGTTACATAAGTGACCCGTTAAGAATGGATGATGAGGATCAGTCCTTCAAACGCTACTAAGGTTTACATATTTATTTAGTTTAAACATATGTAATAAATGAACTAAGTCATATTATTTATACTCCTACATAATCAACGATCCATGTACAAGCCAATTTCAAATCTCAAACTAAACTACCCAAGATTATCCCCGTTTTGTGTATATAGACTACTGATGAGATGTTAATAAAAAGTTTGTGAATATTCAGATGCAATAAAAACCAAAATTATTTAACATAGAAAATTTATGTAATGGGGTTACATACCTTCTTCCCTCTTGCAGAAAGACCTTTATCCTTCAAAAGTGCACGAAGTCTCTCAACCGTTAAACTTTGGAGATTTTCAGGCAATTTTGATTTTGAACCTTCTACATGATTATGAAAAATGTCAATAAAAGGTTGAAAAATGGAAATCATTTATAACCAATTAACCACGCCACTAAGTGCATCATAGTAAATATTTTTGCCAGGGTGTTAGCAAATAAGAATCATACCAAGTAAATCTCAATCATAACAAACCTATTTATAAGGTCTTGAAAGGGTGAGATGTAGGAAAACCTTACCTCTATGACTCTATCTGATAGAATCCAACGCAAATGATGGATTTGATTGATAGTTAACCCGATTCGAGATGAGTAAAATCTCCAAAACACAAGTAATCAAAATATTTAGAACAAGAAACACAAAGTCGAACAAAGGAAATACAAATACTGAAAACAAGAAAACTGTAAAAATAACTGCTGCTAACTCCCCACTAGCCACTAAGTGATCCATGCCACCCAATCCAATAAGTCAGATCCAGGTGTCGCCAATCAGCAGCTGCTTTTGCTGACTTGCGCCCAGCCTTGTTTCTTCGAGTGTAGACCTTCCACGGCTGACTTGTATCAATACTGCCCTGCCCAAAAGTCGACTTGTCCTCAAGTCGAAAAGATGGAAATTGAGTAGCCACCAAATCAAACTCCTCCCATGTAGCTTCTTCTATAGGTCGATCTTTCCATTGAATGAGAATCTCCAAAACTTTGGAACCTGAAGTATTCACCCAGCGATGATCCAGTAGGACCAGTACATAAGCAGGCTGAACAAGAAGCTCCCCATCATCGGTGAGTGGCAAGGGGGCAACGGGTGAAGTAGGAACAATGCCCTTTGCTGGTTTCAATAGTGATACATGAAATATGGAGTGAATCCGTGCGTCTAATGGAAGTTCAAGCTCATACGCAACAGCTCCAACCTTTCTTTTGATGCGATATGGGCCAAAAAACCGAGGAGATAGTTTCTCATATTTTCGTTTTGCTAAACTCTTCTGCCTGTAAGGTTGGATTCGTAGAAAAACACTATCATCCACCTCGAAAGAAAGTTCTCTACGTTTCTGATCAGCCTGGTTTTTCATCCGAACTTGAGCTCTTTGTAGATTAACTTTAAGCAGCTTCAACATCTCATCTCTTGACATTAATTGTTGTTCCAATTGGTTTTTCATCCGAACTTGAGCTCTTTGTAGATTAACTTTAAGCAGCTTCAACATCTCATCTCTCGACATCAACTGTTGTTCCAATTCCGCATTAGCAGTTTCGCCTGGGACATAACTGTGCAATTGAGGTGGATCCCGCCCATAGACCACCTTGAAAGGGGTAGTAAATAAAGACGAATGGAACCCAGTGTTATAAGAATACTCTACCCAACATAGGAAATGACTCCACTTGTGCGGCTGATCATGAGCGAAACAACGGAGGTAAGTCTCTAAACACCGGTTGACCACTTCGGTTTGACCGTCCGTCTGAGGGTGGTAGCTGGTACTCAACTTCAAAGTAGTTTGACTTAGCCGAAATAGCTCCTGCCAAAAATGGCTCAAAAAGATAACATCATGATCCGATACAATGGACTTAGGAAAACCGTGCAATCGAATCATTTCCTTACAAAACACAGCAGCAACACCCTTAGCTGTGAATGGGTGCGACAAGGGAATGAAATGAGCATACTTGCTCAAACGATCCACCACAACTAGTATAGTGTCAAATCGGTTAGAGGAGGTAAACCAACAATAAAGTCTAGAGAAATGTCTTCCCAAATTTGATTAGGAATAGGCAGTGGTTGTAACAGCCCAGCAGGAGATAAGGTCTCGTATTTCTGTTGTTGACAAACAAGGCACTGCTGAACAAAGAGCTGCACATCTTTCTTTAAGTTGGGCCAGTAGTATTGAGCCGTGAGTCTTTTGTAGGTCTTGAGGAACCCGCCATGCCCTGCAGCAGGAGTAGAATGTGCTTCATACAACAACTTGTCACGAATTTGGGGCTTATTTGGGATCACCACTTTATGCTTAAAAAATAGTAGCCCCTCCTTCAATGTGTACCCTGGGGTAACAACCCCTTGCTGTAGCTGCTACATGATTTGAGATGTATGAGGATCATTGTTAAGAGCAGCTTTGAGATCGGACAAATCAAACCCATTTGAGAGGACCAAAGTATTAAATTCAGGACGTCTAGATAAAGCATCAGCCCCTCTATTCTCAGATCCACTTCGATGAATGATCAAGAACTCATACGGCATGAGCTTCAAAAGAAGCCTCTGCTGTTCTGTGGTTGTGATCCTCTGTTCACATAGAAACTTAAGAGTGTAATGATCGGTTTTTATAAAAAAATGGTGCCCAGGCAAGTAATGGGACCATTTTTGCACAACTAAAACCAACGCTAACAGTTCCCGATCATAGGCCGATTTAAATTTACTAGCAACTGAAAGGCCTTTGCTGAAATAAGCAATTGGGTGGCTGTCTTGAGTGAGAATGGCTCCAATTCCTTCTGCTGAAGCATCACATTCGATGCAAAAAGGCTTGGTAAAGTCGGGTAGCCGAAGCACCGGAGCTAAAATGAGAGCCTTCTTCAGAAGATTGAAAGAATCTAAGGCTTGATTTGACCAAACAAACCCATCCTTCTTGGTTAACTCAGTGAGTGATCGAGCCATAGAACCATAGTTCCTGATGAAATGGCAGTAATACCTCGTGAGGCCTAAAAAACCCCGCACTGCCTTTACATTCTTCGGGATGGGCCAACTCTCTATTGCTTTAATTTTTCCTGGTCGACATGCACACCATCACCGGCCACTATGTGACCTAAGAATAACACTTGGTCCTGTCCAAAACAACACTTGGACATTTTAACATAAAATTGTTGAGATTGCAGCAACCCCAAAGCAGTGCTTATGTGTTGAATGTGCTGCTCCTTTGTAGTGTTGTATATTAGGATATCATCAAAGAAGACAAGTATGAAACGACGGAGATAGGGCCTAAGCAAGTCATTCATGATAGATTGGAATGTGGAGGGTGCATTTGTGAGCCTAAAGGGCATTACTTTGAACTCATAGCGGCCCGAATGCGTCCGAAATGTTGTTTTCTCTATGTCCGATTCAACCACCCTGATCTGGTAATAACCTGAACGCAAATCCAGTTTAGAGAACACCTTGGCCCCATAAAGCTCATCAAGTAACTCATCAATATTAGGGATAGGGTACTTATCCAAAATAATGATTTTGTAATCCACACACATACGCCATGAATTATCTTTCTTTTTCACCAATAACACCGGGCTAGAATAAGGGCTAGTGCTCGCCCTAATGAGACTTGCTTTTAAGAGTTGTTCTACCTGCCTCTCAATCTCATTTTTCTGTGAATGTGGATACCTGTAGGGCCTGATATTGGGTGGTACAGAATTGGGTATTAAAGGGATTTCATGAGAATTTGTTCTAAAAGGAGGTAATGACACAGGTTCTTGGAAAACCTGGTCATACTTTTCAATTATGTTCCTCATAAAAGCAGGTACCTCACAATTAGAGGAGAGTTCAATGGCTAAGTGCTGGAAAGCTCCTGATTTTTTAGGCCCGGAAGCCACCCCTTGCAGCTTGTACTTCTTTCCTTCGATGGTAAAGACCATAAACATCTCGTTCCAATTGGCGGACCGTTGATACAATTCCGACTAAACTCAACAATGGATTCCAAAATAAGACTTGGATTAATACTGCAAACGATTACAAAATAAGAAAAAACAAATAAGAAATCCTAGCACTGCATGAACAGGAGCCTCACCATTAATAAACTTAATCCTACTTTTTCCCCACGCCCTCCTCACCTTATTTATATATTATTACGTAACAAACTCTCACAAGCTAATTACCTTTTTTACCCCTTCTAGAATAAGCCTTTAAAATGGGAGGATTACTCATGACTTGGCCTTGTATCCCATTCTCATCACTGCCACCACCTTCTTTTAAAGTCTTGACCTCAAGACTTATGTTAGGAAATTGTTCCTGTATGAAATCTGCCATCTCCCATGTAGCTTCTTCAGGTAATTGCCCCTGCCACTGAATTAACCATTCTTCCACCAGTTCTGGACCTTGCTGTACCTGTCGAACTGCCAAAACTTGAGAGGGTTGAACTATGTCTGATTCTCCTATCTACAGATCAGTAGGAAGAATTGATTCAACCTGACCCTGCACTGCTTTCTTTAGAAGGGAAACATGGAACACCGGATGAATTTTGGAAGTAGGAGGAAGTGATTACTTGTAAGCTACCAAGCCCAGCTTAGCAATTATTTGAAAGGGGCCAAAAAATCTAGGGCTTAGTTTCTGATTGAAGCGACTGGCTACTGATTGTTGTCGGTAGGGTTTAAGTTTCACATAAACCCATTCGCCCACAGTAAAAATTACTTCCCTTCTTTTCTTATCTGCATTCTGTTTCATCAAATTTTGAGCAATTCCCAAGTGTTCTTTGAGGCTTTGGAGCGCTAAATCCCTCTCCTTCAATTCTTGTGCCACGGCTTCCACCTTGACTTCTCCCACCGCATATTGAAAAACTGTAGGAGGGCTGCGACCATATACAGTTTGGAACGGAGTCTGCCCTGTCGAAGAATGAAACGTTGAATTGTACCAAAATTCAGCCCATGGCAGCCAATGAGCCCACATTTTTGGTTGATCCACCACAAAACATCTTAAATATGCTTCCAAACAACGATTTACGACTTCGGTTTGACCATCACTCTCTGGATGGTATGCAGAGCTCATGCTCAAAGTGGTGCCTTGAGCTCGGAACACTTCCTGCCAAAAGTTGCTCAAAAACAAAGGATCACGATCACTAAGAATGTTTTTGGGAATACCATGTAAACGGACGCTTTCCTTTACAAACACCTCGGCCACTATTCTAGCTGTGTATGGATGTTTGAGAGGAATGAAATGGGCGCACTTCGACAGTCTATCCACCACCACTAAAATGACTGTAAACCCCTTTGAACGCGGTAAACCACTGATAAAGTCCATTGATAACTCTTCCCAAATAACATTAGGTATTTTTAAGGGTTGCAATAAACCCGCGGGAGCTGTGGTGGCTGCCTTACATCGTTGACAGACTTCGCATTCCCTCACATATTGTTTAACTGTAGCTGTCATGCCGGCCCAATACAAATTAGCAGCCATGCGTCTGTAGGTTCTATAATACCCTGAATGTCCACCAGTGGAAGTGGTATGGAATTCATGCAATAAAGCAGGAAGAAATTTAGATTTGGCAGAAATAACCAAACGATTTTGATAGAATAAAACATCATTTTTCATTACGAATCCAGGATGTTTGTCAGGAAATAATTGACAATCTTGTCCCAATTTTTGCAGCAGAGGATCTGCTTTCGATTCCGCAATCAGTTGTGATCCCTGCACCCAAATGGGACCCGAGTTTAAAGTGAAGCAAGCTCCCATCTCATCTCTGCAAGACAAAGCATCGGCTGCCTTATTGGACTTGCCCGGTTTATATTGAATCTCAAAATTGTAGCCTAATAACTTGGCTACCCAATTTTGTTGGTCCGGTGTTGTGACACGTTGTTGCAACAAGAACTTGAGACTTTTTTGATCTGTACAAACTATAAAACGCGTGCCCAGCAGGTAAGGTCTCCAGTGTTGAACCGCTAAAACCAAAGCCATCATTTCTCTTTCATATGCCGATTTAGCTAGGTTCTTATCGCTCAAACCTTTTCTGAAATAAGCTATAGGTTTCTGCTGTTGGGTCAGAACTGCTCCTATTCCCCTTCCAGAAGCATCACACTCGATCATGAATGGAAGGGAAAAATTTGGCAAAGCGAGAACCGGGGCTGAGATCAGGGCATTTTTAAGATTAGTGAATGCTTCTTGAGCTTGGGTAGACCACACAAAAACATTTTTTTTTGTGAGATCGGTTAAGGGTCGAGCAATGCTGCCATAGAACTGAATAAACTTGCAATAATAGCCGGTAAGGCCGAGAAACCCCCGAAGACCCTTAATAGTAGTAGGAGTTGGCCATTGAGCAACCGCCTCTATCTTTTTAGGATCCATAGACACACCTTGTCCGGTAATAAGGTGGCCTAAGTATTCAACAGAAGTTTGGCCAAAGGTACATTTTTTCTGATTTAGAAAGAAAGAATGAAAAACCAGAATTTGAAACACAGCTTGGATGTCACGAAGATGAGTAAGCCAATCAAGGCTATATATGAGAATGTCATCGAAAAAAATGACAACGAATTTTCGAAGGAAGGGTTTGAAGATATCATTCATGAGAGCTTGGAATGTGGCTGGGGCATTCATTAAGCCAAAAGGCATGACAAGATACTCATAGTGTCCCTCATGGGTTCGAAAAGCGGTTTTTTCAATACTACTCTCTTGCATCCTGATTTGATTATACCCGGACTTAAGATCCAATTTGGTGAAGAACTTGGCACCATGTAGTTCATCCAATAACTCCTCGACCATTGGAATTGGGAACTTATCCGGTATAGTCACCTTGTTTAGGGCGCGATAGTCCACACACATCCTCCATGAGGAATCTTTTTTTTTAACAAGAATCACCGGACTAGAATAGGCACTTCTACTAGGCCTGATCATACCCACCGACAACAATTCTTTAACTTGCTTTTCGATTTCATTTTTTTGAATGTGCGGATAGCGATAAGGACGAACAGCGATTGGATCAGAAGTGGATAAGATAATTTGATGGTCGTGCGAACGAGAAGGAGGCAAGGAAGGAGATTGAAAAATGGAAGAGAAGTCACTTAACAAGGCAGAGAGATATTGTTGTTGAGAAGGTGATAAAGAGCTAGAGTGGGAAATAGGAACTGCCACAACAGGAGCAGCAAGATTAATGACAGTAAGTTGAGGTTTAGACTCTTTCCTCAACCAGGTTTGCAGCGAATCTTTGAAGTGGTTTTCTTTTCCACTACCCTGCAACACTACCCGAGAATTATGGAAACTAAACTGCATCCAAGTATTTTTCCAATCATGAGTAACTGGGCCTAAGGATTGCAGCCATTCCATGCCCAAAATAAGATCCAAAGAACCTGTGTCAAAGATCAAGGCATTGATAACAAAAGTGCAAGGACCAACCTGAATAGATAATTGTTGACATTGGGTAGTCGCCACCACCACATGACCATCACCCAATCGAATTTTTATGCCCTCTATAGCTGTTGAAGGAATAGCTAAGGCAGAAACTAACCTTTGAGAAATAAAATTGTGAGTGGCACCACTGTCTACTAAAAGACAAATAGGAATACCCAAGAGAATGCCATCCAATTGTAATGTCTGATGACCACTCAACTGATTGCAAGAGCCCATGATCTCAAGCACTTGACATGAACCATCAGGAGGGTCAGAATCTTGGAACAATGGAAGGGAAGGAAGAACAGTCATCATCAACTGTTCTCCTAGATCAGCTGTATCCTCATCTTCGCCCAAGAGAAGAACACGCAGTTTCCCCTCTGGACATTGATGAGTAGGCCCATACAGTTGACCACGTCGATAACACAAACCCTTTTTGTGTCGTTCTTCCCATTCTGTACGGGATAAGGTACGAGCTCCCTTGTCCCGAGGATTAAATGAAGTAGATGAAGAAGAACCCATTCCCCCAGCCTTAACCCCGCGCTGTCCTTTAGAACTGAGATTGGAAGAGGAAAAAGAACGAGAAGTGGTGTGAGTGGATTTAACATCCCCACGAACACCACTGGATTGATTGGATTGAGGGACCACCGCAGGTACTCCCCCATAATCAGCATAGCGATATCGACTTAAAGTGGAATTCACAGCTTGTGGTCGCAACATAGCTTCCACATCTTTAGCCAAATGGATGGCATCCAATCGGCTTTGAGGTTGATGAAGGCGGACCCATTGTTTGACATCGTCCTTTAGGCCCGCCACAAAGTATCCAATAGATTGAGACTCAGGCAAACGAGGAACTAATGACAAGAGATATTCGAAATCATCAATATAGTCTAAGATAGAAGAAGATTGTTTAATAGTAGCTAGTTGTTCGAACGGATTATGGATTTCAAGGCTGCAAAAACGTTGGAGTAGCTCCCGTTGAAATTCCGCCCAGGACATCTCATCATGAATCTGGGTAACCACTGTAAACCAGTGTTGAGCCACCCCAGTCATGCTTAATTGGGCCAATTTCATACGCAATTCATCGGGAGTTTCATTAATGTCGAAATACAGATTGGCTTTTTTAATCCACCCTTGGGGATCGAAACCGGAAAATTCAGGGAGTTTTACCTTTTTGACTGCCCACGGTAAAGGAGGAGGATTAACCGGATGGAACGGAGGAGTATGGAAGGGATCTTCGACATGCGGACCAGTGTCGGTCGGAGAAACCGGTCGCTTCTCAAATTGCTTCACCCACGACAACATTACCTTGCGAAATTCTGAGGATTCATTGCGATCATCAGTTATCATCTGTTTGATTTCCGTAATGTCCGACTGTAGCTGCTTAATTTGTTGATCGTGCACATCTAAGCAATTGTTCTAAGCGCGAGTTTCCATGAATTCCGGCAGGAGAGCGGCAGGTCGGACCAATGATACAATTTCGACTAAACTCAACAATGGATTCCAAAATAAGACTTGGATTAATACTGCAAATGATTACAAAATAAGGAAATACAAATAAGAAATCCTCTCACTGCATGAACAGGAGCCTCACCATTAATAAACTCAATCCTACTTTTTCCCCACGCCCTCCTCACCTTATTTATATATTATTACGTAACAAACTCTCACAAGCTAATTACCCTTTTTACCCCTTCTAGAATAAGCCTTTAAAATGGGAGGTTTACTCATGACTTGGCCTTGTATCCCATTCTCATCAACCGTGTTCAAGGTTGATAGCCACTGGATCCCCAACACCACATCAGCCCCCCCAATTGCAAACGGATAAAAATCCTGAGTAATGGTGAGTTCTGCAATCTGAATGGGTAATTCCTTACACATTTGGCTGCAACGTATAATATCTCCATTTCCAATTTGAACCCCAAAGACAAATTGGTTGATCAGCTTCATCTCTTTCACCAAAGTGTCCGAGATAAAGTTATGAGTGGAACCACTGTTGATGAGGATCAAAACCTCCATATTGTTCACTAAACCATGTATTTTCATTGTGGTGGTTAGTGACTTATCGTAGATGGCATGGAGGCTGATCTCAGCCAATTCATCTGGGTCATCCCCCTATTCAGGCTCCGGGTTTTCGGGTTGATCCTCCTGTTTTTCAGCTTCCAACAGTTTAAAAGTGCCGGCCTTGCAACTATGCCCCGGCCCATACTTGTCCCCACAACGGAAACACTCCCCCTTTAAATACCTTGCTTGCTTCTCCGTATCAGATAATCTCGCACCTGTTTGTGATGGACCAGCCCCTGTATAAACATTTGTCACCCCCTTCTTCGGATCTGATAGTAAATGGTTGGTAGTTGATGTTCTAGAAGAACTTTTATACGACTTAACATGGCTGACTTTGGTTTCAAATTGCAATGCAAGACTCATCGCATTGTAGACCGTATGAGGTTTGTGAATGCGCACATCCCGCCTTCAATTCTTCCTTGAGGCCAAGACCCCAATCAAGCAATGATCCGGCCAATCCGATACTCTTGCCGACCTTTTAGCAAACTCCTGTCGATACTCCTGAACTGTGCCTGTTTGGCGAATACTACACAAGAACTCATCAGGATTTTGGAACTTAGCTGGTCCAAAATTTTTCTGAAATGCGTGAGTTAAATCGTCCCAAAACATCATGCGATGATCCGTAGATAACCACGAAAATAGATCCAAGGCATCCCCATCTAAGTGCATCGATGCAATGTCTACCTTCTCATCTTCGAGAATGTGGTAATACTTGAAATATTTTTCAGCTTTCAGGATCCAACCTCTCGGGTCACCGCCTCCAAAATTGGGGAATTCGATCTTGTTGAAGGGGCGGTTACCAGCCTGAGACCTCCACGATGTCTCGCCTTCGTAGTGATTCCCCCACCATGCCGATCATGAAAGTTGGGTCTTCGCTTCAACGCAGCGACGTCCTCTTTCAGTGACTCCATGGCATCCAACTTCGCTACAATGGCTTCTAACTGCGTTGCTATGGGATCGGTCGCGCCACTGCTGCTTTCTTGATTCCGGGTCGCCACCATTCTGCTTCCTTTGTTTCCCGGCAATGGAACCAATGATAGAATCCAACGCAAATGATGGATTTGATTGATAGTTAACCTGATTCGAGATGGGTAAAATCTCCAAAACACAAGTAATCAAAATATCCAGAACAAGAAACACAAAGTCGAACAAAGGAAATACAAATACTGAAAACAAGAAAACTGTAAAAATAACTGCTGCTAACTCCCCACTAGCCACTAAGTGATCCATGCGCCCCAGTCCAATAAGTCAGATCCAGGTGTCGCCAATCAGCAGCTGCTTTTGCTGACTTGCGCCCAGCCTTGTTTCTTCGAGTGTAGACCTTCCACGGCTGACTTGTATCACTATCCCTAAGGAAAAGAGAGGCTACTTCTAGAGAGACCTCTCTACCTCCAAATAATCAATCAACTAGGCAAATTCAACCGATTTACTCATGAATGTGTCCATTCCAATTAGTGGCTCAAACAATAAAATACAAGTATCTTGATAGAAAATAGGCCAGATGTATCCAGTGTAGTCACAATCATGCCTAGGTGCATATTAATCGGAAGATAGAGGGTTACTGATGCAATTTACCCTAATCAACCCTAAAATTCGGATTAGTTAAAATCAATAAAAATTCAGTGAAAATCATTCACAGTTGGTCAAAATTGGTAAAAATGGTCAAAAGCGATTAAATTTCAATCAAAAGTGGTTAAAATCAATCTAGGTAAAAAATCTTTTAAATATTTAAGAAATCATATATAAAATTTTGGATACATATAATTTAAAAAATTGCATATAAAGTCCCAATCCGGTTTAATCCCTGTCAATCGCTAGTCAATATCCCAACACCCAACTAATGCCTCACGGTTTCTGCAACCATGAGTGTATCAAAAGTCAAAATAGCTCGTTTTTAATGCATACAAACTCCAATATATTTGACAAAAAAATAATAAATTCTTATCGAAATAATATGGTTTTCGATAAGAATTTATTATTTTGGCCAATACGGGAAAAAGATTACTAGTTTTTATAAACATGATTAACCAATACGGGGGAAAATGACATGATGGATTTTGGCCTTTAGGTCAACGTGACAAGATCATTTCAACTCCAGCTTAAAAAATTACTCGTTTTAACCCGCGCCTATTTTAAATCATAACCCAAAGTGTCAATTTTTCCACCTTGAACATACAATCATATAATTTAACTACATATAGTGACTTGATGGATACCATTTTGGGTGGTGGACGCGGCCCTCTTTGTAGAAGCCCTACCATCTGCCGCTCTTTCTGGGGCCCTAGAGGTAGAACAATAATATGACTAAAGCAATAAACAATAATAGCTAAACAAAGAACACATTGAAGACACATGTCAAACATTAAAATAAAAAAAAAAAATTATACAAGGGAGTATAATAAATATAAAATACCTCTTTCTTGAGTTCTCATTTGTGCCTACACTCTTCGACCCCTTTGAAGTTGATCCACCCTTTTGCTGTTGCTTAAGCAGAAGCGATCTAATCAATATGTTCACTTGATCGGTCTTAATAAGTTGACTTTCTGAGTAAAAGAAACATTAAGTCAACTCCTACAGTTGAACATTTCATTACACGGCTGGTTAATTGATGCCTAGGCACTAGGCAATCATCCACCACTTCCATTTGGCTAATCAGCCTTCCTAAAATCTGTCAAGGCCAGGCCTAGGCAGCCAGAAATCAGCCAAAAATCAATCAGATTTCGGTGAAATTCAGACAACTTTTGAAATTCCTGCCAGATTCCAATGAACCCTTGCATATGTTTTAAAAATTGAGCATTTTTATAATAATTATATATAAAATTTGGTTTTATATATACATATATATATATATATATATGTAATTTTGAAAAATTACATACAAAAATTCCAATCTGAATAATCTCTAGTCCTTACCCTACCGCCCAACTAGCACATAGCAATTTCTACGAATTTGCTTTATTGTTATTATCAATAATCATATTTACTCGATGTTTTAAAGAAATTATAGGTGATCAGTATCAACCATCATGTAAGCTTGTAATTTAATTTTAACATGGTAAATAAGATTAGAGTCTATTGTGTCATTTGCATATGGCTTGGTGAAGCTGACCTGGAGGCGATGTGTCATGATCAGTTACATACACCCTCATTCCACCCTGTGTAATTACATAAATTTGAAACACAAAAAGAAATCAATATCAAAGGTGCAAAAACTCACTCTTAGAAGCATATTTCATGATTTTTATCTCTATACACAATTTACACCATCGTGCATCATTTTGGAAGCTATTTATAGATAATCACAAGTTTTATTTAACAAATCTTTAACTAAAATTTGCAAAAACCAAGCAAGTTCAATCCTTCTCAATAGAAACCTAAATAATCTACCAACTTAAAGGACATGACAACCAAAATATCAAGGAATGATTAAGGATTGGCAACGGCAATCATAATTAACAAACCCTAATAGAAGAACACATAACTACATTTTACCAAATTCGCTTTACCCTAACGTCATTGGTCAAATTCACAGTCCGACAAGCCTTTTATATCTTCGGCGTGTGAAATTGCACCGACTGAATTAAGAGCTCTTTTAGGGGATACAAACAATTAAGAAAAATAGGGTTTATGAAGAATTACCAAATTGGAAGATATGATGGAAGATGAGAAGAGGCCTTTGGAGGGAAGATCGTGAAGAAACTTTGAAGCACCGGTATGGTTCTTCGCCGGAGTTGCAGGTCCGTCCATGGCGCCGGATTGAAGACGTAGGAGAAAATTTGACTGTAGGAGCGCCCGGGAAGAGGCGTAAATATGATCACCTAAACCTACAACGTCAAAGTTTAATATCTATTGTATTAAAAATAAAAAATAGTTACCGATACAAATTTAAAAAATATAAGATGATTTTTAAATATGATATATGATTAAGTTTTATATATTTAATACTTTAAGTACTAAAATAATTATATTATTTTTTTAATACTAGGTTTTTCAAAATTTGTTCTTTAAACATTATATTTAAAAAAATAGAAATTTTATATTTTTTAATAATTTGGTTTTTTTGAATATGTTTTAAAGTAATATATATTTTTAATGTATTAAAAAACTTTTTAAATTTAAAAATGTGTAAAGAGTATATTTAATATTATTATTTAATATGAGATGCATTTAGCTATTTAATATAAGAGAATGACGGAAAATTAAAAGTTATGTGCTCTAGAAAATGACATATGTCTCTACAATACCTTTACTTATTAGAATAAATATATATATTAATTATTATTATTATATATATTGAAAGACATGAAAAAGAAATAAGATATTATTATTATTAAAAAAAGTAGAGAAGAAATACGATACTTTTAAGGTTTTGTAGTTATTATTGTATTTATATATATTAAATTACCAATGATGGTTGAATATATACCAATGATGATTGAATAGTAGCTTTTTGCCATTGTATGTAAAACAATTATTTGTAACTATATGCTTTACAAATGAACTAATTATAACACAATTGTTATGAACAAGATAGATTACAAACAAGAACAACCATGAAAGGAAATTGATTTTCTCATTTTTTTCATAACTATTACATACATCACATATATATACAAGTGTTATTCGTAACGGACGGTGAATCATTAATAGGATAGTGATGATAATTTATGTCTATTACTTATGATTATTTATGACTCATCATTAATAAGAGAATGATGTTAATTTATGTCTGTTACTTATGAATATTTATAACACTCCCCCTCAGACATATCACCTCTCATTATTCACTATGAACATTATACTACTAGATAATGTTGTTCGATGCTTCAGGATCGATAAAATAATTGATACTGCTGGATCAATTATGCTGCCTCATTAAAACCTTACCAAGAAAACCCAATGGGACAAAACTTAGTTAAGGAAAAAGAGTACAGCGTGTATAATGCTCCCCCTTAATTTAATAAACGTCTTTTAATCTACGAAGTCCAATTTTATGTGATAGTTGCTCAAAACTGCTTCTAGGCAAAGACTTTGTAAATAAATCTGCTAGATTTTCACTTGATTTGATTTGATGGACATCGATTATTTTATCCTTTTGTAAGTCATGTGTTGAAAAGAACTTTGGTGAGATATGCTTTGTTCTATCACCCTTGATAAAGCCTTCTTTGATCTGAGCTATGCAAGCAGCATTGTCTTCATAGATAATTTTCGGGTCTTTCTCGATCTCTTCCAATCCACATGCTTGTTGTATGTGGTTAATCATTGATCTTAACCACACACATTCTCGACCAGCATCGTATAGTGCTATCAACTCAGCATGATTTGATGAAGTTGCTGTTAGTGTTTGCTTTGTCGACCTCCATGAGATTGCTGTGCCACCATATGTAAATACATAACCTGTTTGAGACCGTGCTTTATGTGGATCTGATAAATATCCAGCATCAGTATAACCAACAAGCTGATATTTTTCATTTTTCTGATAAAAGAGACCTAAATCTCGTGTCCCACAAATATATCTGAATATATGTTTTATTCCAGTCCAATGCCTGTGAGTTGGATTCGAACTATATCTTGCTAGCACATGTACCGCAAATGCAATATCAGGTCTCGTGTTATTTGCAAGATACATAAGAGCACCAATCGCACTTAAGTATGGTACTTCTGGACCAAGTACTTCTTCATCTTCTTCTTTAGGGCGATAAGGATCTTTATGTGCTTCTAGCGATCGGACAACCATGGGTATGCTAAAAGGATGAGCTTTGTCCATATTAAAACGTTTTAACATCTTTTCGATGTAGTTTGACTGATGAACAAATGTACCACCGCAAAGATGCTCGAACTGTAAGCCGAGACACAATTTTGTGGTACCAAGATCTTTCATTTCAAATTCTTTCTTTAATAGCTCAACAGTTTTTTCAATCTCATCAGGAGATCCAATTATGTTTATATCGTCAACATATACTGCTATTATAGTGTATTTTGAGATAGTTCTTTTTATAAAAACACACGGACTGATTACATCAGACTTGTATCCCTCATTTTTAAGATATTCGCTAAGTCTATTGTACCACATACGACCAGATTGTTTTAGACCATATAAAGATCTTTTGAGTTTTATAGAACACATGTCTTTAGGTGTTGATTTTAATGCTTCGGGCATTTTTAATCCTTTAGGGATTTTCATGTAGATGTCATTTTCTAGGGTCCCATATAAATATGCAGTGACGACATCCATAAGTCTCATTTTAAGTCCTTCAAAGACTGTGAGACCAATTAAAAATCGAAGGGTTATCGCATCCACTACAGGGGAATACGTTTCCTCATAATCAACTCCAGGGATTTGGGAAAACCCTTGGGCCACTAGCCGGGCCTTATATCGTACAATTTCGTTCTTTTCATTTCGTTTTATTGCAAATACCCACTTATAACCGACTGGTTTGACGTCTATGGGTGTTCGAACTACAGGTCCGAAAACATTTCTCTTTTCAAGTGAATCTAACTCAGCCTTCAAGGCTTCTTGCCATTTTGGCCAATCATTTCTGTGCATGCACTCTTCTAGAGTTTTAGGTATGTAATCTTTTTCATTAATTACATCTGTTGCTATAGCAAAAGCGAATATATCATTAATACATGTTTTATCTCGGTTCCATATCGTACTATTCTGTACATAATTTATAGAGATCTCATCTTTATTTGGTGCCAATGTTTCTTCTGGAAATTCATTTTCTTCTGGGACATTTACCTCTGCTGGGGTTTCATTTGTAATGATTTCTGATCTTTCACCAACCATGTTATTTTGCTCTTTTCGTTTGCGTGGATTCTTATCTTTGGAGCCAATTGGTCTTCCACGTTTTCTTTGTATGGTAATCGCTTCAGGGATTACTTCAATTCGAGCAGGTGCATTTGATGCTGGTATATGTGATTTTGTGATTTTATTTGTGTCTGTGAATGCATCTGGTAATTCATTTGCTATTCTTTGCAAATGTATAATCTTTTGAACTTCAGATTCACATTGACCACTTCGAGGGTCGAAATTTGATAACAATGATGCATTCCATGTTATTTCTTCTGTTACCAGTCTTTCTTTATTCTTATCTCCCCTTAAGACTGGGAATATTGTCTCATCAAAATGACAGTCAGCAAAACGTGCTGTGAACATGTCTCCTGTTAGTGGTTCTAAGTACTTAATAATGGATTGGGAGTTAAAGCCAATATAAATTCCCAATCTTCTCTGGGGTCCCATTTTGGTGCGTTGTGGTGGTGATATTGGAACATAAACCGCGCAACCAAATATTTTCAGATGAGACAGACTTGGTATTCTTCCGGATACCAACTGTAAAGGAGAATATTCATGATCAGCAGTTGGTCTTAATCTAACCAGTGCAGCAGCATGCAAAATAGCATGACCCCATGCAGAAGATGGTAATTTGCATCGCATCAATAGTGGTCTAGCAATTAACTGCAATCGTTTAATTAAGGATTCTGCTAAACCATTTTGTGTGTGAACATGTGCTACCGGATGTTCAACATTGATCCCAATTGACATACAATAGTCATTAAAAGCTTGGGATGTGAATTCTCCAGCATTATCCATTCGGATTGCTTTGATTTGATGTTCAGGGAAATTTGCTCTCAATTGTATGATTTGGGCTAACAACCGAGCAAATGCTACATTTCGAGTAGCCAGAAGACTCACATGTGACCATCGTGAAGATGCATCAATTAAGACCAAGAAATAACGAAATGGGCCACACGGGGGATGTATAGGCCCACATATGTCCCCTTGAATTCTTTCCAAAAATGAGGGATTTTCTTGTGATATTTTGGTTTGTGAAGGTCGAGTAATGAATTTTCCAAGAGAGCATGATGCACATGATAATTCTTGTGCTAACAAGATTTTTAAGCCATTGAGAGAATGTCCTGTCGCACTTTTGATTATGCGCCTCATCATTGTGCTACCAGGGTGACCTAGTCGATCATGCCATATGGTGAATATGTCCTTATCTTGTGATTTTTGATTATTCACCATATATGACTCAATAGGATTGATATTGGTACAATATAATCCAGAGGATAGAGCATTTAATTCTTCAACAATGGTATCTTGACCATTTTTGTTGGTGATAATGTGTAGATATTCAATATTGTTTTTAGATGTTGTTTTAAGGTGATAACCGTTTTTTCGAATATCTTTAAAACTAAGTAAATTCCTTCTTGATTTACTTGAGTACAATGCATCATTTATAATCAGTTGGGTACCCGAAGATAGGATAATACATGCTCTTTCCGAGCCTTCAATGAGGTTACAGATACCAGAGATAGTAGTAATAGGTGTCTCTCTAGGAGATAACTCAGAGAAAAATTTCTTATGTTTAAGAATAGTGTTAGTTGTACCACTATCTACTATACATTCATCACCAATAATAGCTTTGTTGGAGCTTGGAGACATAATTCTGTAGAAATAATATTATAAAATCAACACAAAATTTAAGTCAAAACCATAACAATAGCTTTGTTTAAACCACGGTAGGAAGTTTTTTTTTCCAGATATGTCAAGTGCGATGAACTCAAGTTTTGAGAGATTCGACATTTGTATCTACAAGGAAAGATACATATATTTAAAAGAATAAGCCTTTATACATGTTTTGGAGAATTTCAAGTTCTCATTCGTTAGAACTACGTGTTCAATAACGAAAGGCTATTCTTTTATATTTATTGACAAATTTTCTCTTATGTTAATTTACTAGGGAAGACAACAATATATGTCTAAATTCATTTTTCTACATTTTAAATAACATTAATGGTAAGGAGACAACACAGCTTACAGTAATATGATATAGTTGTGTAGTCTATATTAAGGAGTTTAAAATGAACCTTATCTCAAAATTATTCTATGTATATATAAATGATCTCATGAAGTCACTAAATCAAAACTAATCTATACCTTTATTATTTATAAACCATATTATTTATATTGATTTAATACTTTCATACAAGTGAAGAAATCAGAAACATAAATATGTAAACAAATTCAAAAGTCATTCAGAATTTAGAATGATGAAAAAAATATACAATATTTATATATTATTTATGCTCAATTTTAGCATTTACTAACTTTACGAATAAAAATAAAATTAGAAATAGGTAATAGCTAAATATATAATAAAACCGAATGGGTCTGACAAAATTCCCAACTTGTCGCTACCCTGTAGACTTTTCGGTTTCAATTTGTTCTTTTGCAAAACAAACCCTTATCCCCAAATATTGTCTATAAATCCGTAAGCAAAAAAAAATGATTTCAAGTTGGGTAAATCTTTTGATGCACCAGTTCATCGGATTATCACGGAGACGGTGCCTGAACATGTTCAACCAACGAACGTCGACTGACTCAAAGAAACAAAAATTTGATAGAGATATGGAACGATCTAACTGTTTTAGTGTGAATCACGGTCGGTAGTAGCCTCAACATCGTTAGCTAATGCAGTAAGAACCCAAAGGACAAGTCGATGTTTCATGGGATTATGAATACAAATTACAAAGGGATTAGAAATTTCAATTTGTACCTTAATCGTAAAGATACATACCAGAAACCAATTGATGTGGCGATGTCGTAGCAGCGTAAATTGTCGGCACTAACCTTGACTCTTCACTCCTTGTTTGTATGCCTTTTTTTTTCTTTACCAACTCTTGTCATTCATCTATCCATCATAGAGAAGAGATGAGATTTTGTGAATGGATTCATGTATGAGATTAGAGGCATTCGTGCTGATAACGTGTTATGAACAAGATAGATTACAAACAAGAACAACCATGAAAGGAAATTGATTTTCTCATTTTTTTCATAACTATTACATACATCACATATATATACAAGTGTTATTCGTAACGGACAGTGAATCATTAATAGGATAATGATGATAATTTATGTCTATTACTTATGATTATTTATGACTCATCATTAATAAGAGAATGATGGTAATTTATGTCTGTTACTTATGAATATTTATAACAACAATCTAATTAAAGTAAGACAAGAAAATTCAAAATTTATATTAACGAAACTTAAAATTATGATATTTTAATGTTCCGTTCTTCAGAAGAAGGGTGATCTATTTGTTAGGCTGACCTTAAATGTTAGGCTGACCTTAAATGACCGGACGTTATTAAAAAAAGTTGCACGTTTTTAATTTTTTCATCTGAATCATCACACATATTTTAGTTTCACTCAATCGTTCCACACATCTTACTTTCCCTCAAAGCATTGCAAAATGAAAATGTCACTTTCACAAATTTTCATGTCATGGGCATCTTAGTTTCCCTCATAAACGATCATTGCATAATTCCAATGTTATATTTACATGATGATTAAGAGTGAGAACTCCATTAAAGTCTCATTACTATGTTTTTCATCATTTTGCCCTGATTTCTCCCGATTCGTCTTCATTCTTCAACTAGTTGACAAATTCGATTTGTACTATTTTGAGTAAATAAAAAGTCATAAGCTTGATATAGTTCAAACATAAATTTATAATAATTGATTTAGTGATAAGGGTCGTAACACATCGTGTTTAAACAGACTGGTGCAAGTAGAGAGTTTTTGTGATAAGGGTTTTAATTCAATTGTAAATGTGTTGATGATGGTGTTTTTTAGGCTTTTTGGCTCAAATTGGTAACATTAATGTCATCAATTGCATTTTATCTACGTAAAACTTTCTACTAATTAAATTTTTATTCTTTTTGATCGAATTTTGGTATTATCACACTTGATTTGGGAAATCGTATTTAGGGAGGATTTAGAGCGTAAATATGACACTAGTTAATTTGACATAGGCTTTGCATTTTAAATAAAAGTAATTAAATTTGAAGTACTTAGTAGTAGAAAGAAGATAGATAACTAAAAAAAGTCACGAGATAGAGGGTAGTTCACATGATGTGATGTGACATTAATATGATATTTTATTCTTTAACCATATTTTATTCAGGGTACATAAAAAGCATGGGAGGCCCTGGGAGGGGCAAACACGACCTCCATATAGGGCCCATTTTTGGAAGGGTACAAAAATTTTTAAAATTCTTTTTATATTATATACAATTACTTATATTTAAGGTTATAAAACCAAAAAATCACAAATTTATAATTCGTTATGGTCCTTTTTTTCTTTACTCGTCCGAGTCACTTGAATTCTTATGAGCTCTCCTGGAAAAAAGATATGTGTTTATATTAAAAATATAAAATGGTGTACGGTTTCTTCATTGACATAACTTTTTTCATGTAATTTGGTTTTGCATTTGATTGTCTCCTATTAATTTCTCATTATATGTAAACGGTTATCTTCAAATGGTGGAATTTCATATTGAGAAGTTTAGCGGAATGATTTCAATGGGTGGAAGCATTGTTAAGTCAAAAAGTATGTGGATATGGTATTGGCAAAGGAAATGCATGAGGAAGTGCAACAAGCAATTGGGAATTCAAATAGGCCATGGTTATTATTGCATTGAGGCTAACTAGACGTGTGGTGTTTAACATATGAAACAACTACACATGATATGATGTAAAACAAGGTATTCTTTAGGGATGGTAGAAAAATTCATACCCTGTGGAGAAACCCGAAACTTTAGGGCCGGGGTATTGGCCGAATATTAGGGTATGAGATCAAAAAAAGATTATTTTTTAGGGTTGGATACGGGTATGTGATTAAGGAATACCCGACCCACTTACCCAAAGTAATACCCGTAATATTTTGTTAATATTTTTAAATTTCCTTTTCAAAACATAATATTTTTTTATGAAAGAGTAGAACAAATTGTAACTTTTATCTAATTATTTTAGATATTAAATCAAGTATAAGCTTTATTATTTAAAAACTAATCTTGTTGTTTTGAATATGTAGTTTCAGTTTGAATATTAAACCAACAGTTTATAGTAACATCTTTTGAGGTTTGTATGTCATGAGATATACATTTTTTTTTCGTTTATGCTTTATGGTGTTGATATTATATGTATGATTCTAATTTATTTTTGTAATTTAACAATATTATATGTACTCGGAAAATCACTATAAGTTTTTTCAATTCCCATTACACGTAGGTATGTCCGATACCCGATTGATAATTACCTGATAGCTAGTTACCCGACGGGTAATGGGTCAGACATGAGACATATTTTGACAATCGGGTATAGGACTCGTACTAGTAATATCCTACTCAAGCCCAGCCGATTGCCATTCCTAGTATTCTTGATTCGAGAGCTTGTCAGAAGTATAATGAAATAAGGAGGGGAGGGCTTAGTGACTGCTCCCTTAACAACCTAAAATTCAATTTTGACGACTTGTATCAGATTGGTTAAAGTTCAAGGAAGATGTTCAGGTTCTACTGTTGTTATCATCTTTGCTAGAAAGATAGTTGATCTAGAACATTTTTGTAATTTCCAATTCTGTAGGGGACTCATGGATTCACTTTTGAAGGTATTTGAGATCTTATTATTGTAGGTGAGGAAGTCAGAAGAAATAATTTAGATGAATCTTCAAATAATGAATTTTTTAATGTTGGAAAATGTTGAGGAAGTGATAGGAACTATGGGAGTTAGGAAAGCAATTTATATAGAACTCAAAAGAATATGAAGGTGTCAGGGTTGCAATGAGGTGGTGAACCAAAAACAAGGGAAATTTACGAGCCGAGCCGAACCGAACTGAGCATACACTTGCTCGGTTCATTTTCAAATCGAACCAAGTGCTTTTCAATTTAACCAAAATCAAATGAGTGTATATCCAATCTAAGCACTTTTCAAGTAAGCATCAAGCAAATTTCAAGTGTCGCAGAACAAGAAGGAATGTGGTGATGAAGGTGTTATATTTTTTAAAAAATTTTCGTTCAATAGTTGACAAACATTGATGTTATGTTTAACTTTTTTACAAAGTAAATTAATGCTTTAAATGATGACTTGACATAATATCTTTTCTCATTTATTTATTTTTTTTATTTTTCTTTTTACTCTAATTATAATTATTTTTTTTGTAATTTATTAGGCCAACCAATATTATCATGAAGCGAGATTTGCCTACTATATTGAAAATTATCTATAATTATATTTTTGTCTATACATGTATATATCTATCTATACTAATAAATAAAAATAATTATGGACACTTGTCATCTTTCTAAACTATCTAAATTTTGTTTTTCCCGCTTCTCTCTCTTCATTAATTATCTATATTTATTATTTAATTAGAAATAATAATTAATATATTACTAATAATTAATTGTATAAAGATGAAATTATTTATGAAGCTTTTAAATAAACATATATTTTTATTTAACAACTTATTTTTAATTCTTCAAGTATATTCATATTCAAATTATATTTATTAAAATATTTGAAAATAAAGATTAATGATACTAATTGTTTTTATGAGTGATTTTAAAATATTTGAAAATTTTAATATGAATGAATGATTTGAATGATAAAAATATACTGTGTTGAAATAATAAAAAGGAAGTAATTTGAAAAAAAAACAAGTTATATGTATTAATATAACTTTAAGTCAAGTTAATTTTAGTGTGCTAAATTTAATACGCATACTTTAATTAAATATAAGTTTATATTATATTTTATTTAACTTTTGTAAAATTTGAGTTTAGTTAAATTATGTAATATACAGACTTTTTAGTAATATAAGTGTATATTATATTATATTATATAAGTTTATATTATATTATATGTAATTTTTTTTGCAACCCGTGTAATACACGGGATTATAACCTAGTAAATTTATATATATATAGAAATTGAACAAACATAATTCTAATAATTTTCAAGCGAATTTTGATGAGTTTTGAGTATCAAGCAATTTGGAGAGCCCTACGTAAAACAATGTGACCTTAGGAAGGTACAATTAGTCATTGACAAGATTCTTGCAGTAACGGTCATGAAAGATAATAATCTTGTAACTTTATTGGGAACGACATGTGACTTGAAAGATTGTCATTGTGATTCCGGGCATGAAAGGAAATTGATTTATGATGGTTAGTTGGATGAACAACGATTGGAAGTAAGATTTAATGGTGGTAATTGGAGGTTGATCCATGGAAACTCGATGATTACTCATGATAAGAAGCTTGAGTCATTGCATATAGCTGAGGTTTTTGCCAAGAAAGTTATAGTTAACAACCATCAATTAGCATGTAACAAAAACTTGTGTAAAATGCAAGTGTTTTATGCATAGAATCACTCTTTCTTTTCTTCTCTTTTGCCCTTAAAGTAAGACATATAAAAATTTGTTGATAGTTAAATTTTTTTAAAATACGAATAAAAAGTGCTTACAACGAAAACTAACTGATTTATAAGTGATTATACAGTCGATAAGTTATATCTTTAAGAGTGTAAAATCAAATATAATTTTTATGCAATTTTGATAGTATGTTATATCATGTTTGAAATATGACTTCAATATAAAGAGAAAAAAAAACATGTGAAAACAATATTAAAAATAAACACACTTCAACAACAAATTTGAAATATTATAAAACTAAACATTATATATTAAAGGTTTAATAGTAAATCCAATAAGAAGGAAACCTTTTTTGAATTTTGACGACTAACATGTGTGTGATTTGATGACCTGTACATTATCATGTAGATTTGTTTTGGATGAACTTTTACACCAAAATATAGACAAAAAATAAACACATTACAAATATGTATTAAAAATTTTATAAACATCATATTTTAAAAGCTATAAGAGAACTAAAAAAAAACCGAGTATACCACATTTCAAATTAGAGTAAATTACATAAATCGTCCTTTATATTCACTCATTTTACGGATGGCGTCCTTTATTAGAAATAGTTGCAGAAATCATCCTTAAAAATGATAATTTATAATGGATTTCATCTTTTTTCTTGATATAAAGGACGATTTATGTGATGTAATTAAAGGTCGATTTATGTAATTTTAAGGATAAAATTCATTATAAATTTTCACTTTAAGGATGTTTTCTGAAACTATTTTTAATAAAGGATGTTATTCATAAAATGAGGGAATATAAAGGAGGATTTATGTAATTTACTCTTCAAATTATGATTAAAAAATGTTTTAATACAAATACAAAATTAAAGAGTTGAATAATGAAGCAAGTTAAATTTGAGTGGATTTTATTGTTACATCATAAGAGACATAATGTAAATTTGATAAAAGCATGCTTAAGGATTCTCAACTATAAGCTTAACATTGATCCATCGTGTTTTCTAACATGTTTCAGGTTTTACTTAAGTCCTTAAATGATCTTGAGTGTTAAAGATAAAGCACATGAATTCATGACGAAATCTTGATTCGCTAAACGGAGACTTTAATATCGATTGCCTATCGATTAACGAGGTACTATAGTACAATGAATCTTGCAGATGAAATACCTTACAATCCAACTTGAACATCCTCATAATCTATTGTTCTTGTTGGTTTTTCTGAAAATCTATTGTTGGATTTTAAGAAACGAAAAATGGTCAATGGAAAAATTGGTTAACAAAATAAAAACTCAAGCTTTTCAATGGGTATTCTTTAGATGCAAAAATCTAAACATAAGATGGAAAACTTGGATCAACAACTCTGTCACTTCTATTAGAAAACAAAAAAGATAGTGTTGGCACTTATTGACTTGTCCATGTTGTTTTTTTGAACGGCATTTGATCTCAATGTGTGAACCACTGATTTTTAGGTCATGTTACCAAGGTCTAGTTACCTTGACCTCCGTTGAGACCCCACCACCACCCCATAAGGAAACCGCACCGGAAAACCCCCAACCTCTCAAGGACCCCTATTTCACCTTTGAGAGGGATTTGAACCAATGATCTTCCATTTGGAAAGCTATGGGGTACCCCTAGGATAAAGCCCCTTGTTTTAATTGTTTTTTGGCCTTCTATGGCCCTTGTTTTCCCCAACTTTGAAAACAAACAAACGAACAAACTTACCTACTATGTTCATACTCTTTAGGAGAGGCTGAGGAAAGTATGAAAACAAACCTTAACCCTCTCCTAGTTGAGATATGGATGCTGCTCCGAATGAGCCATCGGCTTGAAGTTATCGTTTAAAGTTAATCATCTCAACTTTTTTAACGTTAATTTCACAAAATAAGTAAAAAAAACGTAAAAATTAGTATAATTTTACTTTTATTTTTTAACAACCCACGCCTATATATATTATATGTGTGTAACACAAATAGAGAGTTGTTTTCCCCACTTTGATGGTGGTAAAATTTGTTTGCTAGTTTCATACTAGCTCTTCTATGAATAAAATGTATTCAATGATACTATAAAAACATCAAAATGAAAAAGACACCTACATGAGTAATTCTTTTGTGCGATTAGACCTTTTCTTTTTCCAGCCTTACGTAATTGGTCTATCATTACTTTTTTATTCTTACATTTTATATACATAAATAGTAAATTTATACTAATAAATTGTCACACCCCAACCAATGGAGGAATACATTGGGGCGTGAGTTTGATTGTTCAAAAGCTCATGGACTACTATTAAAGTTTAAATATATTTAAACTTTAATAGTAGTCCATGAGCTTTTGAACAATCAAACTCACGCCCCAATGTATTCCGCCATTGGTTGGGGTGTGACAGATTGGTATCAGAGCCAAGGTTATAGGGATTTAGGTTATTAGAAATGGTGACCTAGACTATGACTAAGCTAACCCCTAATATGAGTTATCTCATATTACTTTTGATGTGTTCATATGATGCTTATGTGCTACATGTTACATTTTGTTTTATGTGTTTTATTTCATGATTATATAACTTGTTACCATAGAGGAATGCCATAGTTTATAAACATATTATGCTTAAACTAGTTTAAGACTTCCATAGAGGAATAACATAGCTTATAAGTTACATATGTTTTCCTTAGTTTAAGAATACCATTGAGGTATGCCTTAGACTGTCGTAAGATTATAACACATGTTATTCTTTAGCTTTAGTATATCTTAGAAAATATTTAAGTCAATTCTTATCTCATTTTCTCGAACACGCGGCTACTCCATATACGTTAGGAATTCATATCATTAGGCTAGAATGCCTAATCAAATTTTCTGATCAATTCAATACATATATGGTTATATGTATTATAAATTTATTGTTATAATCCCGTTAGAGTTAGGTTTGTAAGACGGACATGTATTAACTGGAAGGGTGGATACCATTAGTTAGGACTCCTGTCTAGGAAAGCGATTCGTATAAATCCCTGACATGATGTGGGACTAGTCTAGCTTTCCTGGGGAATTCTAGTGAGAGTATCTTAACCTATAGGCCAAAGCATGTCACACCAAACGTCTTATAAACTATACAACTCTAATAAGTCAAAGGTATTTAATTTTGGATACCATTCCTTTGTGTTTTAAACAAGTCATCATGATTTCTAATTCGATTTTTTTAACCAAAACACAATGATATATTAGGATGTTTTATAATTCGTTTAGAATTCAACAAAGTGACATGATTTGGACTTATTAAATTTTAACATGAGTGATTTCATGTAAATTCAATCAAATTCACATCATTCATGTTATTGATTCAAAGACGAATTATTCTATTCTTGTAGACTTAAACGATGGTTCAAGGATTTCATGATATTACATCTAAGATTTGTGATAAATAGTTATTACAACTATCTAAGATCATATAATATCACATACATGGGTATTCTATATCACACGTCTATTCATAACCAATCATTTATAAACTCAATGATATTATACTTATGATTAATTGATATTCATTTATCATATTAATTCTAAGTTTTATAGTATCTCAAACATTCTTGACAGATCACAATATCTATACATTAACACATGATTCCGTTGCTGGGATGTAATTTTGGAATCACTATACTTATATGACTATCGAATTAGTCAAGTTTGAGTATTATGTGACGGACTTGTAATAGCCTGTCAGGTTAAAGCATTTACATCAAACGCCAGATGGATAAAAAAAAACTATTCCAATATATTTCAAATATCAATCTTGTCAAAGTTTATGGTTTTACACGATGAAATTCCTCAACCTATTAAATGTCTTATGAACCACAATGATTGTGACAACAAGTTTTCATTCAAGACAACTAAAGTCGTGTATCATGTTCAAAAAGTAGGATAATCATGTAAGACAAATTACCGTTACGGGTGCACACGAAACGAGAATTTGCAGTACATGTGAATCCTGCAACCAGAAATAATGAACACAACTGCAGCAAACATTGAATGGAAACTTAAATTTTGACAAATTTGATTTGGAATTCAAACATATTCATAGATAAACATCAAATCAATTCTTAATTCCTATTCAAACATACGTGTACTCAGAGTTTATGGTAGGTGATTGGTATGCTTTCAAAGTACTTTTGGTGTGGTGGGTTGCGGTATACCCTATATATAAGCACTAACATTACATTGGGAGTAGAACCAAAAGCTTGACCAAGTAGTTATAATTTTGACAAAGCGGTTAGTTAGATCAAATATTATTTATATACCAAGGGCTGAGGTGTGTATTTTTTCTATACACAAACTCAAATTAAAAGTTCATGATATTGTAACTATGATTAGTGAGTTGTCACTACATCTAAAAAGTTATAATGTCACAAGTTTTATGTATAAGGTCTATATTACAAATCCATGACTCATTAGAATATTATGCTTAAGATTCAGTGAAGAATAGTATCACTTTGGAAGTACTATAATATGACAACTCATGCAATTCATACAATCCAATATTCTTCATAATCATACTCTCTATTGAAAAAAAAAATCGTTCTATTCAAACAAGAAGATAGGTCATCAACACTTAGACCATTTTCATCTCGCGTTCTATTATTTGCTTACCTAACGATGCTGGTAGTGCATCAACTGCACTTATTTGATCATCGTACTCAAAACTGCAGCATAATGAAAGTACAAGTGATTCAAACCACTGTATTACTCATTAATGTTCTATATGCACCTCCCGTGATTCAGGCCTGCTCTACATTGGGTCAACAGGAATATCATGCTTAACAGTTCGGTGAACAAGGTCAATGTGTGATTTGGTTAGTTTCAGTTACACATTGAAGCTCAACAAATATGGATTTCCAATTGACTTTTATCAAAGCAATTGGAATGTTTTAGTAAGCATGACCATGTTGTTTCAAATGCCATGCTGAAACATCCTATCTAATCCCCATATCGTTTCATATCTTCTAACCTTCAATAACTTACAAGACAATTAATGATCATAAGCCAAGAATCTTTTGTAAACAAAACTTAATCATCGTCTATTCTTACCATATTATAACAACTAGAGACATTTAAAAAAATAATAAGACCAATCATCATTATAACACATTCGATAGGATATTATTGGGATAAGATATCATGTATTGATAATGTGTTGGGTTATTGACTAGGTTCACCTTGTATATAACCTATATATATATATATTGTCAAAGCAATGATAAAGTATTAGGAATCAATAATTGAACTAAAAATATAAATCATTAATAAAGGTTTATTAAGTCGAATGTGATTTAACAAAATCAAACCATGAATAAGCGTTCAAATAAATATTTTTATAGTGAACACCTCAATTTTAATTCCAAATATTTTTTTGAGAATTATCAATTTTATTATTTTAATGGAATTTATAAGAACATGAACATTCAGAATGAAAGATTAATCTTTGAAGCAAAAGAATGCAATTACAAGTTCTAAGAATTGTTGCTAAAATAAAGATAAACATATACAAAAAAAATTAGCTTCAAAGGCTGATATTGCAAATTTATCGTAAGTTCAATTCTGATCATAAGAGTTCGTTAAGCTACAACTTATTTCAAAATTCAAAAAGTTTTGAAAGAATATTTAGTATTTTGATATAATGCATATCTAGCATCTAAAAAAATGGTGTAGTAAATTAATGAACAAATCTGTTATTATAAATCTCTACGTATGTCTTAATTATAAGTGTATATTGGTGATTCAATCCACTTCTAAGATAATATTATAGAGATTTCATAAAATACAACTTCATGAACCTTCCTATTATACTGTATATTGATGACTCAATGCACTACGTAGGGAAACTCATTAAAACTATATAATGAGAAGAAAACCAAGAATTTCTACAAACTTCCTAACGAAGTGTACATTGGTGATTCAATGCACATTGTAAGGAAATGCATATAAATTTTAACAAATAAATAAAGTAAAAATGAATAGTTCAAGGATGCTTAAAAAAATAATAAAGTTCGAATGAAAGATAAAAATCATTAACTATTTCTATTTAATAAATTTCGGGACGAAATTACCTAAAGTAGGGGAGACTGTAACATTTAGAGTTTTCAAAAAAATATATTGTGTCAAAATTCTAATAAATAAAAGTTCGGTGCGCATTATTTAATAAAATGATACTTAATGTTGTATAAATCACATACATTAAATAGCTTTCAAAAAAAAAAAAAACAAGTAATTGTAATCTAGTTGATGTGTGTGTATATAAACTTCTACAAATAAATATATAACTTTTATAAATAAATTGATTCTATAAGTATAAAAAATTAATTAAGTTAATTATTATTATTATTTTAGTTTTGAATTAAAAAGTAAAAGAAATAAAATAGAATGGCATAATGGTAATTATTTTAAAGTGGAATTTAATTACCCAACCCCAAATTCCCGTCCCCCTTCTTGATCCCGTTTTTCCGACGGGAATTCCGGCCACAATCCGGCCAAGCGCCGGCAACCATTATATCCGACCCATTTGGCCACCATTTGAACCGGTTTTCGATGCCTCATGACCCAAAATCGTTTTCTAACGTTTCTAGCACATTAACACCTGATAAAAACAATGTTTAATTTGACTATTGATTTCCCAAAACGTAAACATTAACCTCATCATTAAAGTCGAACATTTCAAACCAATCGGACATCAAAATGATAGGGTTTTCATTTATTCTTGCATTTCGAATCAAACTACAATAGAAAAATTCTCTGTAACTTATTCTAACTCTCGGAATCTTATCAAGTTCGTCCGCACGCTTAGGGTACACAAACTCGGTCCATAGTACACCAATCCAAGTAAGTGATATATGTATTTCGAACGTTTTTAGATGAGAAACAAAAGCCCTATTATTGTGGAATCTAATTCATGACCAATTGAACGAATTTAGATTGAATCTAAACTAGGGTTCTTGAGGAATTTAAGTAAATTTCAAAATGTTTTTAACAAAAAAGGGAATGGCATTCGAAGCGAGAAACACCCGCTGGATCAGTGGTTAAAGCATTTGGTTTTTACTACCCAAATCAACTCCAAAAATTCTAAAAAAATTCACAAAATTCAAAAATGATGTTTTGAACGTTCTGTAAAAAGATCAGAATTTTTCAGATTTTATTTCTATTATTTAACTATTTAAATTTTATTTAATTGGTTTAAAATAAACAAAAAAAATACCAAGTCAATTTTAAAAATTCTGAAAAATTTACAGAAATTATAAATAAACATTTTAAACATACTGTATAAATTATAGAATTTTTCAGAATTTCTTTATGTTATTTTACTATTTAAATTTTATTTAAATAGTTTAAAATATAAAAATTATATCAAATCATTTTTAAAAATTCTTAAAAAATTACAGAAATTATAAAACATGTTTATAAACATTCTGGAAAAATTTTAAGAATTTTTGGAGGTTATTTTTATAAAGTTATATTTTAGATGTTTAATTAAATATAAAAAAATAAAGTTTAGTATAAAAATATTCTAAAAATTCAGAATATTATTTTACGTTTTCTGAAAATTATTTTGAAGATGATATAATCAGTTTTATTAAACAACTATTTATTTTAATAAAACTTCATTTAAGTTTTGTTTTAAATTTAACTCTTAAACATATAAAGGTTTTAAGAGAATACAGATACATATATTTTTGGAATATTTTAATTTAATATTCTGAAATATATTATAATAATATAGAATAATATTTATTGATTATTTTTAATAAAATATTGTCTAGATTATTATCAAGTTGTTAAAAAGAATAAACGATTCAAGGATTTGAATTACAAAAACATATAGAAATATTTTGGTTGTTTTATATAAATCAAATAACATTTATACAAAACATTTGGATATTAAAAATATATCAATAAAATCTTTCTTTCATAATTATTTAAAAATTATAAAAGAGGGGTTTATAATCCAATTTAGGGTTTTGTTTTTTTAGGGAGATCCATTAGGAATGACATAAACTTTATATATTCATGTGAACTCTAGAACTTATACAAAATTATATCACATTATAGGATGAATTGTGACTTCACAAGTTTTCATCCTACTCAATAACTTCTTGGGATTAAAGCTAGACATGTGAGTTATTCTTATACTTCCCTTTTTACTTTTGTAAGTTTTGGGAATGTCACATATGTCTTTATCAACTCAATGTATTCTTAGAGTCAAAACATGATGCAAATTACTTAGTTTGATATAAAGGCCTTAAGTGTTGTGTGATTACTTGAATGATAGAACATGTGATGACTTGGAATTCTTGTATGCATATTCATTATACACAAAGTAGCCTAAGAATGGTTAGATACCTTCTTTGCTTAGACTTTGGTCTTAGTGTTAAAAAGGTGAAAAATGTACATTTGCAAACTTTAGTGGAACAAAATTCTCCTCCTCTATCAGTTCTTAGAACTTTGATAGAGCAGTCAGATTCATTTTCTACCATGGCTTTAAAAATTTTGAATTTATCAAAGGCTTGAGATTTTTGTTTGAGAAAGTATACCCAACACATGCGTGTCTTGTCATCAATAAATAACAAGTAGTAGAGACTTCCTCCCAAGCTCTCTACCTGCATTGGACCGCAAAGGTCGGCATGAATTAATTCAAGTTTCTTAGTGGCTTTCCAAGAACTTGAATTATATGGAAGTTGATGTTGCTTTCCTAGAATGCAGCCTTCACATGTAAGGGAATGGCCCATTCCAGGAAGCCCATGCACTATGCCATTGTGAGATAATTTTCTTAAATTTTCAAGGTGTAAGTGACCATACCTCAAATGCCAAAGTTTAGTAACATCTTTGGAAGCATTCCTGGTGGGATTGCTTGAAGCATGCAGGCATAAATCTTTAGAGG
Organism: Mikania micrantha; assembly: GCA_009363875.1. Taxonomy (NCBI): domain Eukaryota; kingdom Viridiplantae; phylum Streptophyta; class Magnoliopsida; order Asterales; family Asteraceae; genus Mikania; species Mikania micrantha. The sequence goes on along the minus strand of CM018691.1, from coordinate 54,798,959 downwards.
CATCAAACAGAAACAAGTTGTTGGGAGCCACTTGAATGATTATAGTATCATGAGAGGACTTCTTATTTTTGATCTTACACGTATTATCATCAAAGGTAAGAGAGTAACCTTTTTTCATCATTTGCCCTACACTTAGTAGGTTGTACTCAAGTTTTGGTACATAGGACACATCATCCAATAGTTTGAATGTACCATCACTTAAGCACATTTTGATAGTGCCCTTTCCCTCTATCTGTAGTTTCTTTTTATCTCCCAAATTTACTTTAAGTTTGAAAGATTCGTTAAGATAAGTAAAACTTTCTTTTACTCCAGTCATATGATTGGAGCACCCAGAATCAATAAACCAATGGGAGATAGAAAGAGAACTGTATGCTTTAGAAAGAGAGTTACTAGTTTCAGAATCACTTACTAGCATCATGAAGAGATGTTGCTCCTCATTGAGTACCTCGGCTTCATCAGTAACAATTTGGGCCTGTGTGTCTTCATTATACCAACAATCTTTTTTTGAGTGCCCAAACTTGTTACATACTGTGCACTAAGGAACTTTAGATCTTTCAAAACTTTTGCCTCCTCTTCCTCTTCCCTTGAATGAACCCCTTCCACGTCCTCTTTGAGAAGTGCCTGGGGAACTTCGAGAAGAGTTTTGAAAAACCTGCAATGCTTGTACTTCAACCTTTTCAGTTTTAACTGCATCTTTAGATCTACTGTTGAGACGAGCCTCTTGGGATTGCAGTGATCTCATCAACTTAACTGGAGATAATGTAGCGAGATCGAATGAGACTTCAATGGATGGAACAATGTAATCAAGCTTGGTGTTTAGGCTTCGCAACACTTTCTCCACAATAGTTTGATCAGCAACCTTTTCGCCATATGACCATTGCTGACTAACAATCGCCATCACACGGGAGAAATAATCACCAATTTGTTCCTCAGCCATCATAGTCAGATTCTCAAAATCTCGCCTTAATCCTTGAAGCTTTATAGCCTTTACTTTGTCATCTCCTTGAAACTCTAGTTTAAGAATTTCCCATGTCTCTTTGGTTGAGTCAGCAGCAGCAATTCTGGAGAATAACTGATCATGAACTGCCTGTTGAATGATGGCCATGGCATGCGCATCTTTCTTCATAGCAGTCTTCATCCGGACTTGATCAGTGTCACGCAGATCAACACCCATCTCCACGAGGTCCCATAGATCACGAGATCTAAGGATAGTTTTCATTCGTATGCTCCAGAATTCATAACCTTCTCCTTTGAATATTGGAATAGGAGTAGGTTGGGTTGGTAAATCACTTGTAGGTTCAGCCATGGAAGTCTTGAATGAGGGCAAGAATGGATCAGACAACTCAATGCTCTGATACCACTGATGGTTTCAGAGATTATAAGCAGCGGATACAAATAATGAACGAGAATTGTTTTGATTACTTTGATGATCAATGAAGAGCAATTACAAGCTTTAAATAGAAACAATAACATAACAGACTAGCTAGAAAACTGGAAACAAATAATAAACAAACTTTATTCAAACGTAAACTAGCTGGAAAATAGGAAGTCTTCAATTGACCATCTGACTCGTTCAATATTATCAGCCACCTTGCATGTGAGAGTTAGTAGCATTTTCATCAAAATACGCCTTGTTCTGTCTTCATGATGATTGTGCTACAAATTTTGGCAAAGTGTTTGATGTGTGGGAATAGAAAAAAACTTGCAAAAATTTTAATGGTTTGCAATTCGTTACATAAATTATTTGCCCCTTGCATCTAATGGGTCTAAGTTTCCTTTTCTAATGTTTGAGTTAATATTTTTTAACAGCTGACACGCTGATAGATTCTAAAACTGAAATTACTGGGATTCAAACAGAAATCAAAGAAAACAAAGCTGGCCCGATTCGAGAAGGGCAATCTCCTTACAAACTGATAATCATAATTTTCTAAACAAGAATAAAAATAAACAAAATACGTAAACATAAACATTTTCCAAGTCACTGCTACTGCCTCACTAACTCTCCCACGTCTTTTGTGATCCCGCCCAGCTATCCATTCCAAATGGGTCAATCCATTTTCCAAACATCATGCGGAATTGCTCCTCCTAGCTGATACCCTCTTTCTTCTTCTTACATGTATACATCTTTAAAGGAATCTTATCATTACATCCCCTGCTAAAACGCCTGGTTCTCAAGGCGAAAAGTAGGAAATTGGTCACGTAACAGATCGTAAGATTCCCAAGTAGCTTCATCTAAAGGACGATTGGCCCAAGCAACTAAAACCTTTAGAACTTTGGTCTGACCTTCAGTAAGCCAACGATGTGATAAAACATGACTAGGCTGTAACTCCAGTTCCCAATCTGTAGAGATGGGTAAAGATGGTATGTTGGCCGCAGGAGTAAAACCTTTTGCTGGTTTCAATAAAGATACATGGAAGACGAGATGAATCCGAGCATCACTTGACAACTGTAACTCATAAGCCACTGGACCAACACAACGTTTGATACAATACGGACCAAAAAATTGAGGAGATAACTTCTAATATTTCTGCTTGGAGAGACTCCTATGATGATAAGGTTGAAGTTTCAGAAAAACATAATCACCAATTTGATAAGTAGCCTCACGACGTTTAGCATTAGCTTGAGTTCGCATATGATCTTGGGCGTGACTTAAATTGCTACGGATCAACTTCAACATAGCATCACGTTCAATTAATTGCTGCTCTAATTCGACATTTTTAGTCTCACCAGCCGCATAAGGAATCAAAGTGGGAGGACCGCGACCATAAACTACACGAAAAGGGGTAATACCTGAAGCTGTGTGAAAACTAGTATTATAGGAATACTCAGCCCACATTAGAAAGAAACTCCAACGGTTTTGTTGTTCCAGTGCAAAACAACGCAGGTAAGCTTCAAGACAACAGTTCAAAACTTTCGTTTGACCATCCGTTTGCGGATGGTAACTAGTGCTCAATTGTAATTTAGTTTGGTTTAAACGAAAGAGTTCTTGCCAAAAATTACTGAGAAACATTACATCCCTATCAGACACAATAGATTCAGGGAAACCATGCAATCGGACCACTTCTCTACAAAAAACAACAGCAACATCCTTGGCAGAATAAGGATGTTTAAGACCCATGAAATGGGCATACTTACTTAATCGATCAATTACCACCAAAATTGTATTAAAGCGATTAGAAGTAGGCAGTCCTGTTATAAAATCCATTGAAACATCCTCCCAAATACGTACCGGAATGGGTAAGGGTTGTAATAGACCAGCTGGAGACAATATGGAGTATTTTTGTTGCGGGCAAATCACACAATCTTGAACAAACTTGCGGACTTATTGTTTCATTTGAGGCCAATAATATTGAATGGATAAACGTTTATAAGTCTTCAAAAACCCTCCATGTCCTCCCATTGGAGTATCATGTGCTTCCTATAATAGCTAAAGTTTTAAGGAGGAAATATTGGGAATCACCAACCTGCCCTTGAAAAACAAAAGATGATCAACCAATGTATAATGGGGAACAGAAGACTGATTGCATCTGTTGAATAATTGGTTGAAAATCCACATCTTGTTGTAATCCTAAACGGATTTCAGTTTGTTGCACACAATGAGAAGTGGTTAAAGCCAACAATTCACTTGAGTGGGATCGCCTAGACAATGCATCTGCCCCCGGTTCTCCTTCCCAGCCTTATGTTGAATAGAAAAATCAAAAGGCATTAGTTTAAGTAACAATCGCTGGCGCTCATTTGTGGTGATTCGTTGTTCCAAAATAAATTTTAGGGTATAATGATCGATTCGAATTTGGAATTTTCGGACCAACAAATAATGACTCCATTTTTGCACGGCTAAAACAAGAGCTAATAATTCACGATCATAAGCCAATTTGAACCGATGAGCAGATGAAAAACCCTTACTAAAATAGGCAATAGGATGGTCATCTTATGATAGTATAGCTCCCACTCCCTCTGATGACGCATCACACTCTATCACAAAAACTTTGGAGAAATCATGTAATTGCAGCACTCGTGTAGATATTAGAGCCTGTTTGAGTTTATGGAAAGCTTTAGCAGCATCCACATTCTACTTAAAACCATCCTTCTTGGTGAGCACAGTCAATGGTTTAGCTATCAGGCCGTAATTTCGAACAAAACGTCGATAATAACCGGTTAAGCCTAGAAATCCCCATACTTCCTTAAATATTGAAGGAATGGGCCAAGATTGAATTGACTTTATCTTATCTTCATCAACTTGAACTCTTTTGGAATTGATAATATAACCCAAAAACCCCACTTCAGACTGCCCAAAACAACATTTTGTCATCTTAGCAAAGAACATGTTATCATACAGTAGTTTTAGAGCCTCTTCTAGATGCACCACATGCTGCTCCATGTTTTGACTATAAACTAAGATGTCATCAAAGAAGACGAGGATGAATCGTCTAAGGAATGGCCTGAACAAGTCATTCATGGTAGCTTGGAACGTAGAAGGCGCGTTTGTAAGACCAAAGGGCATTACTTTGAACTCATAATGCCCAGAATGTGTCCTAACGTCGTTTTCTCAATGTCCATGCTATTCATGAGAATCTGATAGTAGCCTGATTGTAAATCCAATTTAGAGAAAATGGTGGCCCCATATAATTCATCAAGGAGTTCATCAATGCTGGGTATGGGGTATTTGTCAAGTACCGTGAGCTTATTCAAAGCGCGGTAGTCTACACACATTCTCCAGGATTGATCCTTCGTTTTCACTAACAACATTGGGCTTGAAAAAGGGTTGTGGCTAGGCTGAATGAATCCGGCTGATAACAATTGTTCAACTTGGTTTCCAATTTCGGTCTTTTGAGAAAAAAGGGTATCTATAAGGGCGGATATTAGGGGGTGTGGAGTTGGGCTGCAAAACAATGGAATGGGTATGGTTTCAGTGTGGTGGTAAAGTTGTGGGTTTATCAAAAACAGTTGAGTTCTTGTGGATTAATGGGGTTAGTGCACCAGGGATGTAGGCTGAAAATTCAGGTTCTAAGGCTAAGTATTGAAAACTAGAGGATTTGTGGGGACCAGAGGATACTCCTTGCCATTTATACTTCTTCCCATAAATATTGAAAATCATGTACATCTCTTTCCAATTAGCTTGGACAGTATTTAAGGTAGCTAGCCATTGAACTCCCAACACCAAATCTACCCCCCCCCCCAAATCGAAAACGGATAGAAATCCTGAGTAATATGTAGATCATTGATTTGCAAAGTCAAACTTTTACAAACCTGACCGCATCGTATGACATCCCCATTTTCGATCTGAACTCCAAAGGGTTCCACAGGTTGAGTGGCTAATTTCAATTCGTTGACCAAAACCTCGGAAATGAAATTGTGTGTTGAGCCACCATCAACTAAAACCAGTACCTCCACATATTGAAGTAGCCCATGATTTTCATAGTAGTGGGATGTGCCTTGCCAAAAATGGCATGTAAGCTAATGCCAGCCACCTCTGATATAACTTCCTCTCCTTCACATCAGCAGGAGGGTTAGCCTCTTCAGGATCATCTTCAATCTCCAACAGCTTAAGAGTCCCCGTTTTGCACCTATGAAACGGGCCAGACTTATCTCCACAACGGAAACATTCACCCCTGAGGTAACGAGCTTGTTTTTCAGAACCTGATATCCTTAATGGGGCTTTGGGTGCTATGTGTTGTGGTGGTACCTACGAGGTAGGTTTTGACTATCCGAAACTGGTCTTAGACGATTGACTTTCGGCTGAAAATTTGGAGGATCTAGTGTTGCAAATTTTTGATTCATACTCCAATGTAACACTCATAGCTTTGTACATCGTTCTGGGTTTATGAAGATGAACATCTGCCTTAAGTTCTTCTTTCAGCCCATTAGAAACACACCCAGTAGACAGTGGTCAGGCCAATTAGTCACCCTTGCGGATCTCTTAGCAAATTCCTATCGATAAGCTTGAACATGATCGGTTTGTTTAATACTACATAGATGTTCATCTGGATTTTGGGATTCAGCCGGCCCAAAATTCTTCTGGAACGCGTGCACCAAATCCTCCCAAAATTCTATCTCCTGATAATGTGGATAACCAAGAAAATAAATCTAGGGCATCTCCTTCTAAGTGAATCGAAGATACATCGATTTTCTCTTCCTCAGGTATGTTGTAATACCTAAAATACTTTTCTGCTTTTAGGATCCATCCCCTTGGGTCACCCTCACTGAAACTAGGGAATTCTATCTTGTTATAGGGACGGAAATTGCGTTGAAAGGGTCGGAAATTGGCACCTCCATCCTCAAATATTCCGTAACCACCCTCAGATTTCTCTACGTGGGATTTCAACACTACGACTTCATCCTTGAGGGATCTACCGAATCCAATTTCGCAGCAATCGCCGCTAATTGGGTGGCAACTGGGTCGGGATTTGACGCACTGCCTTCACTCGGATTGCTACGGGTATTCACCATCTTTTCGTTTCCTGGCAATGGAACCAAATTGATAGATTCTAAAACTGAAATTACTGGGATTCAAACATAAATCAAAGAAAACAAAGCTGGCCCGATTCGAGAAGGGCAATCTTCTTACAAACTGATAATCATAATTTTCCAGACAAGAACAAAAATAAACAAAATACGTAAACATAAACATTTTTCCAGTAACTGCTACTGCCCCACTAACTCTCCCACGTCTCTTGTGTTCCCACCCAGCTATCCATTCCAAATGGGTCAATCCATTTTCCAAACATCATGCGGAATTGCTCCTCCCAGCTGCTACCCTCTTTCTATTCTTACGTGTATACACCTTTAAAGGAATCTTATCACACGCCCTCGAAGGGAAGCTCGTACATCGATCATAACACACATATATATCACTGATTCAAGAGGAAATCTACCACTAAGAAAACTCCCTACTTATCTAGGAGCAATTGCTTCCCGAGAGACACAAACCAAAAACCTGCCGTAAGAAAAGTTCTAGGAACCATTAGGCTAAAAGCCCTTTGGTTCTATTTTAACCGGAAATGTGACAAATGTCTAGTTTCTGCAAAGATTCATCATATTCAAAATATCAACGTAGTCCAAAAAAAATATCAGTTTAGTTTAAATTAAAATAAGTTGTAACAAAAGAAATAGTTTATTTGAATATTTTTCAATGGTTTTATCTTAAAATATATTATTTGTTATACTTACTCGTTTGAATTCATCCATGTAACTATTTTAGATACAAAAACATATAATGATGTAAACTCTTAAACGGTGATGAATCTACCCATACACATAAAAGAAGAACGTATTTTACTTGTGTTACAATGATGTTTGAAAAAAAAAAAGATTTATATTAATCTTGGCAAGATTATATGGGTTGTTGTAAGAGTGAGGTATTATAAGATCACAATCCTATATACATATCTATTTATTCTAATAAATCAAAGTTTATTTGGACACATGACACATTTTTAAAGCACCTCAACTTTGATTTCCCGTTTCTCTCTTCTATTAAATACACCTTATATTAAATAATAATATTAAATATTAAATATGTTTTTATACTTTTTTTTTAAATTAAGAAAAATATTTGCTAATACATTAAAAATATATTAATATTAGAAAACACATTTTTAAAAAGAAATTTATTATAAAATATACAATTTTTAAAAACAATATTTTATAACAAAATATTTAAGGAAACAAATATTAAAAAAATTAGTGTTCAAAAACATAATATAATTATTTTCATTGATGATCAACCCGTGTAATTATATTAAATAATAATATTAAATATTAAATATGTTTTTATACTTTTTTTTTTAAATTAAGAAAAATATTTGCTAATACATTAAAAATATATTAATATTAGAAAACACATTTTTAAAAAGCAATTTATTATAAAATATACAATTTTTAAAAACAATATTTTATAACAAAATGTTTAAGGAAACAAATATTAAAAAAATTAGTGTTCAAAAACATAATATAATTATTTTCATTGATGATCAACCCGTGTAATACACGGGGTACTAACCTAGTATTCATATATATACATGTCTATATATGTGTGTGTGTGTGTGTTTTGAGTTCATGATTTATGCACTATTAAAGAAACATTTGAACTTAGGTAATTAGTTTGTCTTGAACTATAAAAGGTTTGGTTTGATTCGATTTTATTTTTAACGGGATTAAAAGCTCAAACCGTAAAACCAAAACAGAACCAAACTGTTGATAACGGTTTGGTTCGGTTTTTATTTTAAACGGTTTGTTTTGGTTTTCATTATTAAAAAATCATTGTTAAGGTTTGGTTTACGGTTCCACCTAAAAACCATAGAAACCGGACCGCAAATATCCCTACCCGCTTTGTATATTTGTATTAAGGGGTTAGTTGTCTCAACCCATTATATGTCATAACACTACAAGAATACCTATGTATAGCGACGACAATTGTCGTCGCAATTGGGTTCAGTTTTCGTCGCTATAGGCTATAGCGACGACTTCTCGTCGCTGAGATGTCGTCCCTGCTGTTTCGTCGCAGTTGCCCGGATAAGTCGTCGCTATTGAGGTGGTCGCTATAGGATGATCTATAGCGACGACATGTCGTCGCTATAGACCATATTTATTTTTTTTTCTTCTTTTTTTCAAACTTAAATTCAATTTTTTAATTCAAAACAAAAATAGAAATAATAATTTTGATTAAAATATTATTAAAATATTGTTTTTTAATATTATTTAAACAATATTCCGTACAAACCTATAGCGACGACATGTTGTCGCTATAGGTGAACATCAAAATAATTTTTTTTTTGCTTTTTCCCAGATTAAAAACCTGTTTAAAAAATGTATTAAACCTGTATAAAAACCTGTATAAAACCTGCTGTAAAATTTAAAACAATCCCAAACCTTCAAATTACTAAAAACATAATTATCCTAATGCGCATACGCAATACATGTTTAACAGTACACATCCGAATCCAAATTCAACCACAAAACACAATTATCCAAACAAACACAAGATAACCCAAGTGAAATTCTATTCACTATCATCATCATCATCTTCTTCTTCTTCTTCTTTAAAGGTTGGTTTGTAGGTATTTTCGAAAGGATTGTTAAAGGCTTTTTGGCGTGACATTAGCTCGTTTATCTGTTGTTGCATCCGTAGGTGTAACACCCGAAAATCTAGCAATCTAAAAATAAATGTGCGAGATTTCGGTAACTGTTGACGTTCGAAGAATTGCGTTATCAAAGAAATAAGCACATTTGATCGTGTTTGAAATCCACGATGATATGGGTGACAACTCAAAATTTTCAGGTTAGAATCATAACTCGAAAATGAAGAGAATGAGTGTAAGCGAAATCGTGAAACGAGGCTCCGATTTCAAGATACACTGAATCGAATATAGAAATAGATTAGAGGTCAAATGTTTTGAACTCTTTAGGTCTTGAGATTATAACCATTGGAAAGAGATCGAAAAATCGTGAACGTAGGCGAAAACCGTGCGCAAAACGGAGTTCGTATGCTCCCGGAATCGCGAAACGAAGATAAGACAAAAATCTGGCCGCCATGGACCCGCGCGGTACGCCCCAACTCGGCGTCCCGAGTCAGGCGATGCGCCTGAGGTCATCAGATCGCGAAAATTGCTTAAAAAGTCAAGTTTCATCATGAAATCTCATTTTTTGATCTTATCTTCGATGATCAGCACCCCACACACGAAAAACCATCTTCCAAGCCATCCAATCTCTATATTGAAGCCTCTGGATCAAGTGGATCGCACCAAGGATCGTTAATATAAGTCCGGATCGTCTTGTTACGCACAAAACTCCGTCTGAAGAGGTAACGGTTCATTCTAACCTTCTAGATTGATTATGATTGATTAAATCTTGTTTCTGAACTTGATGATATAGTTAGGGTTGTTGATTATTGCCTAGATGATGGCTAGGATTGATTTTAAGTGAAGAACTCGAACTGTTAACGGGTAAATCCTTGTTTTGAGCCGTTGTAATGCCCGATTTGCATGGAATCATAACAATGGTTACAGTGGTTTAAACCATTTGATTATGACAAGGTAGATGATTAGTTTGATTAATCCTTGACACATAAGGTTAAATCCAAGTGTTTCAAACTAATCACAATCAATAACAAGGATTGATTATTCCTAAGCCATTAAACTGTATAGAGACTGTTTTAGCTTGATAATCAACAACATTAACGATTTGATGGCTATTAAGCCAATGTCTTTGACATTGGACGTTCAGAAAAGATTTAATCAATATGTTAAAACGTATATAACATATTATACGTAAACAAATGCAGGACTATACATTAGCAACGGTTGTAAGTGATTTCGCTACAGTGCGACATCAGGTGAGTTCTAGACGCCCTATTTTTATGTTTAATGTTTTGGGCTGGCATACATGCTTAACGTTATGTTCATGATGTTATGTGCTTAAGATAATGATAAATGACTAATTGATATGCCATGAATATGTATGCGTGTTAATGTGTTAATATGATTTGTATATGAAGATATGCTAAGTATGATGTGTTCCTATCAGTAAGACATGATGATGAGAGGTATGATCACACGCTATGAGGATTACAGATGTTAAGCTATGATGAAATCCTAGGCTGCTAGGATGAAGGTATGATGTGGAATACGAGGAATAGGTTTTATTGTAACATGTAAGTGGTGATATGATGATTAAGATGCTAGCATGAGATGCTATGATATGATATGTGCCTTTGCTACTAGGGCAGAATGCTATGATGATAAGATGCTAGTATGAAAAGTTTGTGTCAGCCAGAATGTATGTTATGATGATATGATGAAATGATACTGGCATGACATAATATGATGGTCCCTATGATATTAGGACAACGTGATGATGTCATGATGATAAAAGATTAGCATGAAATCATATGATGTTATGATGAATACGATGAATGATCATATGATGCTAGTGTGTCATGTATGATGAAGAAATGATGTTCCTATACGTGTTATAGGAAAATGTATGTATGAGAGTCAACCACGACTATAACTGGGTATGGGAGTCAACCAGGACTATAACTGGGTATCATAGTTGTTATGAGTTATCCTATGTTATTAGGATAACGTTACGATGTTATGCTGATTATTGATATAGTGCTAGCATAACATGTCATGATGAATGAGAGTAGCTCCAGCACTTGTTACTGGGTAAGTATGGTTGTTCCTGTACTTGTTACGGGATGAGTATGACGTAGCTCCCATATACGCGTTATGGGGTAAGCATGGTAGCTCCAGTACGTGATACTGGGTAAGCATGGTCGCTCCAGTAAGTGATACTGGGTAAGCATGGTAGCTCCAGTACGTGATACTGGGTAAGCATGGTAGCTCCAGTACGTGATACTGGGTAAGCATGGTAGCTCCAGTACTTGTTACTGGGTAAGTATGGTTGCTCCGGAGTAAGAATGGTAGCTCCAGTATGTGTTACTGGGAAAGTATGGTAGCTCCAGTACTTGTTACTGGGTAAGTATGGTAGCTCCAGTACTTGCTACTGGGTAAGTATGGAGTCTTAGGCCGGCATAAGCCCACTGTGCGTATGATGACAGTGGAACGTATGATGATGATGTTCACGATGTTAGAGGATAAGGAAGTCCCGGCTGCGGTTGGGCAGAACCTGAGCACTGCGGTGCGAAGGACTGTTTATGATTATGATGGTTTAAATGATTAAACTATGATATGTTATGTATATGAAATGTGTTATGTTCAGAGTGATTGAGACTGTTGACTTTGGTCAACAGTGAATGCTAATGTTTTATGTACAGTAAAGATTTTATTTTATGAAAACTAGAACTCACCAGCGTAAGCTGACTTGATTTAGCATGTATGTCAGGTTAAGCTTTGGTCAGAGAATGTATGGAGCTCAGGCATTCAGATAAAGAGAGTCCGGTGGCATTGGCAATGAATTATGTTTAAATTAAGACATTATTTCATGTTTGAGGTTATGTTTAAGTTCCGCTGCTATTTATGAAAGTTTTTAGTTTAAAGAGCTATGTGTTATGACGAGACCAACGTACATGGGGTCGCCGGGAATTGGGGCCTCACAGTAGGTTAATTTCTTGTTGTTCTTGCCAACGAGCATTTGCTTGTCGTAATTCATTGTGCAAATCTTGATTGGGTGGTGTATACGACATACTTTGAGCAAAATCCGGGGTTACACTTTTCACCGTTCGGCCAACACCTCGAATGTGACCACGCCTTTGTCCCAAAGACCTTTCAAGTATTTCAACCTCATTAATTGGCGTATCATCGCCACCCGAGCTTGACATTGACTTGTTTTTCTCGTCCATAATTTTACCCTACATTTAATTATTTAAACGGGTCAAAGACATATTACACTTACAACATACAATTACAACTCTAAACGAGTCAAAATTACCAAACATATGCATATACACTTAAACACATGCAATTGCAACTATAAATGGGTCAAAATTAAGGAAACATACTTATATACACTTACAACATACAATTACAACTCTAAACGGGTCAAAATTACCAAACATACTCATATACCTTTAAAACATGCAATTGCAACTACAAACGGGTCAAAATTTACTAAACATATGCATATACTCTTAAAACATGCAATTGCAACTACAAACGGGTCAAAATTTACCAAACATACGCATATACACTTAAAACATATAATTACAACTCCAAATGGGTCAAAAATTACCAAACATATGCATATACACTTAAACACATGCAATTACAACTCTAAACGGGTCAAAATTACCAATCATACTCATATACCTTTAAAACATGCAATTGCAACTACAAACGGGTCAAAATTTACTAAACATATGCATATACTCTTAAAACATGCAATTGCAACTACAAACGGGTCAAAATTTACCAAACATACGCATATACCCTTAAAACATACAATTACAACTCCAAATGGGTCAAAAATTACCAAACATATGCATATACACTTAAACACATGCAATTACAACTCTAAACGGGTCAAAATTACCAATCATGCTCATATACCTTTAAAACATGCAATTGCAACTACAAACGGGTCAAAATTTACTAAACATATGCATATACACTTACAACATACAATTACAACTATAAACGGGTCAAAATTACCAAACATACTCATATACCTTTAAAACATGCAATTGCAACTACAAACGGGTCAAAATTTACTAAACATATGCATATACACTTACAACATACAATTACAACTCTAAATAGGTCAAAATTTACCAAGCATATGCATATACACTTAAAACATGCAATTGCAACTATAAACAGGTCAAAATAGCCTAAACTCACATACAAAGACATATTACATAAACCGGTCATGTATGTGGGCATAAACCGTACTCAAATTCTGAAGTGACCTATTTGAATTGGCACAACCTTTACATGGGCAATACGTTTTACCTTCACTATTGACATGATTTTTGGCAATCTCCATGAAGTTATTAAGACCATTTAAGAAATCTGAAGATCTCCGATTTCGCAAGTTTATCCAACTTTTATCAATTGTCATAGCTATATATTAATAAAACAATTAAATAATAACACATATGCATCTACAATTCAAATACAAATGCATGTACAAGTACAACAAATATGATAAACCATATCAAACCTTATCTATGATGTAAAGTAGTTCTCAAAGGTGGTGGATCCTAACCCACTTTTTGAATATTCTATCTCATATGTATACATTTCAACGAGTTAAATATCAAGAAAAACCGGCAGCATTCCGTCTTAACTCCCTATGTTTTAGGGAGTTAAGGTGGATTGCTGTCGGTTTTTCTTGATATTAAACTCGTTGAAGTGTATACATATCCTAAATGAGATAGAATATTCAAAAAGCAGTCCCAAAACAGGGACAATCCAACATTTAGCTCTATTAGATAAATGTTGGATGGGCATGTTCTAATGGTTATTCATAGTTAAACATGCATATTTAAAAACAAATTCAAACATATCATACATAACCATAGCATAAATAAACATAGCATTGATAAATTTAATATAAATCATCTCAACATAGCATACATAAACATAGCATGCATAAATTTCATATAAATCATCTCAACATAGCATAAATCAATACACAAGAAGCTATTATATTAAATACACAAATAAAAGCTAAAAAGTCATGTTACATACCTTTTCAATATCTTGAATACAAACTTTTCTTCAACCGCACAAAATCAAATCAATATTTATTACATAATGAAACATAAACATACACATATGACATATAATTAGTGTAGTTAAAGTTTAAAACATACACATTACAATTAATGTAGATAAAGTTACACATACAAACTTTTATAATTAACAAAGCACATACATATGTGTAATCAAATAGAGAATTACACATACAAACTTTTATAACTAAAACATAAAAAACACATACATAATCAACATACATATACATATACATAATCTAATAAAGAATTACAAATGTATATGAACTTGTAATAATACATAGAAATAAAAATACACTAAATCAACATACAATACAAACAATATTTGTTGACATACACATACAACACATTACACATACACATACACATACACATACAAATACTAATTACACATTCACCTACACATACACAACACTCATGTACATACAAAACACATATACATACAAAATTACACAAACATATGAACATACACTTATACCTACGGCCAAATACACAATAAATACAAATATTATATCATACATACGAACCAATATACACTCATACGAACCAAAAACCATTCATATGAACCAATCTCAAAAAATAACAAAAAACCACTAAAAATTGCAAAAAAAAGCATCTCATAGTTAAATAAACATCTCAAATGATTCATAGCATAAAAAATACCTTCAAATGGCCCAAAGATGGTGAAAATCGCCAAAAATCGCGATTAGAGGCGGAGGAAAACGAACCAGGAGCGTTCTGGAAAATCTGGGAAAAAACCCTATACATAACCCTATAGCGACGACATGTCGTCGCTATAGGTTAATAAATAAAACGGCGCCGTTTCAATTTTAACGCGTTCAATTAATTAAAAAACAATAAATACCTATAGCGACGACTTGTCGCCGCTATTTTTCTTTTGTAATTTTTTTTAAAATGTATTTATTGATATTCAGGTATTTTAATTAAAAAAAAGTAAAAAAATTAATAATATAGCTATAGCGACGACAAGTCGTCCCTGATGATTTTCCCTCAACCGCGAAAATTTTTTGTGTTCCCGCCTAGACCTATAGCGACGACTTATAGCCGCTATAGGTAAAGTAAAAAAAATTTATCTGATGGCCTATAGCGACGACATGTCGTCGCTATAGCCTTATCAGTAGGGACGACAGTGATCGTCGCTATAGGTGTCGACGCTATATTTGAGTTTTCTTGTAGTGTAATGCTACTCATTTCAACAAAAAATATAGTAATTGCTTATCTAAATCTACTCATTTATCTTGTTATAGGTTAAGATTGTTAGATCTACGTTTTTCTAAAAAAATAAATTTTATTTGATACTAAGAAGAAGCTAAACATATTTTTTATCTTGAAAATTTGGCTAAGAAATATGTGTATGTGAAGGACTATGAATATGTTACTCAAATTCTGATCAAGGGAAGCAAAATGATATCTTTGAATTAATCTTCTTTTTATATAAAATAACTATAATTGGCCTGCTATAAATATAAAATAATTAAAATGATTTGATATTTATATAAAGCTACAGTTATGCAAAATTACCAACTCTTGTGAGTTTTTTTTTTGTTTTTTATAATCCTTTTCTTTTAACTTATACCCTGATGAAAAAAAAAATTACACATATTTAGATATGTATATATATGTATGAATCATTAATTACTGATTTTATGTAGTTATTTGAAATCATCATTCTTTGTTTAATTAGGTGAAGATTCAAAGGACAGCAAGGTTAGGTTAAAAAATCATCGAGACTGAGTTGATGTCATCGAAGTTGTATATCATCACTTCTATCTATTTTGTTCAGGTTGCATAATAATTTTTATTTGATAATTTATGAAAAAATAAAATAAACATATTATCAAAATGACGTCAAAATAAGTAATCTTTTGATACTATCAAAAGAGGTTGGATCATATTTATTTATCATATTACATAGTTGATTTCTTTCACAAAGTATATCTATTTATTTATTTTTATTATTATCTAATTAGTTTTACTATTCACATAATATAATTATTACCTTTGCTATTTTATATATCCTAATTTGTGATTATAGAAATGATAACATAATATACCTTTGTTATTTTATATATACTAATTTTTTATTATAGAAATGATAAATGTATTCATTATTATACATCCACTTTTTAAAGCACATATGCTTGATTTAATCTTGGTGTTGACTAAAATTATATATCCATATTTCTTTCTTTATTTATTTTTTACTATTTACTTGATTGTTATTTTAATATTTTAATATATATAATTAATTTTTCTTGTAAGCATTCAAAACATGGTTTTATTAGCTAATATAAAATTAGCTCACTTGATAAAAGATTATTTCTTATATGAATGACTGGTCGACTGGATAGAAAAAAAATTAATTTTAAATAGTTTAAGTATAAATAGGACATATATGTTGTTAAAAAAGCACTATTTTTTATTTTGGTGTATATTTGTATTCAAAATCAAGTTATTTCTATGTTTAAGTTTTATTTCAAACTTAACTATACCAAATATGATATATTTTTTCCTATTTCAGTTTTTTTTTATACCTTGAATCTAATACGTGCCATTACAACTATTTACAAAGCTAAATTTTTTATTGTTAATAATGTTTTACCGTTTGTTTCATTAACAACTCATTTTAACATTTCAACTCTTGCTTATATTGTTTATATTATTGTTATATAAAACTTTTTCTTAAACGTAATTATCTAACTTTCAATTTTTCCTAATATATATTTTTCTTTCCTTTAAGTGCAATGCTTCTAATTCTCCATTTATAAATAAACCCAACTCCTCCTGATGACCCGAACATGATTCAAAAATTGTCATATAAAGTTGATAAAAATAAAAGTATCAGGAAAAAAAAGTGACTTATTAAAAATCTTAGTTTTACCACTGATTTTTTTATTAAATGGTTATATCATAATATACGAAGACATATTGTTTTTAAACACGTCTCGCCCGCCACATCATAACATGTGAGTTTCTCGTTTCACCCACCCGCATCAGACGGTTAACTTTGCTCATTCTAACATATTAACAATTTTATTTTATTTTTATGTTTCAAACTAATTAGATACAAACAACAAGAATACCCAGTAAAAATCCCACTTAGAGTAGGGTCTGGGGGTAAGGATAGAGACAAACCTTACCCCTATCCCAGTTGGGATAGAGAGGCTGCTCCGAAAAAATTTCCGGCTCCAAGTCATCATTGGAGGTTAATCATCCCAATGCTTTTAACGATTATTTTCATAAAATAAGTAAAATAACGTTAAAATTAGCGCAATTTTTACTTTTGCCCCTTAAGAGCTCACACATATATACTTTCAGAGGCGGCCCTGAGAATTCAAGTACTTCGAACGTACTGAGAAAAAAATGCCCCTAGTGAATTATAAACTTGTGTTTTTTCGGTTTTGTATTTGGAGATATAAGTAAATATATATATAATTTAAAAACGATTTTTAAAATTTTTGTACCCTTACGATAAGTGGGCCCTGGACGGAGGTCGGGTTTGCCCCTTCTCAAGGCCTCCCATGTATACTTTATATGCGTGCACCGCAAACAGAGCGTTTCAAACTAATCAGATAAAAAAGCATAAAAACATTAAACCAAAAAAAAAAAAAGTCCCCAATAACTGCGTTAATACATACAATATATCGGCATAATGCATTACTTGAAAAATACTAGTCACTTTATAACCCAAAATAGTTCAATTCTTGATTATTTCATTAAAAGGGTGTAAAAACACTAACAAATAACACGCACACACACATCAATTATGTAAAATGGTTCTAGGTCTCGAGAAATCTGAGTAAAATCTGATTCATCTTCGGTTGATGTTTTCTAACCTACAACACGAAAGAAAATGACATCAAATGATAAGCTAAGAGTGATAACCATCTAATAATAAATATTGGTAAAAGATATATAGTTTAAATGTACCTTCAGTGTCATACGAATAGTTCTACTATAATTTACATAAAAAGAAAAAGAAAAAAAGAAAGGGAGTCACCTTCGTTTTAGAGAAACAGATTAGATAGAACCTAAGATATTCGATTGGAAATAAAAGAACAAACAAATGAGGTGACCCGACTCGATTCAAAAAGAGCTTATCTTCAAAATAATGTGTAAAACAAAATAATTATCAAAGACAACTAAAAATAAACAAAACTTGGAAATATACACTATACGACTCGGTAGTCGGTAGGGTGTTGCATCTTCCCCAAGATGGAGTGAAGGCTAGTTTCAGCCATCTTCTCTTGGTTATCAAGATGATTTGCATGTGTTATGGCAACTTGTGAATCTCAACCACAACGTCCTGAACCATATATCGCCCCACATTGAAAGCATTTACCCCGAGAGTATCGGTTGTGTTGTTCTTTGTCGAAGACGTGAGTTATTGTCATCTTTTTAGATGTAACAGCCATGTAAACATGGTTTAATGAGGCAGGAGTTTGTACTTTATTATCAGTGACAATTCCGAAAATACCCATGGGCGCCGCTGACTTTTACAAAATGACCAAATCTAGTCAACTAGCCACGCTCTATACATACGTGCGCCAAAACACCTCCATACGCGGCCAATAGGAAAGGTTGCCGACACCCGTTTAGTCCCACACGCGACCGTATGTTTTCTAAAACGGTTCCAGGCGCCGGTGTAACACCCCAAATTTTTATGCAAGTTAGTTGAACTTACAAATGGATAACGGATAATTAACTTGTAGGAAAGAGATGAAAAATAAACTGAATGAAAGATCTCGAAATCGAGTACTTGAAAGTACCCGAAGTTCACGAAGCCAAAGTACACGAACTCAGCTTCATGAACTCTCTTTTTCGTAAACGAGTTCATGAACTCGTTATGGGGTAAGTATGATGATGCTCCCGTACTCATTACGGGGTAAGTATGATGTTGCTCCCATATCCGTATCGGGTAAGTATAATGATGCTCCATATTAGTATGGGGTAAGTATGATATTGCTTCCAAGTCCATATAGGGTAAGTATCAATGATGCTCCAGTACTTGTACAGGGTAAGTATGGATCTGTTGAACGCTTCGGCGAATCAGATCAACGTTATGGAGCCTTGTGCCGGCATAAGCCCACTGTTTACGCTCAGTGGCAGTGGTTGTATGATGATTATGTGATATGTTTGCACATAATGAATGTATGATGTTTTCAGTAAATGATTCTTTAACTCACATGACGCTTAAGATGTTTTACAAAAACTATAACTCAACAGCAAAAGCTGACTTTTTAGTATGTATGTCATGTTGATAAACATGTAGAAAGGAAATGGAGGAGCTCGTGGCACTCATCCAGAGGATAATGTGGTCTCTGGCAATCTCGTATGATATTAAATACATACATTTATATGTATTTATGATTTTGACAAACTATGTTTAAATTCTGCTGCATGATTTATGAAAGTTTTTGGTTTAAGAACTATGTGATGATGATGTAAACCCAACTCTGGGAGGTACCCGGGATTGGGGCCTCTCAAGTTGGTATCAGAGCAATAGTTTGAGAGATCTTGGCATTCCAAATGCCAAGACTTAAACTGAGAATGAGATTAAATGATGTGGATTGCCAACCACGAATGAATGGATGCCATGAGCTGAATGTTATGTATGAACTAAGAAGTGATGTTATAGCAATAGATAGAAGCTAGGAAGGTAGCCAAGGGTGTGCGCATTGATAAGATGGGATGTGAGATGTTTAGAGTAGGGGTGTTCATCGGGTTTGAAAATTTTTGTGGCATATCCGAAACCCAGCCCGAATCTCAAAATATATTATCCGACCCGAAAAACCCGAATTCCTACATCCCAATAAACCTGTTTTATTCGGGTTATTCGGATACCCGACCCGAAAAAACTAGTTTTTGCATATCTAAAACCCTACCCGACCCGAATCTAAAAACATATTATCCGACCCGAACAACCCGAATAACCTGAAATAGATTTCGGACTAGGTTTTTTCGGGTTTCGGATATGATTCGGATTTCGAATTTTTTCGAGTTTCAGATATTTTGAACACCCATAGTTTAGAGCCTATAAGTTGGGTAAATGGTTAATAACACCTTATCAACGTCATTAACGATTTACAACACTTATTCCGTGCTAAACTGATTCCTTATTGACTCATCGTTTGTTGCATCCTGTAGAAAACTAGATGGCAAAGGGGTAGACCATGAAAGCAACCATAGGTTTAAAAGGGTTGGAACCATGTGCTGACAGATGCGTGTTCTAAGTGGGTGGACGACTGCTCAGAATGGGCGGACGTCTATTCTGCTTAAACGAAAAATTAATTACAATGTAAAATAGGTTGGGGCGCCTGCATAGGAGGTCCGGATGCCTGGTGCTTGGTTCTGACGCCCGTAAAAAGACGCCTGCAAAAAAATCGCTATACAGGCGGACACCTATTAAAGGGTTGTCAGGGTGGGACCGGCGCCCAGGACCGTTTTTGAAAATATACGGGCATGCGTGGGTCTAAACGGGCGTCAGCGACCTCACAGCACACGTTTTTTCTTACTATTGGCCGCGTATGGAGGCGTTTGGGCGCGCGTAAGCAGGTGTCCACACCTGTATAGAGCGTGGCCATTTGACCAGATTTAGTCATTTTGGGAAAGTCAGCGGCGCCCATGGGTATCTTCGAAATTTTCCCTTATTATTATTGTTGTTGACTGTGTTAGTTGTGTAGGCCTTAGGCTGATCACAAAATTGGGTAGAAAGGAGGAAGGTGCAGCCGGCCGTAACCTAAGTTCACACTCATTCTATTTTTGTTAACCTTATATTTCATTTATATAAAAAATATCTTTACTTGTCATGTTTTCAACACCTCATAATAAGAATATCCTAGTTACCACCCGTGAATGTAGGTCAGTTTTAGATCAAACCATGTTAAACTCAGTGGCGGGCCCAGAAAATTTTCTTATGGGGTCCGAATGATGGCGATTTTTCGTCACATATTTCATTGTTTGTACCGGTTCAAATCGGGTCGCCGCATCTCATTCCGCAACCCATAATAGCTTGCTACCACCGTCGCGGCAGCCTGCTATTATTTGCCAAACGCTTGGCTTTTGCCGCTTCCACACCGCTAGTTGCTTCCAGGGTTCCACTATCGCCGCAACTCATTCCGCTGGAGTTTTGCCGCTGCATTAGAGTTTGATCGTCCGATAGGCTTTGCACTACCAAACCGCCGACAATTAGATCATGTTCAATCCATAAATTGGGTTGTCTTGCTCCAATCTTCACCATCTTCACATGTTAATTGTCTCATTCTAATATCAACTGCTTAAATAATTGAACCAAAATAAACAACAAAAACAACGATTTTATGAAACTCACATGACTCTGTTTTATACAATCAACTCAAACAAAGACTTGAATCAAGAATTATAATGTCCTACTAATGCATTTCTACTAAAACTATGACTTGCTTCCTAAGCTATCAA
This sequence comes from Mikania micrantha, assembly GCA_009363875.1. Lineage (NCBI taxonomy): Eukaryota > Viridiplantae > Streptophyta > Magnoliopsida > Asterales > Asteraceae > Mikania > Mikania micrantha. The sequence continues at coordinate 54,777,307 of CM018691.1, read as the reverse complement.
CTTGAATTACTAATCAAATAATAAAATATTCTTAAACATTATCTTGACCAAATTAACCTCAAATTAATAGACTAAGATAGCATTTGGTATTTATGAATGAATGGTCGAATGGAATGAGTCAGTATGTTAGAATGAAAAGAAACGTGTTTGGTTACCACATAGGAATGAAATGTATTATTTCATAAGAAATATGATTCCTTCACTTTTGATGATTTTCATTACTTTGAATAGGGGTGTTTTTTTTCATTCCTTCTCTTGAAGGAATGATCCAACCAATAGCTCGATCCATGTTCAAAACAATGACCCGAGCCATGACCAAAACCATGACCCGACCCTTGACTTGACCCATGACCGGTGACTGTACCATGGAACGAACCATGACTCGACTCATGACCTCAGCCATGACGTGAACCATGATTCGAACTATGACCTGACCCATAACCAAATGGTCCAAAACCATGACCCAAACCCTGACTCGATCCATGACTCAAACAATTATTCAACCCATGACTCAAACAATTACCCGATCCATAAACCAAACAATGACCCGACCCATGATCTGTCGCATGAACCAAACCATGACCTGATCCACAAACCAAACTTTGATCTGATCCATGAACTGCCTCATGACACGACCTATGATCAAACCATGACTGTCCATGTGCTAAACAATAACCGACTGATGTTCCGAACCATGACTCTACCCATGACACATGACCCGACCCACGACCCAACTCGTGATTCGAACAATGATCGAAACCACTACTTGACCCATAACTTGTATTCCCTTCCTTTATCTTCTCATGCCTACCAAACAACATGAAGTAATGAATCAATTCATTACCAAAGGTAACCAAACATGACAATAGAATACTAATGATCCATTTCTTTCTCTTGTCCATTCCATTCCCCCGTCCATTCCATTTCCTCGTCCATTCCATTTCCTCATACCAAACAGACCCTAATAGTTATCAAGATTAACCCTTCAGGTTTACTTTAAACATAATAATATGAGATGCAATTTGTGATTGTATATAAAACTTATTTTGTTGTACATTGAGCAACATCTTGCGCACATGATGCTCACACATAGCACATCGACTTTTGAAACCAAGACGCCTCGATCGCCTTGTGCTTTTTAAACCAAAGATGGGTGTAAAACTCTAAAGGGGTGATTAGGTAATCTTATTATACCCTTAAATAATATGTCTACTTAAAACATGTAAAACCAATTAAGCGACCAACTGCAAGTGGCAATTATCAGATAATCACACTCTAAACAAACATCCGAAACCAACCTAAAACCAATAAAGATAAAGAATTTGGGATAACTTACTTTTATGCCTGACATAGATAAGAGTTTGTGAGAAGCAGCATAAATAACATCAGAATTCTCCAAACTCTTTTCCACAAAATAAATAACTTCAGAAACCCCAGACTGTAATATATTAAAAAGTCAAAGGCTACAGTGGTAAAAATGCAACAAACCCCAAAAGCAGGAGAAAGATACATGTCAAAGAAAGGACGCAAACTCACCTGAATGATAACTTTTGCACACTCATTACAAGGGAACATTGTCACATAAAGCCTCTGCCCAGTTATAAGAGCACAAAAAAAATTAATACTATGAACAAAATGTTTTCGCATATACTATAAGTGGCATCAGACCAGGCAATGTGCCAAAGCAAGATAAATAGGTTGGTTTGCGTGACTAATTATTGTATTTTGGGTTGAAATAGCTAGCATCATAACATAGAACGGGTTGAGGTGGATAACCTTAACACAATGCGGGTCAAGATGGGCAACTTAAAAACTATGTGAATAGAATGAATTCAAATGGATCAGAATTATCAACAATACGTTTGATGAGAAAATCACTAAAGATTATTAAAATAGACTATTTGTTTAGCTGCAACACATTTTAACTTGAACTACATTTAAGCTTTTTAAAAACGACTCATTTGATTTTGTTTAAAACTCATCTTGACCCGCACCCATCCTGACCCGAACCCATTCTAACCCGTTACCCAACCCGACCCGTCCATTTTGCGAGGCTTAGGCGGCATATTGGGCAAAATGTCAAAAAACAAATGTTCACGTCGGAAAAGGGTAATTTTGGTATGGGTCAGGTACGGTTTGGTTGATCCCAAAAATAATAATTTCAATTTATAAAATAAGTTTTTGATAAAATGATTTAGAAGTTTAAAGCAAGAAGAATTCTCTCCGGGTGACTTCCGTACACCGAATAATAAACCATTTGAGAATAATAAACCATACACCAAATCAACCATTTATAAATTAACAGGTTGAAATTGTCACCATATAACAATGTATTCAATCTTGCTTTAACTACAAAGGTGATGATGAAGAAAATAGTGAATAATTTAGGAAAGGAGGTTGGAACAACCTGCCCTGCAGCAGACGCATGATTTTTGTTCAGGATGCAATTAACTTCAGCATGACAAACATAGCTGCAAAAGAAAATTTATTTGATTAGTGCATTAAACAATAAGCTTCTATCCCAAACTAGCAGAAATTGCAAGAAGAAAAATTATGCATATAACGAATACAGTAAATATTAATAAGGAAGAAACTTTTACATAGAGGTGGCAATTTTAAAAGTTGTCATTTAGGCTTGGTAATTTTGACCCAAAGCAAGAAAAATAGGTTGGCTTTGGTGAACAATTATTGTATTTTGGGTTGAAATAGGTAACACTATAACATAGAATGGGTTGAGATCAACAATACCTTAACACAATGTAAGTCAAGACATATTGAAACAAACAGGTAAGAATGATCCATAACATATTAGATGAAAAAATCTCTAAAAGATTATCCAAATCTACTATTTGTTTGGTTGGTTATGTATTAGTTGCAGTCTAACAATTCTAGATAGCCTATATAAACTGAATTACTGAAGTTATGGTTCTCAATTGTAATTGAGTTTTGGGTTATTTTCTCAGTTATAACCTAACCATTGCGCCATCTTTGCTTGTAGTAATGAAGATTGTAAGCAATGTAGCTACTTCACTTACGGATATTTTGTCTCTAAAGGATCGTCATTCTTGGATTTCTGAAAGGGAAAAAAATTATTCGTGATGAGCTGATGATAAACCATTAATGAACCATATTTAGATAATACCAACTTTTGACCATGGAAGTTTGTCGTCAGAACAACCACGGGGAAACCCATTGTAGCCGATGCCTGTTTATAGTCCACAAATATACATGTAAAACAGAATGAAAAAAAAAAGGAAGAAGAAAACTCATTGGCAGGTAAATCATGACAAAGTTATCAATACATCTAGGCAGTAAAATGGGTGGGTCAAACGAGTTAAGTTGAAACTTGGGGAGTTGGTTGAATTCATGAAACACTTTTTTGTTTAATTTTAATTTAAACATTTCTATATAATAAGGGTGTCAAATATGATTATAGAATATATAATTATAAACATTTTCTAATTTACTGAATGAAAGGAAATAGAAGGTTTTATCCTCTAATGAAATACAAATAGAATCAACCCATATAAGTAAATGGACCAAAGTTTCGTCCTTTTCAAACTTTCAAAATCCTTTATGCTAAATTATTCAAGGTCTGTTTCAGATTGAACTTTCTAAAAAGTCAGACTTCACAAGTTCAAACTTTAATTGATTTCTCCTTTATCTTCAAAAATTCAGCTTGGACACTGAAACGCAATTGCTAAATTGTGTGTTTCAGTAATTCGTATGCTTAGTTTCACAGTTTTGCTTAAGTTCTCATTATCTCTACAACTTCCATGTTTCAGTGTTTCATATGCTACATTTCATATCTCACTATCTTCACATTTTTGCTTTATTTCATAGTTAAGTTAGGAATTTTCATCTGAAATGCTTGCTTAATCCAGACCTGGCCTAGCCCATTATCCAAACCGCCTGGCCCACTCATTTACCGCTCCAGCTAAGTTAGATACATGTGACCCTAACATAAATATATGATGCTTCAAGAGATAATGCATATTATATCTAATACATGGAATATGACATAGATTGAGAAATTCTTACCAAGAATTATATCATCTTGACTCACCAAGCATGCTCCAACCTATGATGAAAAGTTAGCCATAAAATACCGTCTGAAAATATGCTCCATGCAAACAAACAATTTCTTCAAAGAAAATCGGCATAATCTGCTGATTTTGTATGCATGATCAACAATCATGAAACAAATCACCTAAGAAGATAATTACAAGAAGTTCACTTTACCATTTAAATTTGATACTCATTTTCCTTCTCTCTTACATCAATCCTTTCCGTTAATTAAACAATTCAGTTATTTTCTTCATTTATGTTTGTTCCTTAGTATTCAAAAGGAACACAAACAAACATCAATTAAAGGTATACAACGGTCCAAATTAAAATCAAAATATCATCATCCTTCACTTGATTCAACAACATATAGCATTTTAAAAGTAAGCAGCAAAATCCAAATAAAAGTATAAATATCATTAGATGATTCAGAAATCAAGCCAGATACAATCTTAAAAAAACGAACCTAAACAAACTAACATGCAAGTGGCAGGACAATTAGTGTTAATAAAAAAAAAAATGGTGAACACCACCATTAGGCGCCGCTCACCGACCGGTCCCATGGCCAACATGAGGGAGGTAAATCGCGTGACCCAGGGAAAATTGGGTGGTGCCGGGCTTTGAACCCTAGACCTCCATTATGAATTCTCACCCCCTTACCACTAGGCCACCATCGGTGGGACGACAATTAGTATTAACAATAACGAACCTAAACAAACTAACATGCAAGTGGCAGGACAATTAGTATTAATAAAAAAAAAATGGTGAACGCCACCATTAGGCGCCCCTCACCGACCGGTCCCACGGCCAACATGAGGGAGGTAAATCGCGTGACCCAGGGAAAATTGGGTGGTGCCGGGCTTTGAACCCTAGACCTCCATTATGAATTCTCACCCCCTTACCACTAGGCCACCATCGGTGGGACGACAATTAGTATTAACAATAACCAACGTAAATGAACAAATATAAATGAACATAAACAAACGAGACATGTGTTCATGTTCATTCCAATTCAGTTCACTTATGCTCATTTACAAGCCTAAATGAAGACTTAATTAATTTAAAGTGTTTCCCTGATTTGAATTTTGTAAAAACTAGGTTAAATTTCACAATTAAAAGTGAACAGTGTATTCAATATTCTGTAGAAGAAACAACTCATAAACAAGAAAGGCAAAAATTCAACCTGCCTATTAGGATCCTTGGATCTCTCAGCTGATAGAAACGCAATCGCCATAAAATAATCATCCCATGATAAGTACCTGTGTTCAAATCAATACAATTTCTGAGTTCAAATTTCTCGATAACAAGCAAATTCACATGCAGACATCCAGTCAACTACAAAAGACCATTCTAGTGACCAATTAACTTTACCCCTTGCGTTTTGACGGATCGTAAGGATCAGTTGATGATGAATTCTTCTGCGACACGTCTTCTGAAGTAGAGGTAGCGGCGAGCAACTTCTTGCTAGGGTTCACTATGAAACGAATAGCGAATGCCGAGGCCAAGGCTCCGGCGACGGCAGCGGTGGAGATGAGAGTCAGGTCTCTCGAATTCATGGCCGGAATTCGAAGTGGTCGTAACGATGACGGTGGATTTCACAGAGAACTTTTGCCGCCAAAACGAAACATAGATAGCGGGAGAAAAAGCCAAATAGGTTAAATGATGAAATTTGTGAATTGGGCTTTTGACCTTTTGTTTTGTTTTTTGTTTTCTTGTCTACTATGCTAACATTGCATTATGGTCCGAAACTTTAAGAATTACATTGATAGTTCTAACCGTTTTAAATATAGTCCCTAAAGTGAATGGCGGTTAGGCTTTTATGTTAAATGTGTATGAAATGACTAAAATACCCTTTTAATTAAAAAGATAAATGGGTATATATATAATATACACACATTTACACACACCATCACCACCTCCATCAACCACTAGGGGTATTCAAAATATCCGAAACTCGAAAAAATTCGAAATCCGAATCGTATCCGAAACCCGAAAAACCTTATCCGAAATCTATTTCGGGTTTTTCGGGTCGTATAATATGATTTTAGATTCGAGTCGGGTTTCGGATATGTAAAAAATAGTTTTTTCGGATCGGATATCCGAATACCCCGAAAAAAACAGGATTATTCGGGTTATTCAGATGGATGAATTCGGGTTTTTCGGATCGGATAATATATTTCGAATTTCGGGTCGGTTTCGGATAGACCTAAAAACTTTTCAAACCCGAAAAACTCGTTATCTGACCCGATGAACACCCCTATCAACCACCAGCTTCGTCAATCACCACCAACCAAAAATCACCACCTAAGGGTGTGCATGGTGTGGTTCGGGGCGGTTATGACTATTTTCATAACTAAAACTGCTACTACGGTTAATTCTAAATTATATCCATAACTATAACCAATTGATCGGTTACCCACCGGTTATGATTCGGTTTCGGTTAAATTCGGGTAATAATGAAATTGTTAAAAAAAATTAAAAAAGACTTGTAAATAAGCTTGTTAATTATAATAAAGTTTGATGATGAAAATCTAAGTAAAACTCGTATAACTTTAATGAGTGAAGAAAAAGAAAAAACATTATGAACACTAGCTGATCTTCTAATATATTTAGTTTCACATGTAACCCATTATATTTTCATTCAACAAAAAATTATAGCACACATTTTATACTTAACTTGTATCACAACTTCTTAATAAAGAAACACACACATACACACCTAGAAATATTAAATATATATATATGCAATAATCGGTTCGGTTCGGTTAAATTCGGTTAATGGTTTGGCTTAACCATAACCATAACTGTCAGTTAAAGTCAGTTTCGGTTAAAATTGGTTATGGTTCGAGGTGGTTATCGGTTATGGTTTAACCATGCATACCCCTATCAACACCTTCGGCAACCACCCCCTTCGGCGGTGCGTTCACCAAACACCTAAGAAAATTTCCAGTCAAACTGCGGTGGTAGACCCGCCGGAGCTGCCGCAACATCTCCTTCATCATCACAGTTCATTTCCTCTCTTTTTTGTTGGTTAATCAATCGAGCAATAACCAAAATACCGAAATCTTTTCAAACGAAATCAAATCGCAAATATCATTTTTTTTATCGATTAGTATGTATTGAATCCAGGTTTCTGGATCGCCAGTCAAATCCATGAGTAATAATGTGGCATCCTCACCTTCATTAACATCACACAGATATGCCGCCATCTGAATGAGCAACAATTGCACGCATCGGACCTTCGACACCACATCCGGCATCAAGAATCTTTTGTCCTTGCTTAACTCCGATCAGATCTACCGCCATCTGGTCATGGATTCTGGTGGATTCAAGGTTCGATTTCGTCAGGAATGCTGGAGAGAAGTAAACGATTGTCCCCATTCCTGTTTGATAGGAGACTCAGTCCTTCGCCAGAGGTTGTGATGGCAACGGTCAAGACTAGAGGTGGTCTGTGGTGGTTGCCGGAGGTGGTCTGTGGTGGTGGTTGCCAGAGGTGGTCTGTGGTGTAAGTGTGTGTATATGTGTGGAAGGGAAGAGAGGGCAGGGTTAAACTAGGTTAGGAAGGGTCTTTGTGTCATTTTTTAAAAAATTAACAGAAAAATATAACAGATGTCCACTTCAAGGACCACTTGTGTTACGTTTTTGCATACAATTATCACCACCAATATAATTTCTCGAAGTTAGAGACCACTAATATAATTTGGCAATACCACAGGGACCATTCGCGTAATTAACTCTTTTTTTTAAGTAAGAGACATTACACATGTTTTATTCGTACATATTTATTAAGTATTTTTTAAGCTTAAGGAAATACAAAAAAGTAATATTAGTTGCTACTTGCATAGATGGGCTGATGTGTCGGTTTATATATATAAAAATAATGGTTCAACACTATCGAGTAATAAATCGAAATAACCTAAACCGAACTACACACTACAGGCAAGTGTACCTGACGTGTGTAGTATATCTAAGGAAAGTCCGGATACCGAACCTAAGGACGCAGAATCTAAGAATTAACCCTAAATAAAGACAAAGCTAAGATTAAAGAAGGAAATTACTAAACAAGGAAATTTGTGTTTTTTTAGAAAAGTGTTTTATAAGAAAGAAATAGAGAAATAATATAACCTCGACAATTGAAACGAATTAAGAAACGAAGAACTCGGATAAAGAAGGGTACTACCTAGGCTTGGAATCCTAACGGTAACTTTAACAGTTTCGGAAATGAGATACGGGGTATCCGGTCAGTAAGGATATGACAACAAAGGAAACACTCAGAACCATTAGATCACAAGGTCAATCTCACTAATGCTAAAGAATGTTCCAACGAGTCATGTGAAAGATCACAGGGATGTGTAATGGATTACCTAGTCAGTCCCTCCAAACACGGATCGTTTAAGGATTCAGAAGATCGTATCACGTGGTCAATTTCAACAATCTTGATACATCAAAAGTGTAAAGATGTATAAGAATCAATCAAAATATATAAGTTAATGCCTTGAATCACAAGGAATCCTCACGTAATTTGCCTGAAAAACCCTAAAACCCTAATAATCCAAATTCCCTCACTTGATTAGTCTCAGGAATGATAATCCTACTGTTTATAATCCAGTTACAGATAATATCCTAAGATTTAATTGGCCAAAGCAAACCCAAATAGAATTAGATACGAAATCCAACCCTAAAACTGATAAAACCGGTCAAAACACGTAGTAAACAACCAAGACTTATCAATTGGATATCATCATGCATTTATAGATCATCATAACAGCAATAAATAATCGATATTAACCATATATAATCTGATCCTAATCATAAACAATCGAAATCCCATAAAAACAAACCCGAAAACCGTAAAAATCAACCGATCGTCATCCAAATCTAGGTAATACAATGAGTTTAGCCAAGAAACATGTTTAGAACAATAATAATATGAAAAACATCAGTAAACATGTCCATGGATTCAAGAACAAATGAGAAATAATCAAGAAAACAAGCAAAAGAACCCGAAAACGCGTTTCCAGACACTTTCATATGCGTTCTGAGCCTTCCCCGAGCATCCAATTCAGCCCCAAACCTTCAAAATCTTCAAAAATATATTTCTTGTTCGTTTCCAGCCGTCATGGGGTGATTCCTTCGTGAATTAGGGTTTCCAATGGCTTAAATAGATGAAAATAAGCGAAGGGTCACGATAATGGGTCCATTTGGCCGGTTCAGGGTTCACAAGGTGGTCCAAAGGCTCGGTCAAAGGCCAGACGGCCTAGTCAACTAGGGGCAAGGGACGCGGGTCGCTGGGTCGGACAACCGGGTCGCGCGCGGGTCAGCGTGTGAGTGGAAGTGGTTTGGGCGCGGGTCAGGGACTCCATCCGGATGAACCACGCTGGTCAACCAGCTATTTTAGGGCTGACATGACGAATTCTAGTGCTGCCATGTGTCCCATGAGTTGAAAGTTTGCCAGAATTGCACAAATACCTCCTGGACTTGCTGAAACTCATTTTTAAGCTTCGAAACTTCCTGGAATGGCATTTTTTTAATCCCGGAACTTCTAAAAATTATATTTTTAGCTTCCAACTTCATCAAAATTAGTTCGGCTTCGATTCCTTCTCAATTACGAACGTTTATTCTTGCGAAACCTACAAAAGTAACATTAAAAATTAAAATAAGTAAAAATAATTAAAATCTAATAAAAACTAAATAAAAATATAATAAAATAAGATAAAACACTATAAAATAAATACTAAAACGATGTGTAAATAACGACACATCATGGGCATAGAACCACGAATAGACGATTTTGGTTTTCTCATAGAAAATAGAACCATAACTGGTTATTGACTTTGTTGATGAGAATCGAAACCGGTTCCAAAAAAACCCGGTTTGCCCACCTCTAGCTACTTGTACATACACAAATTTGTTTTTTTAACATATCGGTCCTGTTTGTTTTTTAAACTCGTTCAAACAAAAGTCAAAAATCATTTTTTAAAACTAGATTGAGTTGAAACCAATTTCGAACATGAGTGATTGTGTTTAAATCAGGTTTGATAGCTATTTTAGGTTAGTTTGGTTCGAGTTATACCGGTTTGAAACTGGTTTCAAAAAATTTTGTAAGGAGTTAATCCGAAACTAGTGATTCAGTTTGAGTTGAAACTTGTTTCACCCGAACCAATTGAAGAACCAAGTTGTGTTGGGTCGTTGTTTTTTATTTTTAAAGTGTTTTTTTCTCACCTCTAAACAAGATGTAAAATTATAGACGTCTTTAACAATGTCAATCTTTAGATCCTTTTTTTCTCATTTGCATCTTCTTTCTAGTAGTAACAAGACATGTTTTAAAGGTGATTGCTTGTGAGTTCACGAAGCATACAAGTTTGATCGAGACATTGTAGACATATTGTAATCACATATGGGTCAATGCATGCAGCTTAGAGCCAGCTTGACTATACAAAAATTTAGGCTAGGGCTTAAGGCCATCAGGTTTCCAAGATCCAGTCATCATTTTGTATGATTTGCATAAATCTATCATAAGAGAATATGAATCTAACCCACTTGTTATAGGCTTATGCCTCTTAGAAAAGATTTTTAGACCTCAATTTCTAGCTAGATGTATATTTAGTGTAGTTTAGGTCACTATAAACACAAATATAATTTTAAAAACATCAACTTATTTATTTGTATTTTAGAATTTATGGATTATATTATATATCAAAATAAAAATATATATACAAAAAAGGACCTCCATTTTAGTATCTGCTTAAAGTCCTCATGAAACTTAACACGGCCTTAAATTGCAGCTCACATATCACATTTTACCTAACTATGTGTTTATAAACCTAAGTTTAACTTTATATATTCATCATCCTAGCTTTGCGTATGTGTACTACTGAGATCTTATTCACCGATGTTGAGAATATAATCAGTACCGCTTATACATATATATAACTTATATGATTATATACACAAGTATACACTACAAGATCCAAGATTACAACATTTCAAATCATTTTAAACATGTATGTATTTTAAATTATTTACATAAGACTGGGGCCGTTGACAATCAAAACTTCATTCGGTCACTCGAAAATGAATAAAAAAAATAAAAAAACAAATAAACCCAAAGATCGGTTTGGTCCACCAACCATTGGCTAGTTGGACATTACATATATTAGACTACTCACGTTCACAACCAACAACCAAAACTATTTATTAAAATATTAATTTCACTCTCTTTCACCTACATAACCAACCAAACTTAATTTTTTTCAATCTCATTCACAGCTAACCCAACTTAATAAACCAAATCAATAACATTAATACATGTGTCAAAAAATATTAATAAAAAAAATATCCAACCATTGGTTGGTAGAGAGACTTGATTGCCCATTTATTTCTATTATTTATTTATTTTAATAAACATCCACCAACCAACCAAAACTTTTGTTCATGAATGGTCTTATAGTATATTAAAATTAATTACATAATTAAAAATAAAACTAAAAAATTACATAAACAATAAAAATCTAAAAATTACATAAACCATAACTAAATTTAAAAATTACATAAACTGAAACTAATCATTAAATATTGAATCAAATGAGTAGTCTGAATCTGTATTACGTTTGCCCTTCCCAAGGGTCAGGTTCCTTCATCAATTTAGTGTTTGTTCATCGATATCGTCATCGACTACCCATGGATCATCCGTATTATGTCTGATTGTTCCAGCATACTGGCTCTGATACCAGTATGCAGTGGAGGGTTTATGGTTGATCTATATAAGATTAGTAAGACTAAAGGGCTTAGGGCTTAAAGAAAGCAAACAAGGAACACAAAATGAGAGATGATGTTTAGAGAGAGAAGTATAGAAAGAAGATTTTATTTCTTTCAAGGGATGACTTACAAATGAGGGAGAATCATTCCTTTTATAGGCAAGAAAAATGCTTTCTTACATAAACCATGACATAAGAATAAATAATTCTACAAATAGCACATGGAACATGTGGTAAGCCTTACATCATAGATGATGTAATATATAAGCTTACATTATTCAAATAACACCTTAACACACTTAAACATACATAAACACACTTAATACATATTAGAGAACTTTGATTATTTCCAACGTGAATCAGGATGAGATGGATCATTTACATATGGATTGAAACGAAAGTGGGGCGGTTCTTTATCTATAATTGGGTCATGCTTCCATGTTGGATCAAACTTCATGCTTACTCTAATAAGAGGATATGACCTTTTGTCTGGTTCTGTTACGAATAGATGGGTTTTTGAATACTCAACTATTGCACCATCACATGACTTTGCAGTTGGATCAGTGTTAGTCCAATTCTGTTTGTCTTTCACAATATCCTCAGATATATCATCCATGTATTTGTTGTTAGTAGCTGCAAGAGCGAGACAAATTTCTCTCCACTGTTTTGTATAATTCAATTTGAAGGACCCACTTGAAGGATTTACATCTAACCAAGCATGAACAAAGCATGTGGGTCCATGAAAGATTAATGGCTTTCATTGTGCTAATGTTGTTGGAGGAATATAGCAGCTGGGCCTCTAAAGCATGACAATGCAGTGTTTTTTTTGCTGGAAGACGACATCATTTATGCCATTGATGAGCATGTAGGAACCTCTTAAGCATATTAAGGGCGTTTTTCTGTTCTTTAGGAAAATCTTCAAATTGGCATTCAAGTATATATGCAAGCTGTTTAACCGAGTTGAAGGCCATGACAATTGTGAAGGATTCAAATAAGAACCAAAGAAAACATAACCCTTCTTTTGGAAAGTTTTTTAGGTTGTTTATTTGGAAAACATTTGGGAGGGACGATCAAAGTGAAAATTAAACATACCACAATTTTTGAGTACGACATGGAAAAATGTTTTGTAGTTCAAAAGAGACATTTCTTTTAGAGAAAGATCCGCAATTACTTCTTGAACTTCTTGAGGAAGATTTTTTACTTCCATATTATGGTTAAACGGGATTGGTTCTTCTTGAGTGACGGAGGTGGCTTCAGAAGAAGAACATTCTTTGTTTATTGTGAACACCATTGGAAGGATTGTGTCTTTGAATTGAATTAATATCCTTACATTTATAGGCCTTTGGTTTGGATAAAAAATCAACACTAATATTTTCTGACCCTTTTAATTGTTTCACTGTAAATTGCCATTGGGAAAACCAGTTGGCACATCGTAATAGTTGTGCATCTGGAACTATATTTCTTTTGAAATGTAGCATTCGGGGGAAAGAGGACATACCCATTTCAATTTGTAAATGATTACCAATAAGATACAATTAAAAATTTAATATCCTTCTTTTTACAGCTAGGATTTCCTTGTAGGTGGAATGATAATGTTGGTTGGACAGCTGAAACGTGCCTCTCTTTACATAGCGTTCTGACACCTTTGTCATCTTCTGCAAGTAGTACTACTGCCCAGTACTCATCACTAGCATCTGCCTGAATGGTTCTTCTGTTAGATGGCTTGAGAATCTTTAATGGTGGCATCACATCAGCAAATTACTTTATTGTTTTAGCAACATGTGTTTGCTTATCCGTCCATGATGTTGGATTATTTTTTAGCATACGGAATAGGTGTACAGTATGATAGGAATGTTCTGGGAGGAAATCATCCATATAATTGACTAGGCCAAGGAATTGTTGTACCTTCTTTTGTGACGTTAGCTTTTCTGGAAACTAGTGTAATTATTTAGCAATATGGTGTTGTGGCTGGTATTTTCCATAGGAGATCTTCATTCCTTGAAATCAATTGTGTTTAGCCGAATTTCCATTTTTTTCTCAGTGAGCATATTTCCATTTTGTTGGACAATTGAATAGAACTTAGTTAGCAACTGAACATGTCATTCATCATCAGGCGAGAATATGAGGATGTCATCAATATATACTAGAGCATTCCCAAGAATTGATTCAAAAATCTTTGCCATTGCTTTCTAAAAAACAGAAAAACATTCTTTAATCCAAAAGGCATTACTTTCTATTGGAAATGGTGATTGGGAATACAGAATGTTGTCTTTGAACGATCTACTCGTACCCAGTTTCTAAAATACTGCTTTCAGGTCAAATTTGGACAGAATTTTTGCGTTGACTAGGGACTGAAACATTGACTTCTTTTATGGTGATGAGAATTTGTCATCAGCTAAAAGGTGATCTAAAGGCTGTTAATTAATAACAAGCCGTAACTTTCCTCTAGCTTGTTCACTTCTTTTGTTAACATTCTTGCTGCCTCAATGATACCTTGCTCTACCAGCTCCGAACATTCTTTTAATGCCAACTAGTAATGATCAAGATTCATTACTGGGTGACTTGCTTTTGTAGGGTTAATATCTTCATTCTGTTTGAAAGGTAGGGTAACAAAAAATGAAGGACTTAACCACAACGGTGAATTGTTTTTATCTAGAAATTATGTACGGCTTGTCACACCCCGAGCCGTCACGCAGAAGGTTCTTGGGGCGCGATATCGTGTGATAATCGAAATGATCAGATTGTTTACATGGCATATGATATATATAATGAGAAATGCTAACATGACATTGATATAGAATTACAAAGTTAAATGACACAATTTATGTTCATAATTTAACTACGTAAATCTACCCAAAAAGAATCATTGAGTTTCTATATTTTATCTGCATAAGACTTACAAAAGATGATTCACAAATATGTCAATCAAAATATGCACTACACAAAGGTAAGCTAGGTCTTCTAAAAAGTCCACTAGCTTATGCACTTATGTCTGTTGACTAAACTTGTTCGTCACCTGAGAAAACATGCATTTTAAACAAGTCAACACTAGGTTGGTGAGTTCATAAATTTAGTAATTGAAAATACTTGTAGTTGTCATTCACAAGTCACAGTGTCACTCGCAAGTCTTATTGGTATTGTCTTATCTTGTCTTGCACAATGTACTCTCCATAGTTACACTTACAAATAGTATGTCATCCAAATCAAGCATGCTTATGTATAGGGCATACGTATCACGAATGAAGCCGCCAGCCCGCCACATACTTGACCGAATTCAACACCACTTGTAATGCAACTATGGATACCCATTTCCAACTCCCATATGTTTATCTCATTTGATAGCCAACCCATAAAATGTGTTCCATTCCCACAGTGTTATATGGATAAAATATAAGTGTTTGAAAGGAATAAGTTACCATGACCTAAGTTATGGTAATTCCTCAACAGTTAACTCTTTGGTATTGTTCACAGCTTGAATGTATAGAGCATAAATGGAACCCATTGTGGTCCTCACGTAATCAGACCACAATGCCTCCAATTTACCCCTATCCATTTGGTGTCTCAAAAGAATCAGTGCCATCACAACAAATCTATTGCCAGTAATATGACATGAGAGAAAATCAATTCCTCAGTCTACCAGTTAATAGAAACATAGGGTATAATTTCAATCAGTGTCTAAAGATTAATATCACCATGTGTTGTTTACCAAACCTGACATGATGCAGCTTTGTTACTGGTCATACGATACCAACCAATGATAATGTTATGATTAACGTACCGACCTCACTCGCTGGTGGTTTGTCAAACCTATGGTACGACTACGCTATCGTCGGTTTTGTCTCACTAAATGAATGGTAAAAGATTTACTTGTAAGGGACTTACAACTGGACATGAACTCATGAACACATGATTGTTGTGATATAATACAAACAATCTTAATAGTAATTAGTTGTTGTTATGTGTTCTCAATGTCTTTAACAAAGTGTTATAAGAACTAGTCCTATCACACAGTGTTAGTAAATATGGCGAATTATATTATCATCATGAACTTATGTTGTCATGATTATCATTCTTGATATCACTTCTTATTGTCTCTGTGTTATCTCAAAGTTAATAACAAAGTATTATAAGACATCATCTTAATACACTTATGTTATTTCAATGATTTGATGATATCATGAAGTTAAACCATGAATCATCCTTGATATTTCATAATTGTCATTTCACACACAAGCATACACATTGATATAATGAAAGTATGATAATAAAGATGGAATCTATATTATCTAAATCAGATGTTATTTGAAATAAAGTACTAAAGCTTTTAAATAAATAAAAGAGTTAGCATGATTCTCAGCCTCGCATTTAAAATCAAAGTATTAGAAAAGGAGCATATGAACTCACCTTGGTATTGAAGTGGCTGACTAAGTAATCAAGAAATGCACGCGCTCGTTGTTGTCGTGATGATGTGGTATTCAAAGCCCTGTGTTGGATTCAATGTCGTTTGCAACTTATAAGTATAAGTTTTGTTTCGTATGTTAACCCTAAAGTTGGTTAACTCTTATGTCTTTGTTGTTCGATATACCCTAGTTCATTTGTAATGTACCACACTAATACTTAGCCAATTTTAGGTTAAGTATTAGCTTATTGCAATATTCTTGTTTATATGTTTTAAACTTGACTTAAAGCTTTAAAATATTGTAAAAGTTTGTGTACCATAATATTTTCTAGGTATAAAACTTAGGTTTTTAGGTTAAAACTTAGAATATTACCCTTGGGTCAACTTAAAAATAGTTATCATTATTTGAGTGTGTTTATATACATTTTATGTTTTAAAAACTTAATCACTAGATTATATTACAAAAGAAGTTAGAGAATGTTTACAACTTAACAATGAAATGTTTACCAACTTTGTAGTAAAATCATTTAACCTAACTTTATGAAACCCTAATAAGGTTTATACCTAAAACCATAGCTTGTTATCATTCATATTGTTGTTCTAGATTATATCTTTGATGCTAAAACACTTAGTTTATGGCTTACATATATTTTGAATTAATTTTAGTTAGTATCGATGAACCCATAGATAATATCGATGAATGTATACCAAATCAGGTCCCTTCAAACCCTAATGGCTTTTCGGTTGACCCTATTTGATTCCCATCGAAATTATGGCTTTTTATTAATCTATTTTGCTTGTTCTTTGGTTAACTATGCTTGGAGGATCATAAGGTATTAGTATCGACAAGGTGACAGGTCCTTATACACACCAAAGTTACTAGTATCGACTGGAAAGCAAGGTTAACTCCCGGACAGGTGCATAATCTTGATGGCCCGGTTAATGTCGACCTTAATATCGATGGGGACTAGTTGCTGCTCACTTGGATGGGTCGACACTATCAGTATCATCCAGGAGTTGGTTGATTTTGGGGGTCATCGATCCTGTTAATGTCGATGAAGTCACCATCTCCAGCTGGCCATCGATATTGGTCTTGGTAGTCCTTTCATCCATCGATTCTATAGTATCATATGTCGATACTTACATAACCCACTCTAAATCATTATTCCAATGAAATCCAAGCATAGTACACTTGATTTCATGAGATTCTAACATGGTTTGATGTGTAAAAATCGACCTATATGTTCAGCTAGTCGGGTTTATTGAAAACCCTGAAAAACCGTTCGTTCAAGCTCACATTACAGTCGATTTTGTTGATTCCAAGCCCGATCCTTTGTACTTTTGTGTGAGAAATGTTGTTAGCTTCCATTTGATACCAAATTTGCAAGATTTGGTGAAGAAATGAGGATTTTAAAGGTGTTTTCTAGGGAATTTTAGAGAGATAAGATATATTCGGAATTTTAGAGAGAGAAAGAGGTGGGTGGGTATTAAATATGAGAAGTAAATGAGATTTAGGGTTTTTATACCCATTCTTGTTTCGGGTTTGTTTCGTTGCTCGGATTTTGTTTGCGTTACGTCTCTGCGAATTTTACAAAAATTAAATAGAATTGTTTCTTTTAATCCTTTTAAAGTGATTATTCCTAGTAAATATTTTACATTTCAGTTTCTTGTTTTATTGTTTCGAAAATGATTATTATTACTGTTTCGTCAGATCGTTTCACTTTCGCGCGTATTCGTTCGAATCGTCACCCGAAAGAACACGATGATGGCTTTACTTTCTGATTTTGTTTTCTACTTTTCAGATATCATTCAGAACAATTTATTATTCTGAAATGATACTGAAATATTGTTTTGAATTGGACTTCCTTACTGACGGACTCAACTAGACCGAACTATTTTCACATCTTATTCCTGTTATTTGTAAAAAACAGATCGCAACCGAATGTATTAGCCCTTTGTTTTCAAGACTTGTTATTTATCAAATGTTGTTGTATATTTATGTTTCAATTTTCATTGAAATACATACAACTGCCAATTGCTTTCATAGTCATGTTGTCACACAACTGTTTAATACATAGTAATTACACACACTAAAAAGTGTAAGTACACATACCGTACGGATTGCCGGACGGTCTGGTACTAGTTGTCACACGGCTGGAGGCGCAAAAACTCTGAATAATTTGGGTTTTGATTGATTCTGTGGTAAGAGATGATGCCAAGTATAACTTTGGGACAATACTCCATTGATTAAATTTTTATATATATTTACCCCTGCTCTCTGTATCTTAAGTCAGGTAGTTTGTGAAGTAAATCAAACCCAATCAGCAAATCTTTTCCATGATAACTTAATCCTAGAAACTAGGGGTGTGCTCGGTTTGATTCGGTTTTTGCCCACCATCGAAACCAAGTTAATCGGTTATTTGTTTTCTTTAAATGATCGATTTTTGGTTTTTCGGTTTTCATTTTTCAGTTTTATAGGTGGTTTATGCTGGTCAAGATGCCAACTTTATACCAAGAATCAGTAGAAAATTTCTTCTAAATTGTGCGGAATCCAGAATAAAAGATAAAACAAGCAATTTGCATTGCTAAATTCGTGAACTTTACAAGGTGTGATCAATACGTCTAGATACACTGCCTTGGGATCCGAACCCAGAACAAGTTACAATACAAGGTATGTTTAATACGTCTAAAACAAGATACCTCGGGATCC
The DNA here is from genome assembly GCA_009363875.1 of Mikania micrantha. Taxonomy (NCBI): domain Eukaryota; kingdom Viridiplantae; phylum Streptophyta; class Magnoliopsida; order Asterales; family Asteraceae; genus Mikania; species Mikania micrantha. The sequence continues at coordinate 54,758,376 of CM018691.1, read as the reverse complement.
CCCAATGCATACATGTACAAAATACCTCTATTTATACTATTACAGGATTACTCGAAATCTAAAGTGCTCGAAGTTGAAAGTATTCGAAATCAAAAGTACTTTAAGTTGAAAGTATTCGAACTCAAAAGTACTATAAGCTGAAAGTATTCGAAGTTGAAAGTATTCGAACTCAAAAGTACTCTAAGCTGAAAGTATTCGAAGTTGAAAGTATTCGAACTCTAAAGTACTCTAAGCTGAAAGTATTCGAAGTTGAAAGTATTCGAACTCAAAAGTACTCTAAGTTGAAAGTATTCGAAGTTGAAAGTATTCGAACTCAAAAGTACTCTAAGTTGAAAGTATTCGAAGTTGAAAGTATTCGAATTCAAAGGTACTCTAAGTTGAAAGTATTCTAACTCAAAAGTATTCGTGAAGTTAGTATACCTTCCATTTTGTATACTTTCTACTTAGTATACTTTACACTTAGTATACTTTCCACATAGTGTAATTTCCACTTAGTATACTTTTTGTCTGCTCATAATCCTGAAATCCCGAATATGTCATAAATGCATCATCCTATAAATTTGGACCTAACAGTTTTGGTTCGGTTAGTCGGTGGTTCGGTTATTTTTTTCTTTTTCTTTATAAAATGTCAACAATCATTATTTTTATTAACTTAAGAATTATGCACTTGTTATTTAAACTTTTTAACGTATGCTAAAAATTAATATGAGAAGTTTCTACATGTGAGTGTCCTAAGGTCTCTCTTTTAAAAGTGTCTTTTAATAAGTATTTCTTATGGTGATCAATGTGGGATGAAAATTTTGGGTCTTCTTCTTTGCCATTTAAAAGCTTTGGTTCGGTTCGATTGTTTTCGGTGAAGGGAAGATTACTAACCAAAACCGAATCGAAGGTTTCGGTTAATTTCGGTTCGGTTTTCTCAGTTTTTACTTCGGTTCAATTTTTTCGGTTCTATTTTGTCAGTTAATTTGTTTTCGGTTCGGTTTATTTGGTGTTCTGATCACCCCTACCAGAAATGTTTAATTGTACATTTGAGAAAAAAGCTGACTCAATGGGTGTGCTTATTTTATTAACAGCGAATGTTTCCCCATTTGTAGCTCGGAAATATTAGGAGTGGCCGAGTGGGGTTTCCAATATTCATCATGGAGGACATCAGGGTTCAAGAAAGAGGCTGATGATCCTGTATCAAAGAAATCAATAACTAGAAGAGGCTTTGCATATGTGTCAGTTATCATATGAACTTGGGCTATGTATACAGATGGAGATTCTAGTGGCTTTGAAAGTGGGTTTGCCATAAAAGCTGGAAGATCATAAGAACCAGAGTGATCCGATTCATCAGTTTCAATTGTTCCAAATGCATCCGAATCACTTGTGTATGAGTCTTCAGTATCGCTTGACTCTGATTCACAATGACCAATTGTGCATGAAGCATGATCTCTTTGTTCCTCATTTAGGGAGTATAATGACTACAATTTGGAGACATCGACAAGCTCTATCTGATTGAGTACTTGAATTAAGGCTATAGTCTTATTTCCTCCTTTGCAAAGTGCCCTTTTTATTACAGATGTAACACTTACCAGTGATTCAGTCACGTTGTTTCTTTTTCTTCAGGAACTTCCATTTCTTTTTCAGGTTGCTGTAAAAGTTCCCTTTCTTTTTTGAGCTATAATGATTGTCATAGTTACTTGATTTGTATGCTTATGTTTTGAGGGCAACCACATGTTAATTCATCTTTACATTTGATACGAAGATATTTATCATCACATGCAAAACCAAGACATCTACCATTTTTTTTTAAATTCTGCCAAGAATCTTTTTTGGTTGTAGAGTTTTGAAAAAGCATTGAGTAATAACTGGTACAATACTCCGAGAGAAGCTTGTGCAATCATCATATTCTTCAATATTCATTTACAAAGATCAATAGGCTTCATTATAAAGAGGTTTTGGGAAAGAGTTTAGAAACACTTGTTTACGTTTTACATCATTTACACCATTGAGATAGTAAAACATTTCTGACTAACTATTGTAGTATTACTCTAAATCTTTCTTTTGAAATGAACAACACTTCATTTTTAAGAATTCTTCACGTGCTCGAATCATGTGTTCAACTGGGTTTCCTATTAATTCAGAATATATTATATGCATAAATTTTGCAGGGGACTGAACTTGTTGAATTTGGATTATCGGTATTCTCCAAGGCTTAAATACCAGTCTCGTAATCTGTCACACCCCCAAATTCCCACTCGTGGTGTCAGTCCATATGGGTGTGACGTGGCCAGAATCACAGCTCAAGGTCATATAGAACAACTTCTATATGCGTTTTTCAAAATACATCGTTGACATAAAAGTTTGACTAAAATAGTTTGCAGCGGAAATACAAGTGTTAGATTGCAGCGGAAAGTAAATAAGTTTAATACATATGCAGCGGAAACATAATTGTTTAACAGCGGAAATATGTCAACTACTACTATGTTTAACACATAATAAGAAATAAATTGTTTTCAAAAGATAAACAGAATGCATGAGGTGTCCTAAAGCTCGTCTCTTAAGTGTGCATTCCTGATATCCACGACTCTGTCAGTTACCTGAGAATACAAGTTTAAAAGAAAGTGTCAACACAATGGTTGGTGAGTTCATAGGTTTTGATAGATACATATAGTAATAGAAAACATGTGTCATGCTGTTTATCAAATGTTGGTACCGAGCCCTAGGCTCCAAGTGTCAGTGCGTCACTACCGAACTAGACTTGTTTGTCCTTGCCTCCGCTATGTCTTGTAATAACATAACAAGATAGGTCGAGATTTCGCGTGTTATGACCTCCAGTCAATATTGTGCCACGCGGGGTTCGTCACACCCAAACGGATCCATTCAAACTCACCTCGTTGTTAGTACATTAACGGTAAGACTTTGTGAGGGCTTGTTACGATTACAACACTTAATGTTTGTCTAATAAACCAGCATACACGATAAATGTTTGTAATAACATAATTGTTTGACTCGATTCAACCAGTATTCTCCCCCTATTTAAAACGTTTAAAAAGAGTAAAGAGGGGCCGTAAACTCACCTTAGTATGAATATGAGAATATAAGCGTAAGCTGCTCGTGTAGAAAGCGCGTTGGTCACCGGCTACCTATATCGTATACCATATGTGAGTTTCGTGTAAGTGACCGTGCTTCATGTTCGTGCTCGTGTTTGTGCTCAACAACCCTTGGTTGTTCATGTTTGTCCGTGTCGGTCCACAATGACCGTGTTTGCTCATGTTGGTCCACATTGACCATGTTTGACTGTGTTTGACCGTGTCAAGTCAACGACCCGTTGGTGAACCGTGTGTCGGCTGTGAATCGTGTAACATTTGTGTTAGTGCTCGTCGTGTGCAAAACGCGCAAGTCGCGTCTATGGACAACTTACTATTTATAGTAAGTTTCCTTTTATAGCAAGTTCACAACACTTATCGATTTTAAAGTTCTAGCATGCTCGTTAAGTTCTACGTGATCATGTTAACACATAGCACATTATCATACGAATCGAATAAGTCACGTAAGTCATATTTGCGTACTAAAGTTTCCTAAAAAGGAAAGTTTCTAAATTTAGCATGTGTGATATCGGAAACCACCTATCTTAGCATACATTCATCATAATAAAACATAATAAACCACTTAGCATGTTGAAAACATACAAAACATTTATACGTTAACATTTCTAGAAATAAAGTTACTATAAATAGTAACTATGACTATTTATGCCCAAATGATCATCCTAAATACTTCTAATCCATTTTTATGTCACAAATCATTATAATAAGCCATTTAACATCACCTAACCAAGTTAGTTTAGACCAAAACACTATTTATAAATATTTAGGCCTTAAAAGTTACTAAAAATAGTAACTAGGCCAAATATGACCAAAATCATGTTCCAACACATTTCTTGTACATAATATTATCATGTCATCATGTTATGTGAGGCCCCGAAACCGGGCACCTCACAGAGGTTGGTTTTCATCATAACACATAGCTCTTAAACTAAAAACTTTCATAATCATGCAGCGGAAATGTAAACATAGTTTGATAGACATAATTCAATAAAGTGTCTGTATCAAAATCATATCGAATTGCCAAAACCAACGGATCGCCTGACTTGATGCCCGAACTCCATGCCTTCTCTTATCATACCTTCAACCTGACATACATGCTAAATCAAGTCAACTTACGCTGGTGAGTTCTAGTTTTCATAAAACAACATTAAACATGCTTAACATAAACATCCTTTCATACACATAGTCCATAACCTTAGCACATAACATCCTTAACCTCATCATCGTACGTTCCACTGTCACCATACGGACAGTGGGCTTATGCCGGCACAAGGCTCCATACCCAGTTATAGTCGTGGTTGACTATCATACCCAGTTATAGTCGTGGTTGAATATCATACCCAGTTATAGTCGTGGTTGACTATCATACCCAGTTATAGTCGTGGTTGACTATCATACCTACCCAGCACAATTACTGGTACATCCCTCATACATAACCTATAACACTTATAGGAACATCGTTCATTCGTCATGTATAATATACTAGCATCATATCTTGTTTTATCATAATCATTATAACATTTCCTGCTAGCATTATAACATCATTCATCGTAGTCATCATGGCATATTAGGCATGTCATACTAGCATCATTTCATCATTTCATCATACCATCATAACATACTAGCATCATGCACAAGTCATCATATCATACTAGCATCGTTATCATATCATAACATCATGGCATCATGCCTACATATCATACTTTCATCCTAGCAACCTAGGACCTTGTCATACTCCTATAACTATTCTCATAGTTATCATCATGAAGCATGTTATCATAAAGTCATCATCATATCATATGCTAGCATCATTATCATGGCATGTTATTTGTAACATCTGTGCCGGAATCATTACCGGAACAGTAAACTGTACAGCAAAAATGTACAGTAACTCAGGGGCAAACTAGGAGAAACACATAGAAGCTACTGACATTCGATGTTAGACATAAACTATTACAAGATGTTTCTGAAATCCTGAATTAGACCTTATGGTTTAAACAGTCAGAAACACATCAGACAATTATGAGCAGATGAAAAACATGTTTGATTTTGTATTGTTAGATTTAAACGTATGTGAGGATAAACAGAACAAAAACCATAACAGTTGTTGTTACGGAATGCTAAACCGACGAACCATTCGTATAGGTGACGATCTGTACGAATAAATCTGAGGTTTAACGATCTGAAACGATGACTGAAATGTAGAAAACAAAATCAGAAAGTGAAACGTACGATCGTGTTCGTACAGTGAGCGCTCTGTGCGAAGACGCGCGTACGTGACGTTTTCTGACGAAACGGAAACGAAACACGACCCGAACGATAATAAATTTAAAAAAATAAAATATTTAACATTTTACAATTTTAAAACTCATCAAATAATTAAATTGAACTTTCTTTTATTAATAACATTTAAATTACGCGTAATTTTCCGGTTACGCGACACAAATGCGAACCGAGCGACAAAAACGAACCCGAAACCACGCGGGGTATATAAAGAGGAAATGAGTTCATCTTCCCCACAAAACACCCCACTTTCTCTCTCTAAAACTCTCATTTCCGGCCACCCTCTTTTTAGGGTTTTCATCACCTTTAAACTCTCATAACTCACTCATTTCTTGGCCAAATCATCCCATCTTTGAACCTACACGAAGCTCTTGATCTCTTCTACGCGAAAGTACAACCGATCGGAGCTGGAACTCACCAAATTCGAGGTAATCTGAGCTTGAAAATCATAAAAACTAGGGTTTTCTACACCCTAGTCGAACCCAACATCCAAACCGGTTCTACACCCCTTCTCTGAGTCCCACACCCCCGAAAACACATCTCTGCCTAACACCCTTGAGATGGACATCAACTGAGTCGAAACCATTAGGACCATCTGTTTCTGTCGAATGGAAAAAACCAAGACCGGCCGAATGGCCTATGACCTATGGTCGAATAAGCCTTGGTCGAATGAACCCAGGGCGACCGAAGGTCCACATTCGCCGCCTTCCTTCTTTCGGCCTACTCCACATTCGTTCGGATCAGAGAGGGCCTCATACGGCCATCAACTGAGTATGAGTCTTATTCGGCCTGGACATGGTTCATTCGCCCCTCATCCACCCGAGTCACCCTTCATTCGGCTAACAAACGTGCAAGCAGTCAAGGTTCTCTCACTCAGTTGCTAAACCATTAGACCACCATCATTCGGCCACCCTAACATCCATACGGCCCAAGAGAAGTTTTTCATTCGGCAGCCACATCCTTTTTCCAAGCAGGTCTTCATGCGACCTCCGATTTTATTTGGCCCAAGGCCTTTTGTCATAGCCCAGTTGATCGAGGCCCATCTCATCTACTTGGGCCAACACATTTATTTCAGGCCCAACATATTTAAAAGATGAGTCCATATGATACAATTTAGGCCCACGCATAAATCAGCCCATTTATCAGGCCCAACCTGATATTAGGCCCAACAGCCCTTTATTGGGCTAAATCCAACAGTTAGGCCAGCCCATTTGGCCCATTGCTGGCCCAACTCCTGATTTTGAACCACCCTTGCCCAACTTGAGTCCAATTGATCATTCGACCTAATTGGACTAACCTGGCCTTTACACTTAGCTCACTCACTTAAAAGGCCCTTGAGTTCTTGATTTTGGCCCACATTTGATTCCAGCCCAAATGAACCAGGCCCAGTTGGGCCCAAGGTCTAATTTACTTCGAGCCTTGATGAAATCCATGGGGCCCAGCAAAATAAGCCCGAGGCCCACAAAACTTGACTCAAGGCCCACTCTTAAGGCTCATGTCCTAATTTTGGGGTCATTGTGCAAAAGACTTGGCCAATAGTTTACTCTTGGCCCAATTGTGACTTGTTACAACCCATTACAACTCCAGGCCCAACATTTCTTGATGGGCCCAACTCTAGCCCAACAGTTCCTTCGTGGCCCAAGGGAGGCCCACAAGGCCACTTGCTTACTAGGCCTTGTAACACTTGGCCGGGCCCTTGTATTTCAACAGCCCATATCATTGGCCCACATATTCCAAATAGGCCTAACAACTCTCAATCGTTCAAGACTATCCCAAGGCCCAACTTGTTACACGGAGGCCCAACAAGTAACTTGGTCACATTGTTCGGTCCACATTCCATTTTAGGCCCACATGGGTTTAATACATTTCATAAGATCAAAACACTATATGTCAAGAGAATGTTTGTTTAGTTAATTCATAATTATGCAATAAATGTTCAAAATGTACAAGATCAACAATGTGGAATTGGAAAATAAGCACTAAGTCTTTTATCAAAGCAAATGGATTATAACTAATGACAAGATGATAACTTATAATGTTATTGACTAAAATCAAATATACGGGACCGAACGGGGATCATGACCAAGTCTTACGCGTGTAGCCAACTTTGGGGCTAACACCTACACCTACACATACACACAAAACCCTACAAACTTATACTTACAGTTTACAAACGACGTGAAATCAATACAGGATTATAAAAACAAACTCAAGTACAAACAAGAGCTCGTGCATTTTCATTTAAGCTAAGTCAACCCTCAACAACTACAAGGTGAGTTCATTTGTCCCTTTTCAAATCTTTTGTTTTACTTCGGGACTGAGAAGCACGTTAAACAATTATTGAAATGTTTACTAAATGCTTTTACACATATTTACAAATGCTTTAATTTGAAATGCTTGGGTGGGAAACCAAAGACTAAGGCTATAGTGTAAATAGCAAATGCTATTTACTTTATACTTATTTACATTATACAAACATTTTGTGATCAAACTGGAAACAAGTATGCTTTGAGAAGCTATAAACTTGATACTATTATTACAAACGAGAAGTTTAAACTATATACTTGAGGCTTACAATATAAAATTTGAAGCCTAAACCTTATGCTAAATGCTTATGATAGAAACTCATTGCTTAAACTTTGAGTTAAATACTTATGTTATAAGCTATGTGCTTAAACTATACGATTGAGGTTTAACTTATAAACTCTATGTTTAACTATATACAAAATTTTAAGGCTTGAAAATACTTAAACTAAACACTAATGTTTTATACAATTATTTCAGAAAGTTAATGTTCTACACTTTTAGTAAAGTATTAAATTACTTTACACTTACAATGATTTGTTTAACCTTAACTTGAAACATATATGCGTAGAAATACTTATATACGTGAGATGCTTGAAATACTTGGATGCTTAATACGCTTGAAATACTTGAAAACACGTGAATACTTGTTATACTTTGAGATACTTGAAACCACGTGAATGCTTGATACATTTGAGATATTTGAATACTTGAATGCACAATATACTTGGAATACATGAACACTTGGATGCTTGAACACTCGAATGCTTGAAACGTTGAATGCTTAAACCAAGGACTGATTGACCGACGCGTGTTGACCTATGTGTTAATCCCCACTAGTCATCAGTGAAACTATGTGAAGGCTTGAGACTTGTATGCATAAACTTTTGGACATTGTAAGACAGACTGTTGGCCGCCGCGTGTTGACCTGTGTGTCAACCCCTACTAGTCATCAGTGTTCTTCTTTGTCAGATTCATGTAAGACAGACTGATTGGCCGCCGCGTGTTGACCTGTGTGTCAACCCCTACTAGTCAATCAGTGTTCTTCTTGATTCATCCATGGGTATGACAAGTGACTAAAATGATGGGGTTATGCAAGGTGACTTTGTGTTATCTTGAAGGTTCCTCTATCAAAACATGTCACAAGTCATATTTAGGATCATTATGGATGGATGTTGAATTCCTTAGGGTTTTCAACTGTCCAAAATGATGTCTCTTAAACTAAATACTTATACGTTGTGGAATCAATGGTGGGGAGTGAAACACTTAATTATCATTAATAACAATATGTTAAGCAGCCCGGTATGTGGTGGGACGGTGGCTGGGGCTTGTCCCCTACATATGCCCTATATATAAGCATACTTGGTTGGATAGCATAGGTGGTTGTTAGTGAGGTTAAGGTTGTCATTTCGAGGGAAACTAAGTAAACATGGGCAGGGAAAACAAATGCTAGGAATCATATGTCATGGAATCAAAGTAGTGGAATGAAATGCTTAATTATCATTAACAACAATATGTTAAGCAGCCCGGTATGTGGTGGGACGGTGGCTGGGGCTTGTCCCCTACATATGCCCTATATATAAGCATACTTGGTTGAATAGCATAGGTGGTTGTTAGTGAGGTTAAGGTTGTCATTCAGGGAATCAAGGTAAACAATTACAGGGTAATCTAATTCAAGAATCAAACACTTGGAATCAAACATTGGGAATCAAACATTTTGGGAATCATACGGGTAGGATGAGACGCTTAATTATCATCAGGAACAATATATCATGTGGTTCAGTATGTGGTGGGACGGTGGCTGGGGCTTGTCCCCTACATATGCCCTATATATAAGCATACTGAATCAGATGGTATAGGTGGTTAATGGTGAGGTTAAGGTTGTCATTCAAAGGATTTTACGAACTATATTTTTTTGTTTTTACACAAAAACTACATGAACTCACCAACCATTGTGTTGACTTTATTTTTCCTTCATGCTTTCTCAGGTGATGCACAAGATTAAGCTAAGATTCAGGATTTCATACTAGGATGTCCAGACTTAGATCCTAGTTGACTTTTGAAGAAGCACATCTTTTGAGATCGATACGAATCTCTTTTTGCTATCTTGTACAAATGCAAGATAGATATAATTGATTCTTTTGAATATGTTTACTTAGTTAAATTACTAAACATTGACATTTGTAATTTAACTTTGTAAATCCTAGTTATTATGTTATTGTGCTTAATTATTTTTAACATTGATGCTATGTAGACAATCTGATCATCACGATTATCATTCACGATATCGCGCTCCGGGAACCTTCCGCCCGCCGGGGACTCCGATCCAACCCCGCCTGCTCGGGGTGTGACATTATTCATTATCATAACTCATTTATCATGCATTCATCATACATAGCATACTTTCATGCATAGATCATACTAGCACATAAACATGCATACATAGTCAGGACATATCATCATTCATTCATCATCATCATGAGCACATAACATCATAAAAATAAGCATGTATGTCAGCCCAAAACATTAAACATAAAAGAGGGCGTCTAGAACTCACCTGATAGTAGTTTCCTGTTTCCTTAGCCGAACTCCTTAGCTAGGCCTTAAGAACCTACATCAGTTACATCATCTCATTACATCACGTTCTGAGACTTAGAAATTATTCGAAGTCCTCATAGCCTAGTAGTCCCCCTTACTGAATCCAAGTTCTCGAAACTTAGCCAAGTATTCGAAACCCTTGAAATTCATTAAGTTCTCATGTACACAAAATTACCCTGGTTCACGAAATAGCTTAGTACTCGAAATAAGCTCGTACTCGAAGTAACCCTTGTATTCGAAATGACCTTTGTATTCGAAATAGTCATGTACTCGAAATAACCTTTGTATTCGAAATGTCCATGTATTCGAAATTCTAAGTATGATTTCGAGTGCCCTTTGTGCAAGATTTCGTGTACTCATCACTTTCGTCATTAAACATCTCAGAAATTCATCTAAGGCTTTGGGGAGCTAGTTCTAGGTTCCTTATGTTGTTACCAACATGCTGGAACCTCAAAGTTTCGAACTTTATGCACAAGTTCACCTTTATTTAACGATCCTAACTTTTGTATAAAAATCGTAACTTTTATACATAAACCACTTACTTGTAGTTAGATGATCCCTCCTGCAAATTCTTGTGTGTTTCCTCTTCCGTTTGATCGATTAAAAACTCGACCTTTGCAGTGCTCGAACTCTGCTTCATGTACTCGAGAGAAGATGTGCTTCAGCCAAAGGTTAGCATGTTTCCCAAGGCCCTACTATTTATAGGCAGTATCCTGTACCCGAAATATGAGGAATGTTCGAATACAGTATTTCGAGTACAGTGTACTCGAAGTCAAGACTTCGAGTACACGAACTCGAGGCCTTAACATTTTATTTTTCGTCCATCTCTCACAAGTTAATTATTCGTTACCCATTCGTAAGTCCAAATAACTTGTATTAGAAAATTTGGGATGTTACATGTTAACAACAAATCTACATACATGCATGTCCATCATATCATCCTTTTGTAACAAAAAGTTACTATTAATGGAAAGTTTATCAAAAATCACATTTTTTAACCATTTTAATAACATTCAACCATGTAGATCATCACCAATAACATCTATAATCATATAACAACATTCAAGATCATCTAAAATGCCTTAGATCGTACATGCATGGCATTATTTCAACACTTTGTGTACAAATCATGGGTTTTATCAACATCCAACATCATAGATCATCACAATATGCCACTAAATCACTTTAGATCACTATGGAACATATTAAAACCAACAAACCCAGATTAAAATTTCGTGTATGATCATCAAAGGTGCTTGCATGTGTGATAATAAGCATGCGTGTGTGTAGAAGTGATTTTAGGCTACAAAGAGTGTATGACTACCTTCTAGAGCTTTCTTGAATCACTAAGATGGTGTTTAATCATCTTCCTCGACCCCTGGTTTGTTGGATTCGTCAAGAACAAGAAAGAGGTGATGGTGTTCAAGCCTCTAGGTGGTCACCAAGCTTCAATCTTCAAGTGTGGAGCTTCAACTTGGCCTTCAATGGCTTCCAAGAGGTGATCCAGAGGTTGAAGATGACTCTAGAAGATGATGATGTTGAGTAGAAGTGACCAGGACTCGGTAATGGTGGTATAGGGTGGCTAGATATGATTACACCTTGGTTTAATAAAGATTTTGCGTGCTGGCCTCGTCGCATACCACTGAGAAGGCAGAAAAGATTCCTTGCGTACCGCGAAGGAATTCGGGATTCAAATCCTCCCGAAACTCGTCGAGTACCGCCATGGGGCCTCTTATGGACCATCGCGTACTGCGATGGGTCCCTGAAGAGCCCACTAGGCCCATTTTCAATGGTTTGATACGTTCATTCTCGTTTTCACGTCTACAACTATCGTTTGGCCGTTTGAACTTCCAAGTTCAATGCTTGAGCGTTTTGTGAGGTTTCGGGTGTTGTGTTACACGATGTGCTAAACGTTCACCAACGTTCGAGTGTTTTGACACGTGTGTGCGGTTTCTCGATAATTCCTCGAATTATCTTGTTTTGTGTCAGTGTTCGTACCGTCATGCCACGTGTCACACTAAATTAAACTAATTCTATTGCCACGTGTACAAAAATCATTTAAATAAATATTTAAATAAATAAGGTGCTGACCTGGAATTTTGCGGGGTGTCACATAATCTTCCTTGACATCTAGTCAAAAATATTTTGATGACCATGTCTATATCATAGAATTGAAGTTCTGTTGAATACCACGTCAATATTTCTATGCATATTTCTCTCTATTTTGATGGGTGAACATCATCAAACGTGAACTTTCCTTTGCATCTGATCTGGGAAATTTCTTTATCCCTCTTGGAGTTGCTACCGAGGTAGCTTCCTCTGCTTCATAATCATAGCCAAAAGTATTTCAACCGTGGGTTCTGGTTCTGCTAGGAAAAAACATTCAAAATTTTCTGAAAAATCGTGTTTTTTAGGTAAGGATGCTTTAGAAGTTGGAACACATGGAGATACTTTTGGAGAAGTTTCTTGAGTCAAAGCTTGAAGAAACATGAAGATGGGGTTTATGCCTTTAATGGACAAGTCTGTATTACTTGTGGAAGCAATATTGGCTTGATTTGAAGATGAAGAAGGGCTTTATTTTTCAATTTATCTTGTTCAGAATCCCATAGTGTCATGGATGGCGATGGTTTCGGGAATGAACGCAAAGGTAAATGTTAAAGGTCAAAGGCTGGTTTGGCAAAAGGGGTAGTGGTTATCATTTATGTTTGATTTTCTTTGTTGTTTATGTTACCTTTCAAGATCTACCAACTGACCTTTTAGAAACTTTATTTATGCCTCTTTATTAGTAAAGAACATTTGAAGTTTGTGAGACTGGTGTGCTCCGAACCATTTGGAGTAACTCATACTGGAGTCCTTGAATTTTACTTCTGACATCATGAATGATGTTTTCTCTCGCATGTACTTTTCCAGCTAATGCTTCTTGGTTTTGGAGAGATTCTGATTTTGGATCAATGTGGCTTTAAGGGCTTGATTTTGAGCAACTGCATTTTTATTTTGTAAATTCAATGTAGCCTCAGCGGCTGTGATGGAATTTGAAGCACCATTTGGACCAATAATTATTGATGACTGGATTTTCCAATTGTGCTTTGCTTTTTGTTGTGTGTTTTCAAAAGGAGTTAACGGTGGGAATTTGATCTGGTAATTTGGTGAGGAAACTGATGGAGTTATAGCATAACATCCATTCTCTGGTTGTTTAGGAGTAATGTTTTGTGGTGGGATGTAAGTGGGTATGGTATTTTTTGGTGGGGTGCCATACAAGACATAAGAATCAAATTCCCAGATTGTTCACCAATGAGTCTAACGTTAGGGTCTCCGTTTTCAAACATTTTCTTCATTTTACTTCGTGACCCTTTCTTACTTTTAGGAAGACCTTCATCATATTCAAATTTATTTGCTTCATCTAGGCACTCATCACAATTGCATACGTCATAGTTGCAATGCATTATCCATTGGTTCGGTCTCGGGTCTTCAATTGGTTGGATCATATTTACTGTGAGAAAAATGTCTTGCATGTCTTATGTTGAGAATTTTACATATACAAGACCATTTTGATGTCGAACAAACTTTGGGGATGTTGTAGTCTGAACATGAGTTTGGTGAATTTTTTCATAGTTGGTGATCCATTTTTCTGGAAGGAGCTTTGTTAATTCTTCTCTTGATAATTGTTTTGGAACACACGTGCATGTTGGTGTAGTGTTTGAATCAATATCAAGAAGTAAAGCATCTCCAGAATTTTCTTGTCGAGGAACCATTATGTCCAACGAATGATTTTGGACATGATATGACATCTGATAGTGAAATGTAGCTTGAAAAGTATTTACTTGAGGAGTCCCTCCTATTTGAATTTGTGCTTTCAGAGCTGTTAGTAATGATGGATCATTGCATGGCATATTAAAGTTAGGGTAAAATGTAATAAAGATTGTTCTAGCATTCAGTGTTGTTTGGATAATACCAATACAAGCATGTTGGTATTCAACAAATTGTGTATCAACTAGAGCGATACAAGAGAATGCAGGTAATCCATTTCTTCGTGGAAAGAGCAAGTCTAATAGCACCGAAATGGATGTGTGTATCCTTGTTCCTGACAAAATCTTGGAAGATCTGGGGAAGTGATAAGGTTACTAAGTGCTCAGAATTTGTAGTTGGGAGTTGACGAGAATGAAATTTTGAGGTTTTGACAAATTCTTTGACATACGCATTGTCCCTATTAATTTTCTGACTTTTCTTGAGAAAGAAGCGGATGGTTTAAAAAAATATTATAAGGATTTACTATAGGCATATTTACCGATAGGTATTTTTGAATCTTCAAGATCATAAGATGTTTCATAGAGTTAATCTATTCGAGAAGAAGTGGATTTTTTAATATTAGAACTGGAATGTGATAAACGATGATCTAGATTAGAGGTGGGCAAAAAAACCGAACCCGGAACCGACAACCCAAACCGAAACTGGAACCGGTCATACCCGAACCGGTGGGTACGGTTTTTCAGAATAATTAGAACCGGAACTGAAACCGGAAAAACCGGAACTGGTTCCACCTGTACCCGGTCAAAACCAGAACAGAAACCGGCCAAAACCGGAACCAGAACCGGTCAAAAACCGGTCGAAATCCGGAACCGGGTCTTGATTTTGTTGACTAGAACTGGAACCGGTTCCAAAAAAAACCCGTTTTGCGCACCTCTAATCTAGATATATGACAGGGTTCAATGACACCAGGGATGTATTTCAATTGGGTCATACTTCCATATTGGAGCAAACTTCATGCTTACTGTAATCAAAGGTCTGACCTTATGTCTGATCTATATACCAGTAAGACAAAATGTCAGATCATCTACAGTAAGCATGAAGTTTGATCCAACATAGAAATATGACTAGGTTGGTTGTTTGTGTAATTGAAGGAAAGAGAGATTATTTTTTAATGAATAATTTAGGTTAGTAGTGAATGCAACTAGAAACTCATCTTTGCTAGGTTACTTAATTTAGCCTCGTATGATTCTTTATCCAATATTAATTTAACACTATCATACAAGTCTAAGATATACTTATTCTTTAATGGTAAAAGGAAAAAAAATGAAAAGGAAGAACATTATAAAAGCTATACTTCATATACAACTTACAATTATATGTATATATACAAGCATCCAAATTAGATTATTGGGAAGTTATGCAATTTGGACAATATACAATATAATAAGAATTATAATGACAATAACTATATTGATAAATATATGAGCAGGAGATGAGGAGAGGGGTTCATTTGTCAGGAAGTTTATAACTTGTAGATTTCTGGCCACCTCGTCGTGAGTAGTCTCTCCATCTCCGTGCGGCTGCAGCTGCTCTGCTTGCTCTCTCTCTCGCTTTCACTTCATCCTCTGCACTTGTGCCTGCCATCGCCACCCATACATATGAATATAAAACATAAAAACAAGCATACCCAGTAAACATCCCAATTATATTGTATGGTTTGGGCTCTATCCTATGAAATTAAATGACTAATCTCCAGTGGCGAAGCTTGACGAAAACTTTAGGGGGGGGCGAAATAAATTTTTTTTTTCAGGGGGGCGAAATAAAGGTTTTTAAAAAATTTTACACTACGTATCGGGAAATATACACTACTACACGAAAAAACAGGGGGGCGGTGTCTGAACAATCCTTCGCCCCTGCTAATCTCAGAGAGCATGAGATACATAGATCACAAACATACACACTCTTTTCATTTTCAACCAAAAAAAAAAACAAACCATATTACGTTTAAGGGAGAATTACATATATCCCCCTCTAAACTTGAAAAACTCACATATTTCCTCAAGATACAAGTTTTTAATACACTTATACAATACTCGTAAAGCATGCTTTGGAGAAATATGTAATTATGAAAGTTTAGAGGAGGATGTATGAAATTGCCCCATGGTTAATGCATGAAACAAAGAGAATCACTTTTATCTTCAATAATTACCTCTACTTGGCTGGTTGGTCCAGAAAGGTTGTTGAGCCTTACTATCCTTAGATCTCATCATTCTTATTTTAGCTTGCTCCTACAAATAAATGAAAAAACATTTCATATATTTTTATAGCAACTGACGTTGGGAAAATGATTTTTTTTCCCTCATAAATAATAATATGTTCCATTTCTTACCAGAAGCTTATTTTGTCTCTTTTCCCATCGACTGCTTGCCTGCCAAAACATTCAAAAAAAAAAAAAACAAATAAATAAATGAACACACATACACATATTAACATAAGCAACATTAAGAGTAGAGTAGAATTAAATCAATTCACTGTTACCATTCTAAAAACATCTGCAGATGAGCCCATTCCTGCAAGCATCAAGCCAACCTGATCCAAACCCAAACTTCACTTCAGACAATAACATTTCCATCTAAATATAATTTAATGTAAAATAAAGGAGCATATACGTCTATACGTCTATATATATATATATATGTGGTTATATGTTGTAAAAAAAATAAATAAATAAAATAAATAAATAAATAAATAAAAAAATAAAAAAAAAATAAAAAAAAAAAATTTTTTTGAGCCGAGGGACTTTACCGAAGCAGCCTCTCTATCCTACTTGTAGATAGGGGTAAGGTGTGTCTTTATCTTTCCCCCCCAGACCCCACTCTAAGTGGGATTCTACTGGGTACGCTTGTTGTTGTTGTATATATATATATATATATATATATATATATCTGTGCGCGCGCGCGTGTGCAGGCATGTACTATGTATATATGCATGAAAGCAGGCAGACATGCTTACAATGACTCTTTCAACCCTTCGCATTTCATCTTCAAGCAAAGATAATTGTGCAGCAGAAGTCCAATGAATGCAATCGACAGGGCTGATAACATATATACACACTTGTCAGTTGAAGGTTAATCATAATTAGTATTTGAATGAAAATATTCAATATGCACATAAACACTTCAAGAATATCTTTTGGTTTGGCTAAACATTAGTGAAAATTTTTCCTAAAAAGTGTACAGAGTACATAGTGTCTTAAAAATTTAGGCAAGGTGTCCTTAAATTTTTAGATCTGAGACCATGTTTACAGACAAAAAGGCAACACCATGCCTAAAATTGAAGAAATAATGTACCTTTTTACATTTTTAAATCTCTCCTTTTTTAGCATCACCTGACCAAACCCAACCCTGTATGCATGCATGTATGTGGAAAGATTCTCTTGCTCCAAATATTACAAGGACTGTGAGACTCTTTCTTTGTGTAAACAAGTTCTCTTTCTTTTTTACACATGTGAAAAATGTGTAAAAAAAAAGTTCTCACAATCCTCAAAAAAAGATAATTTTATGAGAAGTTGTAAAAGAGTTCTCCAGTTCACACAAAAAGCAGGAATTCTCATTTGATCTATCCCCGACACACACACTTGAAGCAGAAAATCACCAGCTATCAATGGCTTGCTGAACCAGGTCAGGGCTTCCATGTTGGTTAGATGCTCTGGCTCTGCCATACTCCTCTTCTATCATAAACACGCTTGAGCATATATTTGCGCAATTTTTGCACCCTATCATATCATATGATGACCAACATATTACCCATTTATTCATTTATATATATAGTTACCCGTACCATTGCATTTAAAACATAATAATGATTCAAATAGTTAAGGATAGGGGTAAAAGGAAAAGCAAGAATATACGGACCTATACAGCTAAACTCATCAACAAATACATGATCCTTGGGACATGTGTCATCAACAAATGGATTTATTGCAGTCAAAGCATATCCATGAATTTCATCATATACCATTCGTTGAGCTGGGTCGCTCAGAACCTACACTACAATATTTAGTTTATAAAAGAAACCACTAGCTAGAAATAAATAAAATAATTAAACTAAATTTGCTTTTTGTCCCGATGGTTTGGTCAGAATTGCCGCTTCAAGCTAAATTAAAAGGAAAAAACATAGTTGGTGAGCTGGACTAAAATAGGAGGAAAAAAAAACTTGGATTAAAGTGATAATTCTAGCCAAACCGCAAAGACAAAAAACAAATTTAAACAGTTAAAGATATGCTAAAAGAAGAAAGGAAAAAAAAACCCACCTCATAAATCTCATTAATGAACATGCAAAAGTTTGTTGTCTCTTCATCATTGCCACTCAAGTCAGGATGACATGATTTCATGCAAGTATAATAGGCTTTCTTTATTTGCTCTGGAGTTGCATCCGGTAGCTGATTAGAGAGGAGAAACACTATTTATCATCGCTTAAATGAATTATTAACCAATCAAATTGAGAACAGCTTGACTGGTGAGATATAGTGTTAGAAAATTGAAGCCACAGTCAGCAATACATAATGTCATAATAACAGTTTTTGTAGATATATTACCAAAACAAACCTCAAACATTACTCCATAGTCACCAGTTTATTGTTGTTAATAGTGAGATCTGACCTTCAAATTCATACGGAAAATAACACAACTAAAGTAGTATGACAAAATAAACTAGTCAACTATTCAAATCTTCATTTTATATAATTTTACTTTTCTAAAAATTAATTTCAATGCTTTAAATATTACATGTGTTTTTTGGAATGACCAAGGTAAGTAGTATGCATATTGATGTCTAGTACCGTACTACAACAAAGGGAAGAAAAGTAGTAGCAAAAAAGCATTCATAATAGATGATTAAATTTGCATTTAGACCTTCATTGTACTTTTACAACAATAATTAATACCAAAACTAGTCCACTCACCGTATTTTTACATAATTATAAACGACACGTTTTTCAAATTTGTTTACTTTTCATTTCCAAATTTACATGGCTCTATACATGAAAGATGATGATGACAAATGAATGCTATGAATATTTATTTTGGTTAGATAAATAATAATAAGGCTTCTATTAGAAATGAATATAGATAGTGTGTTAGATTTAGACCCATGGAGCATAATTACAGTTTGTCACTTTTTTTGTTTCATGTTGCACTCATATATCAACGCCCCATTTGCGGTGCACGCACATAATGTATATATGTGTGGGCCCTTAAGGGGCAAAAGTAAAAGTGCACTAATTTTAACGTTATTTTAATTATTTTGTGAAAATAACGTTAAAATCGTTGGGATGATCCATTTCAAACGATAACTTTGAGCCGGGGACTCTTTCGGAGTAGCCTCTCTATCCCAATTGGGATAGGGGTAAGGTTTGTATCTATCCTTCCCCCCAGACCCTACTGAAAAGTGGGAATATACTGGGTAAGGTTGTTGTTGTTGCACTCATATATCAAAAATATAGTCAATTTACCAAGTATTTTCTGTCATAATCAATCTCTTATCACATGCTATAACAGTGCTATCTAATATTTAACTATTGTTAGGTGTTAAGGCTTGTGAGCCGGAATACCGTGCCTCGAACCCTTGAAAGACAAATGTTGAGGTGGAGCCTTCGGCTAAGACAAAGAGGGTAGCCGAACCTAAACCTAGTTAGGTTCAATTATGAAGTATACTTTATTTATGTTTTCTTCTTTACTAAGAAGTGTATGTATTATAAATAGATGTGCAAGGCATATGTAATTCTCAACACCTTAGAAATAATAAAAGACCTGGATGCAGCAGAGTGGGTGTAGGTCACACTGACCTAACTACTTTAAATCTCTTATGTTTTGTTTGACTTTCTATTTGTGTTCGTTTTTTATGCCTAACAACCAACCCAGTATCTTGAGCGATGGAATCCCCATGAGCACAATGTTGGGGTATCACATACATAACATTAAACGAGAATTGGACACGAGGATTTAACATGGTTCGGTAGAGGGGACCTACGCCAACAGGTTGCAACTAGCGAGATATTATTATCAGGTGCTCAAAGAATTACTATGCCTCGCCATATATTTATATTGATAAACATATTTAGGAACATGAAAACCTAAATTAGGCAAAATACCTAATTTAACTTATTAGAGTTAGGACCAGCAAAAAGCCTCCACAAACCCAACAATCTCTCACTTAAAGGCTTTGATAAACTTCAAATTGCTCTCCAATTCATTTGCAATCTTTTTAATTCTTCCTCACTGCTAGCTGCAACGACCTTCTCATCAATTAACCTGAAGGCCTATTGAAGCTCCCCTGAGCTTCAGCTCATCAGGTATGACCAAACCTGCCCATGACTCGTTCTTCCCTATCTTTGTCTGTTCACATTGTAATTCAATTGTCACTCTGCTGGCATCCGAGATAAACTGAGATTCCACACTCTCCAAGTCGATACCCTCTAATTCTGTAACATCTAGAACCTTGCCATCCGCATGTTTATCATCTCCAATTCTCCATGCAATGCTGGCATAAAATGATGCACTAGAATACATAACCCATGAATCAGTGGCACACTTTATGCTACAAATCAGATCGTCATTTAAGTGATATTCATCAACAACATGATTCACCTCCTTATCATTCCTAGCACCCCAACATTGATTTCTGGAATGCCCTACCTATTTGCGATCCCAACAAATGACATCTTTCAAATTCCTAGATTTGCTTCTTCTTCTACCCAGGTTGTTCCCCCTTTCATTCCTTCTCCCTCTGTCCTCGGCACTTAACAGTGAATTTGAAGCATCCCCTAATTTTTTGCGTCTGATGTTCTCACCCAAAATAAAGTCCCGAATTCCCTTATATGTAAGCTTAGTAGTTCTAGATGAACTACTAACTATTGGCACCGTCATAGATCAACTCTCACGCAACAAAGATAACAAAACCAACGCCTGAAGTTCATCAACAAATTTAGTTCCAACTGATCGTAACTGAGTTATTGTTAAAATAAACTTATTAATATGTGCGCAAACAGTAGCTCCTTCTCTCATCCTGGTATCAACCAATTCTTGAATCAAAAACATTTTATTCAAAGTTGACGGCTTTTCACACGTACCTGACAAAACTTTAATAAATCCACACTTAGTTGTTTCATTCACAATGTTAAACGCCACACTCTTGGCCTATGAAAGCCAGACTACTCCCAATGATTTTCAATCAAGTATAGCTCAATCTGCATCTTCTAGAAACCAAAGTCTTGTCCATCAAACCTCTCAATCTTTATATTTTCTTCTGCCTTGTTGATACCCAAATTCTAACCCAAATAACACTAGAAATTGTTCGAACCCTAATCAGCACTAGACGGCTACAATCTAAACACTCCTACTTGGACTCAATCTATTTTGTTCAAAAAACAAACTTTGCACAGCAAAATAGGACTAATATAGTCAAAATCAAACTGATCGAAACCCTAGAGGCGATGGTGGCTGAAACAGAAGAAATATGGTTTGTCGGAACTCTAGACTACTACAAACTACACTAATATGGTAAAACAGAACCTAATCGAGTCTAAATAGACCTAAAAAACGTAGATCTGAACTAAAACGCCAATTTGTGAAACCTAGGTTACGACGGCTAAATTTTGGACATAGACAAGAGATGGCGGCGACGTTCCTACTATCGGAACCCTAATCCGGCAGTGACGACGGCTGCTTGATATCAACGAACCCTAATCGCAATCAAAAACCTAATCATAATTTTTCTTCAACAGAACCTACTAAATGACGATTTTTTGTTTTGAACTTGAGCCTTAAGCATGATTGTTTACCGGCATTAGAGCCCTAGCTCAGGTAGCTAGCGATAGTTGCAAATTTGCAATTATGGTGACAGTGATGTTTGACTCGTGGTGTGAGCAACTGAGAACCTAAGCTTTGATTCTAGTTGTTGGTAACACACCCACAAACACAAAACATTAAATGAGAATTGGACACAAGGATTTAACGTGGTTCGGTAGAGGTGACATACATTCATGAGTTGCAACTAGCAAGATATTATTATTCAGGTGCTCAAAGAATTAGCCATCTATTTATAATGATAAACAAACTTAGGGAACAAATAAATTTAAATTAGGCAACATGCCTAGTTTTACATATTAGGGTTAGGGCCGGCTAAAAGCCTCGACAAAACCCAATATACAATGTTCATCAGACAAGCAATACACCACCGCTAGCCACCATACACCAATGGGTGAGACACGTTACAACCATCATACAACCATGGGTTAGACCCTTTTTTTGCCGCATAACAACTCAAATATGTTGTGGTATAGATTAACAAATCATCTCTCATCATTGTTACGATATCACAAGAAACATTGTTGAATCTTCCTAAAAGGTGATAATTCGTAAAATAACATAAAGGTGAAATGATATAGAAAAACATCTATGCCTTTTTCAAGGTAAGAGTGTCACTTAAATTTTCCTAAAAGGTAATAATTCATAAGATAACATAAAGGTGAAGTGAGGTGATAGAGAAAAACATCTATGCCCATTTGGAGGAAAGAGTGTCCAAGAGAGACACACAAGAAACTTTGGATCCATCTTAATGATCAAGTTGAGTGTCTAAGTGAAACAAATACTACCAAATATCTTCTAAGAAACAAATGCTTGGAAAGAAAAGAGCACAATATAGGAGATCACATGTAATATATATAGAAACATGAAGTCCAGATAGCATCAACCCAAAATTGTTTTAGATTGGCATTTGATGTAGAAACACTAGAAAGACCTCCTTAATTGTTCCAAAACCCATTTGGGTTAGACACATTACTCATGAAGCATGTGTGCAAAAGCACACATTAGAGATGTTTTCCATTAAATTAAGCCAAGTCACACAAGGATAACACATGTTTTCGGACATGAACCCAGATTTCATAATGATGTAGCTCAAATCGGGACTAAACAGCTTATTGACTCTTGGGCCTAGACAGGTTTTTAGCAAACTTATATGACCAAAAAAAAAAAAGAAAATTGGGGTTAATTTCCTCAAAATTTGTAGGGATGGATGTCCAGAATACAAAGCATTTCAAATAGAGGTGATGACATATAGTTCTAATGATTTCAGTGCATGGGTTTGAAGTAAAATGCCATTAGTTCCCATTGTGTATCATTGTTCCTCTTTGTCTAAAAATCCTAAGAACACAATGATCAAGGAAAAATGAGAAACTGCAATTCTGAATGCAATTAATTAACATATAGGAAAACGCTCTACATAAAAGATAATGAGTTAAATGTGTGCCATCCATGAGAAGTAGACCCATCAACAATGGTGGCATGCGATGACAGTGCATAGGTATAAAATCGAATAGGATATCGGGTAAAAACAGGTTTGGTCAAAATGAGTTCGGGTTGAAACAAGTGTCTTTTTTAAGAAAAGTATCACCTTTTTAGTTTTTTTGTTTTCTCTTTATACTTCATTTATTATTATTTTATTTTTGTAATTTTATTTTTGTTCAAAATATATTTGAAACACACAAACAATTGCATTACACTTTTCAAATCCTTTTTGAAAATTTATATATATTTCAAAAAGTTTTACAGAGATCGATATAAGCAAGATAAGTTTCATTTAATTTCTTACGTAGTAGTGAACTGATACCTGACACCTCTCTAGCAAATGAGAGGTAGTTGCGACGATGTTTGTTGGTGGCAGTTGTTGAGGTTGGTGGTGATGTTATCGTAGGGGTTGTTTATAGGTGGTGGTTTGTCAAAGGTGAAGTTAAGGTGGTAGTCCGTCAAAGGTGAAGGTGAGGTGATGCCTGGTGGTGAATCAAAAGAGGTGGTTGTCATCAAACACATAGTCAATGACAAACATGTTTACCTGTTCGTACCTATTTAAGCCGCTTCTTCACCCATACCAACCAGTTTTAAATTCATAAGGTTGTTAGGGAACCCATCCTGACCCGCTTTGTATTATTATGCTTACCCATTTCAATCAAGATACAACAATTCTTCACTTAAATCACCCATTTCCACTCCTTTGGACAATATAAATGAAGTAACTCAAATGGGGGCTAAGTGGCTAACCCACTTGTTGACTCTCGAATTGTGAACAAAAGTATTGTAAATCTAGTTAGGTTAACAACTAGATTTGATAGCAATGGTTGGCAGAGATATGTGAACACCACTCAAACGAACTATTCGATGATCTAAACAAGAGCCAAGATCCATAAAAAAAACACTCGATTTGTAATTAGGCTCCGAAGAACAACACCGACATGGCCATACTTGGTTTAGCAATGGAGGATAGGGCTGGCTTCTCGATAGAAGAAACACACAAAAGAAAGTTCAAGCATAGATTCACCCCCTTCATTCGTTACAAAAAAACTAAAACATGTATTTCTTTCTGATCCAATAAACCACATCCTATTTTAAGGCAAATAAAAACAGAAGTTAAATGCTACCTAATAAAGCTAAACAAGCAAGTAATAAAACATATAAATAACTGCAAGTAAACATGAAAATACAAGGAAACTGTAGGTGATGGAAACATGGGTGCTGACAGGAACACAGGAACCCTTTAGCTTCCATCACAGATTGCCTGGAGACCCAGTTTAAACTTCTGGGTTGCATACCCCTTCCATGTTACTATACCAAACTCAGGGAACCCAAAGGATTTAATGATTATCTCGTTTGAATCTCCGACTGCTAGTATTTTAAAAGTAATAGGGAATTTCCGGGTAGGGTTGTGGCTATGAAAAAAAGGCTGTAACATTTGAATAGAGATACAAGTCATCCCAATGCAGGGTGCTTTTAGAAAATAAGGTGCAATCATGTATGGTTAAACAAGATTTTATTGAAAGACAGATTATTTTGCTAGATCCTGAATTTGTTGATATTAACAATCTATATCAAAAAAAAAAAAAAAAAAAAACTTCGATTTGAAATGTGTAGGGATGATCCCAGAGTAAGTTTCAGTTCGCGTGACATAGGAAAACAAACAAGCTTAACTAGTATCAGTACTAGAGTCTAAGAAGAGTGAGATAAGAACAAACCTTACATCTATGATCTATCTCTTGAAATCAAAGAGCTTGCACACATGTTTGGTTCTAAAAAGTGAAAAGCATACTAAGGCAACAGGGTCTAAAACCCAGTCGCAAAAGCTTATCTAAACAAACAAATATGCCTAGTAAAGTCTTACTAATAAAACCACCCGCAATGCAAAGGGATGCACTTAACACATGCATATTAGTCATCACTGCCACCTCAGCTTTTTAATCATTCTTCCCACATGCATCATCTATCCTGTTTTAAGTCTCAACTCATCCTTACATGCATCATCTCTCTTCCACATCACTATTTCTTTTTCTATTTTTCTTTTAAACAATTCTTTTTTAATCTACAAATATATTTGATAAATAAATATAAAATTTAATCTACTGAGGAAATGAAGGTTGGCGTGAATTTTGGTCTTCTTCTTCATCGTTTAACTTTGGGTGAACATAAATGGAACTCTTGGTTCCACTGGGATTGTTAAATTTGAAATAATTAGAGAAAATTTGAGAGGTTTTATGTGAATTTTTAGTTGGTTTGAGTGGGTATTTATAGGAGAGAAAAAAAGTTGTCAGAAAAAAAAAAAACTTTTTGCAAAAGAGTAGTTGGATTTTTTTTAAAAAAAATTGGTTTTTATTGCTTTGGGCTGCACCTCTATACCACCTGTTCAAGAACTTCCTCAAGTGCAAACCATACATGCAGCCTCTTCTCCCCTCCCTTTCCACTGCACCCGTCCCACAATCCCCGTCCATGCCAGCACATGCAGCCACTCTCACGGGTGCACTGCGGCCGGTCTAAGTAAAGTCCCACTAATATTCATATTTGTTGTAGACTTGTAGGTTTTTAGCATACTCTACCCAAAATTTAGCTATAATTAAACTTTTTACATGATTTAATGTGTTAATTACCAACACATACAACCTTAAAAGCCTGCCATACAGCTACCTAATGCACAAAAGGTTTCCATGTTGATGAGGCGCACCTAACCTGCGCCTTACGCCGCTTTTTGATGCGGCTTGTTGTGCTATTGCGCGCCTTTTCAACATCATGCACTTCTGCTAGTCAGACGCGAGAGAATGGCATAAAAAATCCCTAAAACTAAAGTAGCCAATGTAGCATAGAAATACACATGAAATACAGAATTAGGGTTTATGGTATGTCAAAATCCTGAAAACAAATTAATACTTTCTAATCCAGCTTAGTTTATTATGTTTCTAAGCTGGAATTATCGTTGAACAAGTATCAGAAAACAAATTAAAGTGTCAGATGGAGTATACATGAACTTCAATTTTGACGAGTAAAGAAAAGTAAACTCATAAAGCAACGCATACCAGTCCTAAGACAGCATAGTAATCATCATCGGACGTTATCGGCGATGGATCAGTGGCGACTTGAACTCCGGCTAATCTTCTCCGGCGAGTGCACCTGACACCGTTGGTGGCCAACATCCGGCATCTATTCCCCCTTGAACATGAATTGTTCAAGGCGTTTTGAAACCTAATCGCAACCGGAGACAACACTTGAGCCATTGCTGAACGGAAGAAGAAGAAGTTTCATAAATAGAAAAATATGAAACAACCATGAGTTTAATTTGTTTTTTTTTTTTTAGGAAATTCAAGGGCCATGAATTTAGTTTGGATTTTTTATTATTATTTGGATTTTTTATTTTTTTTTAAAACCACACTTGGTAGGGAGACCAATTGAAAACAAGCAAGATCTTTGCATCTCAAGCACGTGTCTACACGCGGGTATACCAATCTTGCACGCTCCAACCTATAGCACTCCCAAGTCCCAAATCAATATTCATTAGATCCAACTAGTAAGACCTCCCGGTGTGTCACGTGAGTGGGCGTGAATGGGGCGTGATTGGGCGTGGAACACCGCCCCCTCCGGGGCGTCGAGGGTTGGACGTGAGTGGTGCAACGGGAGAAATAGGCAGAGAGAGAGAGGAGTGGGTGGTTGTGACTAACCAATGGGCATTTTCACCAAAGTGGTGGAGTGGGTGGTTGGACCAAGGGGCATACCCCATGGTCTAAGTATTTAAAGTATATTTAATCTATTATCTATTATAAATCAAAATAAAAGATGACACATGTCATTAATCTAAACCATCTTCAAAATAATTTTCCCGCTTCTCTCTAATTTAATGCATCATACATTAAATAATAATGTTAAATATTGAATGCACATTTATATATTTTTAAATTGAAAATATTTTTAAGACATTAAAAACATATTAATATAAAAAATAGTTTTATTTTTTCAGAAGCAAAATTATTATAAAAATATAAATATTGAAAACGGTTTTCTAAAATAAATTTTTTTAAAAAACAAATTTTCAAAAGGTAATATTTTAAAAAAAATATTACTATTTTATTACTTAAAGTGTTAAGTTTTTCAAAAATTTTAATCATATTTTATTTTAAAAAATCAACCTATATTATAAAGATTTTCATTAATAACTATATATTATTTTTGTATTTAACCCGTGTAATACACGTGATACTAACCTAGTTATATTTAATGTAGCAAAATAAGATGTTATTTACACCTTACTCTATATCATTATAGATGTTGATATTTACATCTTACTATATATGCAAGCTTTTTAAAAGGTTTATAGCCTAGTGGTAGCCTTTGACTTCTTTTATGAGAGGTCTTGGGTTGAAGTCTCACCTAGAACAAATATTACTCTAGGTTGAGCCAGAAGTTTTCCTAGTTTTAGGTTTCCTCCTGAATTGGTGGGTCAGGTCACCACGCTTTGTTATTCGGACGAAAGGGTGATCTATTTGCCAAAGTGATCCTAGTGACCGGACGTTTGTTGTTCAAAAAAAAATAGGCAAGCTTTTTCAAATATAGATTTATTTATTAATTAACTAGATTAGTACCCCATGTATTACACTGGTTGATCATCAATGAAATTATTATTGTATTTTTTAAACTCTAATTTTTTAAATGCCTGTTTCCTTAAACATTTTTTTTAAATATTGTTTTTGAAAATTGTATATTTTATAATATATTGGTTTTCTAAAATGTGCTTTTTTAATATTAATACATTTTTAATGTGTTAAAAATTATTTTTCTTGATTTAACAAATGTATAAAAAGTATATATATTTAATATTATTATTTAATATGAGATGTATTTAATAGGAGAGATAGGCGGGAAATCAAAGTTGAGATGTTATAAGAACGCGCCATGTGTCATTCAAAACCTTGATTTATTATAATAGATCGATTAAGTTATCTTTAATAAATTTATTTAAATAAATGTTATTAATAATTTATGATATTAACATGTAGAATTTATTTAACTAATTAATGAATTGAAATTTTATTGTTATTATGATCATTGTTTACCGTTATATATGGTAAATTTAATGTTAATAAATTGATTCAAGTTAATGTATATTAATAATGGTAATGTTGTTAATATCATAAATTTTGTTAAACATTTAATTCTTATATTAAATTTTTAAGATTTTTTAATAAAATGAACGGGAAATGAATCCCAGAACCTATCTCATTGAATGACACGTGGCAGAAGAAAACATTGATTTATTATACTAGATAGACTAGATTAAAATCCCGTATATTACACGGGTTGACTTAAAATTTATATTAATATTTATGATTTGTTTTTTTTCAATTATTTACTTTTTGTTGTTTCAATATAATGTATTTTTTTCATTTAAATCATCCAATCATATTAAATGTTTAAAAAATTTTAAAATCATTCATAAAAAAAACAAATAGTATCATACTATCAGTAATGTTTTATTTAAAAAATTAAATAGAAACTATTAAATAAAAATATAGGTTTATTCAAAAGCTTCATAATTAATTTCATTTTAAATGCATATAACTAATAATATATTAATTATTATTTATATTTTCTAACAAAATAATAAATATAAATATTAAATAATTAAAGAGGAAAGAGAAGTGGGAAAACCAAAATGTAGATAGCCTAGATTTATGACAAGTGTCCAAAATTATTTTTATTTATTGGTATTAATAGATTATCACTCTCTTTCATTAATTAATACCGTCATTTAATGAAAACCTTTTAATTATTTATTAAATATTAAACAAGTATTAAACCTTAATAATATTTTTATAATTATTATTCAAACATTATATTGTGTAAAATATTATCTATGTTAAAACTTTATCTTTTTTTTTTATTTTTTAATATTTTAGTTATAGTTTTCTCTAGTAACGTTTTATAAATGTTGTATATGCATGTTCTTTTAAACTTATTAAAATTTTGCTAGTTTTCAGTTATGAAACATGGTGTTATACACTTGCTTTTATATAAATAACATTATGTATATGTGGTTAAATCTTACACCGAATGAGTTTAGGTACTTCAAGAATTTAGTTTTGTTATCTTTACATTAATTTACTATTTTTTAAATGTCTTTCTAGAAATTTAGTTTTAGAACTTCTTTTGATTTCGTAATAAAAAGTTAAAAATTTACTTTAAAATAAATTTTTTATTTATAAAATTGGTTTACGCTGATTTTGATTTAATATTCATTAATTTGATTTCTTTGTTTAGTTTCAAAACTGAGTTTTGATTTATTTTTTTTTTACGAATAGAATTTTTTTATTATTTTAATGAAATATTTGTTTATCTATTATGTATGGTAAAACAAAACATACAAAAAATAAATTGGTTCCCTCCCCTTTACTTATTTAGGAATGCCGGTTGGGGCTAATATGAATTAAATAAAGAATTGGAAACTGGTTTATTGATACTCGAGCATCGATATTATCACTTTGGAAAGCCAAAATTTTATCATTTGGGGACAAGCTAACTCTAGTTAAGTCGGTCCTTGGCAGTCTTCCGATTTATTATTTCTTCTTATTTAAAGCCCTAAATCATGTTATTGAATCATTGGAAAGGATTAGAAAAAGATTTCTATGGGGAGGGTCAAGCAATGGCCAGAAAATTTGCTAGATTGCATTATTGGGGGGGGGGGGGGTATGGTAATGGATCATTGAAAGCATCTAATATTAGCCTAATAAGCAATTGGTGGTGGCGAGCTAGAAACGATACTGGAAGCAAATGGTTCCAAGTTATTTCTTCAATCCATCACAACCAGAGAAATGTTAATATCATGCCCCTGAAAACAACAATAAATGGTGTATGGAAGAATATTGTATCTATTGAAAAGGAATGGCAGAAATTGTCTATAAATTTGGAGGATGTGATAAGGGGAGCTCAAGGTATTTTTTTTTTCTACTAAATAAGCAATATTAATTCTAGAAAACAATATTTTCTCCAATTTTGAATGGGTTGTGGAAGAAAATAGTTTAATACCCAAGAAAGTTAATTTCTTTGTATGGAGACTACTCTTAAATAAATTGCCAACATTGGAAGCTTTATCCAAAAGAAGAATAGCAATTGAGTCATTACAGTGCGCATTGTGTGGGAGGGGAGAGGAATCTGTGCTACAATATTTATTTTCAATCTGCTCACTTGTAAAGGATGTATGGGGCCAAGTGGCTTCATGGTGCAAATTATCAAGCTTTAATCATCTAGGGAAATCCTTGTTTTACCTTCCATCCACTTCATAATGGCAAAGCAGGTCAAACTGATGGGGCGCAATACTTAAAACAAGTATTTGGTGTATATGGAAAGCAAGAAATAACTGGGTGTTCAATAGGGCCAGTCCAGATGTTCATAGAATCATTGAAGAAACAAAATTTTGAGCTTCCTCTGGATCAGCAATAGGGGAAAAATGAAAAGATTGGAATGGAAATCTTGGTATAATTTTAGTTTTATGAGTAAGTTGTAAGTTGTTGTTTTTCCCCCAAAGCATCTTGCTTGGTTGTGGGGTTTATATGATTAATAAAATTTCCCGTCGTTTAAAAAAAATTAATTAGTATGTAAATGTAGAATCTTGTATTTACTTTTTCTGAAATTTGAAAATTTCTAAATTATAGAGAAATGAGGCACATTTTTAGTCAAAGATATTTAATTATATTTAATATAGTAGAGTAAGGTGTAATTGAATAATAGAGTAGGGTGTAATTAGAAAAGAGAAATTTACCAAAATGATCAATGTTGACCAAGAAATTACCAAAATGATCACAATGATTTCGGCGTCTAAGACTCCCATTTAGACGCCCATTTAGACGCCCATTTTGTGTACTTTTTACAACATACGGATCCACATGTCGGCGGCTTTGTCGGGGTGTCTAAGACTCCTTTTCTACTGGCGTCTTAGACGCCGACCTAGACGCCGACTTAGACGCCTTTAGACGCCCGTATGTTTACAATAATTACAGAAAAAGGGCGTCTAAAGGCGTCTAAGTCGGCGTCTAAGTCGTCGTCTAAGACGCCAGTAGAAAATGAGTCTTAGACACCCCGACAAAGCCGCCGACATGTGGGCCCGTATGTTGTAAAAAACTACACAAAATGGGCGTCTAAATGGGCGTCTAAATAGGAGTCTTAGACGCCGAAATCATTGTGATCATTTTGGTAATTTCTTGGTCAACATTGATCATTTTGGTAATTTTCCCATTAGAAAAACCCATCATTATATTCTACAA
The DNA here is from genome assembly GCA_009363875.1 of Mikania micrantha. Taxonomy (NCBI): domain Eukaryota; kingdom Viridiplantae; phylum Streptophyta; class Magnoliopsida; order Asterales; family Asteraceae; genus Mikania; species Mikania micrantha. Next base: position 54,726,726 of record CM018691.1, on the reverse strand, counting down.
GCACTAAATGGAGATTTACTTATTAATTAATTAGCACTCTTTTTCATTATTTAATATTCTTATTTATTAAAAACCTTATAATCCTTTGTTAAATACTAGGTTAAAACCATGTATTACATGGGTTTAATATATATAATTTGTTAAAATTGTTATTTTTTTCTCCTATTATGAGGATTAAATAAATTAAAGTTTTTAAGTTTCTACTTATATATTTTGTTATTATTATACATTCAATTATTTTTTTTAATTTTGATTTTTTTGTTTTTATTATTTTAACTTAAGTTTTATTTATTTAAGTAGGCAATTTATTGTTTTAACCATAATTTTATTATTTATTATTTTATAAAAGAAATGCATTAATGAAAGAGACAGACATAAAATTATTTATTAATAGAAAGACATTAAGAAGAGAGATGCGAGAAAATCATAAGCTGACTTCAACAGAGATTGACAAGTGACGGATTATGCTATTCTTTTATTGTAATAAGATTCCTTTATTATAATATAAGATTACGCATGTATAATACCTTAATAATATTTTATAATTATTATTTAAACATAATATTGTGTGAATATTATTTATATTCAAACTTTATCTTTTTTATTTTATTTTTAATATTTTAGTTTTAGTAAACATCTTTAATATTATTCAAATGCATGCTCTTTTAAACTTTTCAAAATTTTGTTAGTTCTCAGTTATGAAACATAGTGTTATACACTAGCTTTTATATAGAATAACATTATATATATATGTGTGTGTGTGCGCGCACGCGCGTGTGCGTGTGTGTTAATCTTGCATCGAATGAGTTTTGTTACTTTAAAAAATTAGTTTCGTTATCTTTAGATCAATTTATTATTTTTTAAATGTCTTTTTAAGAATTTCGTTTTAAAATTTCTTTTGATTTTATAATAAAAAGACAAAAGATTACTTTAAAATATTTATTTTGATTTATAAAATTGGTTTATGCAGATTTTTATTTAATATTTATTAATTTGATTTCTTTGTTTTAGTTTCAAATTTGAGTTTTGATTTATTACCCATTATTAAAACTAACATACTCATTTATTATTTATTAAATATCTAACTTATTAATTAATCATTATTTAATATATTATTAGACATCAATAAATAAATAAAACTATTTATTTAAATTAAATAAATAATAATCCATTTATATTTAAAAATATTACTAATTTAGCATATTTGTAACAATTTAATTTAATAATTAATAAAATAATTAATTATAACTTAATATTCGACAAATTTTTTTATCTAATCTTTGTAAACTTGATGTGATTTATGTATGTTTTCCGCTCAATTAGTTTTTTATTAATTATTAAATTTTTGGAAATTTTCAATTAGTTTTTCATTAATTATTAAATTTTAATTAGTACAAAACTTTCTAAATTAGTAATTTTTTAAATATATCAGTGGTTATTTGTTTAATTTAAATAAATGATTGTCATTTAGTTATTTATAACTAATAATATACAAGTTAATTATTAAGTAATAAATTAGATGTGTAATAAATAATAAATGATTAAGCTCGTTTTAATGATAAGCGATAACTAATGATATGTAACAATTAATGAATAAAGATTATTGGATGATTAAGTCAAAAAAATTAATGTACTAAGTAGGTTGATGCATTTAATGTGACAATTGCATTTGAAAATTTCGTCATCAATGACGAGAGCACATTTGGTCGTGCTTGAAATCCACTTTGATTTGGCAATTGTAATTATTACAGGTTGATAGTATGCGAGAAATGATGAACATAGACGAAAACCGTGCGCGAAACGGAGTTCCGGATTGTCCGGAATCGCAAAACGAAGAAAATTACAAAAATGTCAAAGTCAAACGGGCCAGGCGGTACGCCTCGCCCTAGCCTCTCTCGCTAGGCGGTACGCGCGGGTCACAAAATATCTAAGACTTGGGGGCTTCTCGCGCGCTACGCCCCAGGCCACACGCCCACGTGGGGCGGTACACCTGGCGTGTGGCGGTTTCGTGGATCAGATCAAACATCAGATTTCATGCAAAGAGACTCAATTTTTGAATCCTCTCGAACTCTCTTCATTTCACTGACAAAAATTTGATCTTTTAATCATCAAATCTTCATCTTGAAGCCTTCTAAACATCTTGATTGCACCAGGGATCGTGTTTACAAGTTCTGATCGTTGTTTTGCAGTTAAAAATCCGTCTGATTAGGTAACAGTTCATTTTAACCTTCTAGTTTGACAATGGTTGATTAGATGTTTTTGAACGTAATGGTATAGTTAGGGTTGTTGATTATTGCCTAGATGATGGCTAGGATTGATTATAAAAGAAGAACTTGATGTCTTAACGGGTAAATCCTTGTTTTGATCTGTGGTAATGCCCGATTTTCATGAAACTATAACAATGGTTATAATGGTTTAAACTATTTGATTGTGACAATGTAAGTGATTAGTTTGATTAATCTTTGAAATGCAAGGTTAAATCCAAATTTTATCAAACTAATCACAATTATTAACATACTTATTGGAATGATTATATGATGTTTATGATAACAATCAGATTAGTATGTTAAACATGGTTATTAAACCTATATCAATGTCACATTGTGATGTTTCATGATATTTGGGTAATTAATAACAAGTATTGATCTTTTTAAGCCATAAATTTATCTAGAAACTGTTTCAGCACCATAATCAACAACATTAACTATTTGGTTAATCTGAGATTATCCTGATTAATCGAACGTGTCATCAACTTTGTGTTAGGAACCTAAATCAGTATAGGTTCCTACATTATCATACATTGTATGATATGATATTAAATTAATTAATTAAAAACCTAATATCGGTTTGATAACTTTCAAGGCAATGTCTCTGACATTGAACGTTCAAAAAGATCTAATCAGTAAGTTAAAACATAAATAATTTATTAAACATAAACTAATGCAGAATTTAGCTACCAGTATCATTTTACGTGTGATTTCACTACTATTCTGGCTTCAGGTGAGTTTCATACAACCTCTTTTATCTTTAATGTTTTATAAACATCGGGGTACTTCTGTAAATATATTTCTGAACATGTGATATGTATCACTATTATCTGTGTGATTTCATGTTACTTTTGTGAGATTTCATGGGATTTTGCCGTTAGTATCTTTATCACAGTATCAATAGTCTTCTTCCTCGAAACTGTATCTAGTGAACCCATGTGGGGCCGAACAGGCATCAATGATAGTACTATCGACTGACAACTCATTCACTGGGAGGTTTGCATCTCCCCTGGTGTGAATGTTTGTTACCTGTTTCCGAAACACCTTCTTAATGTTAGTGATAGACATTAAGATAATGAGGCATTAAGATATTTACCGGCGGGTGGTATCTTCGTAAAACGTAGAATTGTCCGAAAGGAACTAGATACGGGTCCCATGGTTATCTTGAACTGAATATCTTGAGAACTTGTATATCATGTCATATCATATGGTTTAACTTGAACTTTACGAACTCAAACATTTTTCCAGGAAGACAGTGACCAACGGTGAGGCTGCACTTTCAAACATTTGTAATTAAATAAGTTAGTTTGTGTAATAGACTTAGTTGTAAACTATAACGTTGATTGTAATGACGAAACCTTGTAATGTATTTACTTTAAGTTAATCTGTGTGTTGTGATACCAGATCAAGTAAGTCACACATCATCTCTGAGACATCACCACTATGCTTCCACAACCTTCTCAGTGACATCATCAACATGTGACGAGAGGTGGGGGTGTGACAGGGTGGTATCAAAGCCACATGTTATAGAATTTAGGTGGACTTAGAGACCTAGACTATAACCTATAACCATAGGCTCGTATAGTGATACTGAGAGCACCAAACATAACTAATGAACAAAACTTGTTTTGAATTAAGCCAGGATAATCAGGTGGTACGAATTCCAGTTATGAGTAGCCAGCATAACTGAAATTCGCAACACGTGTGCATTCTAGTGAATTTCAATGCAAGCAGAACAATAATAACTATAAGGACGAGTAGCTGCTTTGAGATAGGAAGAGATATCATATCATGTTTATGTTGACTATTATTATTCAATATTTATCTCATGGTACTGATCTAAAAATTTTGTGTATATAGTGATGGCTGATCCCGACGAATGTTATATATATCAGCGATTCCCCTATGTTATCCTAGACGATACTCCTAGTTCGAGCTCTGGGTCAGACTCGGACCCATCAGAGGCTTCATCTGCAGCATCCCAGGGAGTACCCTTAGTACCTTAGAAACCACCACCACCACCACCATCAGGTTCACAAGGACATTCTCAACCGCATGCTGAGAATGCCTCTGCAGGTAGATGAGAGAACCCCAGTAGTTAGTTGGTGGTATTATGGCTCTTCTGACATTCTTTGTACTAAAACTTTTTGATTGTATAATAACTGATATGGTGGTAATAAAATGGTTGTTTATGGATATCAGTTTGTATCTGTGGTGTTGTGTGTGATGTGTGAAATGTGTGTGTATATTAAACTTTTCTAAAATACCTTGTGTGGTATACTATCGTAAAATACCTTATGTGGTATGTGTGACATCTGGTATTTTACGAACGATAATCTGTAATGGTTAGTGTACTAAACTTCATTTATTTAATGCGTTAATAATTTAATATTTATTATTAAATTAATGTTGATTAAAAAGTCTAGCACATAGTGTTGTTTAAATGCATGGATTTGCATTTGATGAAATTTTGAGTTTTCTGTACCGTTCGGCGGTGTTTTAACGAGCGTTGGTGACGACTCATTTAACGAATTTAGTCGATATGCTTGGTTTAGCATAAAATGATAAATCATAAATGGAGAAATAAAGTTAATGATGAAAACCGTGAATTTTGGTGGAAACTGTTAATTTTACTGACAACCGACTTTACCTGCGTTTTAGCCGGGCAAAATAGAATTAATTGTCCAAATAATATTTAAGGTCATTGTTTTTGACTAAAATTTGATCGTTTTAGTACGATTAAATATTTTATTAATTTTAGAATAAAATCGGATTTTTATAAAATATCCGGAACAAAGTTTATACACCGTAGGACTCAGAATATACCTGTTTTTATATTGTTGAGACAAGAGTATGACATGTGTTGGACACTTGTCATGTATGTGTGCAAGACAAGATTTTTAGAGATATTACATACTCCCTCAAATCTTTCCATAATCATCACATCTCCAATCTCACTCTAACTTTCTCCATATCCCTCTCTCACACCGTCACTTTTGCCCACTCTCTCCCTAAACCTTCATTTTTGCCCATCTTCAAGTATCTTCTACCATTCTAGAGTTTTTGAAGTTATTTTTGGAGTTTTGTGATAACCGTGATCAAGAAATAAACCCATCATTGAAACCATTTTAAAGGTAAAATCTCTTCATTATTAAGTGGGTTTTTATTCCAGTTGTTCACCCATACATAAAAGTTTGATTCAAATGGGTTTTAAAGATGAAAATGAAAATGTGTGTGAGCCGTAAAAACATACACACATATGTGTGTATGTGACGTGAATGTATATATACACCCATGGGTGCGTGTGTTGCAATGTATGTATATTTGGATGGTGATTTTAATCACATGCATGTACATATACATGCATATATATGTATGTAGATGTGAAATAAGCTACATGCATGAACATATATGTTTATGTATGTGTTTGAATGTGTGACATCGGTCAAATTTTCAGGTTTTAATCTCGATCAAACTTTGAATTTTATGCATCTATATTAGACTCATTTAAAAAAAAAATTTCAACAAATTATAAAAAAAATATTATATATTTGGTTTAAATTAAATGGTTCACAATCAAATCTCGAAATTTAAAATCTTGAGTGATATATATATATATATATATAAAATGATGTTTAACATCACGAACATTGGTTCTTAAAAACGTAGTCGAATGAATATGTAAATATATTTTAAGAACCCAATTTAACTCCTATACCAAAACCTTATTATTTTTGTTTAACTTGCTCTCATGTATCATCATCCAAAAATTAAAACAACAAAACATTTGTGTAAGTATATAATATATATATATATGTGTGTGTGTGTATATACATATATATATATATATTTATATTTTGACGTCTAATGGAAAGAAAAAAAAAGACAAATGAATATGTGTATAATATATATATGATTGTGTATGCTAGACGTAACATGCAATCCAAATGAAAGTCACCATCAAGAATTTTTTTAATTAAAATCTCATTCTTCTAAAATGACAGCACCGTACCTCTTATTTTTACCATTCAAACACTCAAGAAATCTTGGCAGACTCATCTCCATAATGTTTTGTTTTCTTTATTATCAAGAAGTCATATCCAATAATTTTTATAGAAAATATCATGACTCTTACCTACTATATAAGGGAACTCTTGTGATGTGTTGAGAGTCATAATTAGAAACATAATTCACCACATTTGGATGATTTTCACCTTTGGCTGACCTCCACCAACATAGCCCCACCACTAGAACAAAATCAGCCCACCTTGTGGACCAAAATAGCCACAGCACCGAACCACCTGCAGAAAAACCTCCTGGTAGCTCTGACCCACCATTTCTCGACCAGGAAACACCTCACCGCCTTCAAGTCCAAGTTCACGTCTTGCCTTCTATTGACAACCTTGCTTGCTAAGGTGAAACCTGCTCTCACACGTTTAGTTTAAAATTACATATACACACAAATACATATTCCTGATTTTTGGACATAATCTGTCCCAACTTTAACTAACTATAACTTTGTCTTAAAAACACGAAAATTAGCAAACTCAAACTCTATGATTAAGCTTGTTGAGTTAGCTTTCTAAAAACTACTTACACGTTTTCTAACTCAACCAAATGATACCCGAAACAGCCTCTACAAAATCAGTACGCATATTTCAACCTTCTGATTTGAGTCTCTGTTTCGGCCTATTTCCGAGCCGAATCTCAAGAAAGTTTCTAAACAAAAGTTGTTCGGAACACGTTAAAATACTTGACTGTAAAGTTTCATAATTTTATAAAAACGTTTGCTATTTTAAAACTTCACTCGAAGTCACTGAACTGAATCTGCCACAAAACGAAAAATTTAAACATTCATACCCATATGTACTATATATATATATTTGTCATGGAAAATGAAATATTAAATCGTATATGTATATATGAAGTGATTTAAATGGTTATCATGAAAATATAATATTTCAAGTTTCTAGATATTGATAAACAAAAATAAATATTTTTCAAAATACGTTGCATTACTGACAAAACTTCTTAAAAATAATAAATAATTATTTTTAAGACATTATAAAAAGTTTTTCCAACTATAAAACACATTTTTTACGACAAATCTAACAACAAAAATATACCAAAAACATCACAACAAGAACATCGTAGCAAGAGCACGAAACATAACAATAGTAACACGAACTTTGACAAGTTCACAAACTCAATGGAAATCCGCAATGTTGTAGGAACCGGGTAGGGATTACATACAAGACAACATTCATACTCAGGAACCAGAGATCCACTCTAACAGTGAGTTTCACGGCCCCTATTTTTACAATGTTTTACTAACTCACAGGGGGAGAAATCATGCTTGTAATCGTTTCATTGATACAAGTGGTTTTGGTTCAACATATTATTACATGAGTTACTTTTATCGCTTTAAGTCCCCTATTCTATAACCGTTAATTGTGGGTGAACGTGAATTATTGGGAATAGTACTATTCGGGAGTGACAACCCCCACCCGTGGTTAGTAGCGCTAACTTTGATTGTAGGTCAGATCGGGTGCACAATATTCATCTCAATACAATGTTTTGCGATAGAACATTGGGATGGGGCAATTCAATCATGTCGAGTTCGGTTATGGGAGCTCATGGTAATAATTAATATACACAACTCATGATATTGTTTTTGAGAAAAATAGTCACATTTTGAAACCTTGTGGTTGAATGAAACAACTCAATTTTTACGTGTTTAAACCTGTGAACTCACCAGCTTTATGCTGACTATTTTTAGCATGTATTTCTCAGATAGTTGAAGCAAGTATGGGACATATTTTGGGAATGATTTGCATGGAGTCTCATCACGTTAACATGCGTATTTTTGGGATTTTCTATAGGTGTAGCCTATTTACTTTGGCCATGTTTGTGGAGTCTTACATATCATATTTGGAAGTTTAGAACATATGTTTGTTATACATCAATGATTGTAACTTAAGACATGATGTAAAAACTTATTATTAATGCATATAGAAGTCGTTCAATGTAAACAATGACTGTGAAACCAAGACCGTCACACCTCGCGTGTTCCGCCTTGGCGGGGTGTGACAGATTGGTATCAGAGTCATTGGTTATAGAGAACCAGGTTGGATATAGTAACTTGGACTATAACTGTAGGCTCACAAGGTTCCATTCATGCTTCACATATAGGAAGACTTAAGTATAAACATTTTAGGGTTGTTGTATGGCAAGCATGTTGATAACATGTAACCCGGTTCATGTGTGCTCATCGGATGAAGATTACACCCCATTCACACCACCTCCACCACCACCGTGAGACACCATCACCCATCGAGGTGTCTAGCGATAACATGAAGGACTTCACGGTGTTAGACGACAAGGACATCAAAGAGAATTACAGGTTCAATCTAATAGAGTCACCAGGGAGTCTAGTTGAGGATGGTGCATGCTAGGTTATCACTAGGAACGAGAATACCGAATCTAAAGAGATTGTAACATACACAATACTCTAGGGACACTGATGCTTCCAGGGCTGAGAATAGTTTTTTTTCTAGCACCATCCAACTAAAGTGAATACTTTCTCAAACACTCTACTTTGAATAACTCTCAACCATGTAACTGGTGGTTACAGGATGGACTCTTGATGTCCTCATGGATAGCACTCTGAACCTAGATAGGAGGAACCAAAATGATTATGTAAGGTAAATTGACGATTACGGGTGGCCAACGTAATGGTGAATTTACATGTACATATGAATTTTGACGAAACCTATTGTTGAGAATACTAAGAAAACTCAATCCATAAAGAAAGATTTATAGGAGATATCGAAAACACCTTACAAAGGATTTATTTCCATTCATCACTAAGAACATGATGGAAGGATGGATTAAGACTCCCAAAATCTCTTCTTCTTTCATGTCGTCGTACGTTCATTGAACCTCCAATGGTGTCGTATGTTCACTAAACCTCCAATGGTGCAACCCTTGCACTTCACTTAAGTACTCATAATCGTAAATCAAGTCAATACTCCACATCAAGGGTCATGTGTACCCTGATCACACCCATCTATAAGGAAGCCTTTCAACTGAATCCAAAGGAACGGATGAAGAAGGATTGAATTGACACAATAAGCATTTCCTTATTTGAAAGTAAAGTGGGAAAACTTCGCCCACTAGGGTTGGAACTAAGGGTATTACATTGCTTCCAATGTATGTCAGCCCTTCATTTATGTGACATCTCTCAGTTTTACAGGTTATAATCTTGACCAAACTATCACTTTATGAGAATAATTTGGATTTTTTTATACCTCGTTTAAATTCAAAAGTCAAAATTTAGCAACTAGTTCAATTATTATTTCTTAACGATCAAATCCCCATAGTTTTAGAACCACCTGTAGAACATGAATTATTTACGAAAACATACCTATAATTAAAAGCCGTTATTTAATAAAAATGAAGTTTAGTAAAAAAAAAATTAGTCGAATGAAAAAAAAAAACATTACAGAAAAGCATGTATATGTACACACCTCTATATACACACACAAATTTGTCTATTATGTGTGTATGTAGAACAAAAAGGAGGGACATCTTCGAATGACAGCATCACCATCCAACATCCAATATAATATTATTATTAAAACAAAAATCATTATAGAGAAAAATAAAATTAATTAATTAACAAATAAAATATACATATCCGAACCATCTCATAATTCAAAATTTACATCAATATATAATTTACCATCCCCTACTCCCTCTTTTACGGCAACCACCCATCAACACCATATCATCTATATTTTTTTTATCAACCTAACTCTCCATCAAAATCCTTCAAATATTGATGCCTGTCACTTGTTGATTTTGCATATAAGTACAACCATACCCCTAGAGTCCTAGAAGATTGAAAACCAAATCTCTTTCTCCATACTATATCTTATTTAAATTTATTTATTTTGTCAAACATCCCATACTTGTTTACTCTGTATAATAAGGACTTAGAAGCTTTAGGATATCTACACACCTTAAACGACACCACTCTCCCTCGCATTCTCCTTCTCTTTTTCTTTCAGTTGGTGCTACATGACCATTCAATTTCGTGGCTTCCAGCTCCATTTCAACTTACACCACCACTCTTGGCTACTAGTTTATTATATTGTGAGTATTCTTTTAAGTTGGTAAAATAAGTTATATTTTCATATTGAAAAAAAAAAGATCATACATATGTTACGATACATATTTCCAAGATGTGGAAATTCATTAGGTGATCTTTTAATATATATACATGCGTATGATTTGTTCTAGCTATCTCTTTACATAATATTTTTTTTAATCTTAAACTTTATTAGTAATTATCCATATATATGTGTGTGTGTGCGTATATCAACGATATTTACATAATTATAAACAAGTTAATTTGAGAATGATTAAACTCAAACTTTATGGTTGAGTTCGTTGAGTTAGCTTTCTAAGCACTACTTGTATGTTTTCTAACTCAACCAAATGATACTCGAAACAGTCTCTACAAAATCAGTACGCATATTTCGACCTTCTGACTTGAGTGGCTGTTTCGGCCTATTTTCGAGCAGAATCACAAAAACTTTTTTAAACAAAAGTTGTTCGGAACACATTAAAATACTAGACTGTAAAGTCTCGTAATTTTTGAAAACCGTTTGCTATTTTAAAAGCTCACTCGAAAATGTTAAACATAATCTGTCAAAAACGAAAATTTTATAAATGCATACTTACATGCCCAATCTATATATTTTTCATGAAAATGAAACTCATTTGTATATTAATATATACATATATAAAGTATTTTAAAATGTTTATTGTTGAAATATGGTAGTCTAAAGTGTTGGGTATTGATAAGCAAAATAGATATTTTTCAATGTGTTGTTATAATGCCCAAATTTCTTAAAAATAATAATAAGTGATTATCCTCTAAGGCATTGTAACATGTTTTATGATTATAAAGACACGATATTTCTACAAAAGAAAAACCCATTAACATTAAAATACCAAGAAAACATAACAACACTAAATAACACAACAACATAGAATTCATAAGTTCTCGAACTCAACCGAAGTCTATAATATTATAGGAACCAAGTAGGGGTTCAAACACAAGACAATGTTCTCACTCTCAGGATCCGGATCTACACTAACAGTGAGTTTCACGGCCCCTATTTTTACAATGTTTTAGTAACTTACAGGGGGAGAAATCATGCTTGTACTCGTTTCATTGACACAAGTGGTTTTGGTTCAACACATTATTACATAAGTCACATTTATCGCTTTTAAGTCCCCTATTCTATAACCGTTAATTGTGGGTAAACGTGAATGATTGGGAATAGTACTATTTGGGAGTGACAACCCCCACCCGTGGTTAGTAGCGCTAACTTTGATTGTAGGTCAGATCGGGTGCACAATATTCATCTCAATACAATGTTTTGAGATAGAACATTGGGATGGGGCAATTCAATCATGTCGAGTTCGGTTATGGGAGCTCATGGTAATAATTAATATACACAACTCATGATATTGTTTTGAGAACAATAGACACATTTTGAAATCTTGTGGTCGAATGAAACAACTCAATTTTTTTACGTGTCCAAACCTGTGAACTCACCATCTTTATGCTGACTGTTTTTAGCATGTATTTCTCAGATAATTGAATCAAGCATTGGGACATATTTTGGGAATGATTAGCTTGAAGTCACAACACATTCACATGCATATTTTTGGGATTTTCTTGCATAACCTATTGACTTAGGCCATGTTTGTAAAATCGTACACATCATATTTTGGAAGTTTAGAAATTTTGTTAGTTATATTTTGGATGATTGTAAGTTAAGACATCATGTAAAACTTTATTATCGATGCATGTAGAAGTCGTTCAATATAAACAATGACTGTGAAATCATGACCGTCGCACCTTGCGTGTTCCGCCTTGGCAGGGTGTGACAGATTGGTATCAGAGCCATTGGTTATAGAGAACCAGGTTGCATGTAGTAACTTGAACTATAACTGTAGGCTCAAAAAGTTCCATTCATACTACACATGTAGGCATGACTTGAGTAAAAAAAAATAGGATTTTTGTATTGCTAGCATGTCGATAACATGTAACCATGTTCACGTGTACTCATCGGGTGAGAAACACCCTATTCACACCGCCTCCACCACCGTCGTCAGCAGGGACACCATCACCTATCGAGGTGTCTAGCGATACCATGGAAGAGATCACGGTGTCTGATGACAAAGAAATCGAAGAGAGTTACGGGTCCAAGCTAGAAGAGCTACCAGGGAGTCTTGTTGAGGACGATGCGGCCCATGTTACCACTAGGAACATTAATGCTGGAGTAAAAGAGATTGTAGCATAAAAAAAATACTCTAGGGACACTTTATTAGATGTAAGATTACGCTTCCATGTCTCAGAGTAGTTTCTCTAGCATCATCCAACACAAGTGAATACTTCTCAAAAACTCTATTTCGAATAACTCTCAACCATGTAACCGATGGTTACAGGATGGACTCGTGATGCTCTTAAGGATAACACTCTTAACCTAACAATACTTTTTAGTTGGAGATAGGACTAACCAAAATGATTATGCAAGGTAAATTGACAATTACGGGTGGCCAACGTAATTGTGAATTTCCGGGTACATATGAATTTTGCCGAAACCTATTGTTCAGACTACAAAGCAAACCCAACCCATAAAGAAAAATTTATAGGATATATCGAAAACACCTTAAAAGGATTATATTATTCATTCATCACTAACAACCTGATAGAAGGATGGATTAAGACTCACAATTTTTCTCTCCTCCTTTCATGTCATTGTACGCTCATTGAACCTCTAATGGTGCAATCATGACACTTCACTTGAGTACTCATAATCGTAAATCAAGTCAATGAATCCACATCAAGGGTAATGTGTACCATGATCACACCCATCTATAGGGAAGATTTTCAACTGAATCCAAAGGAACGGAGGAAGAAGGATTGAATTGATGCAATAAGAATTTCCTTATTTGAAAGTAAAGTGGGAAAACTTCACCCACTAGGGTTGGAACTTAGGGAATTACATTGCTTCCAATGTGTGTTGGCCCTTCATTTAGCGCAAGTCTAACATATTTTAAACTACATTCATTTTTAAACACCACATGTTGACAACAAAACTAGGTTTATCAAATAGAAACCCTATTTGATCTCAAATAACCAAGATATTGATCACGGTCAAAGATGGTTTGGTAATATCCATCGTTTCCCCCTCATACATGATCCTAGTAAGCCTATAACTCTCATCCTAACTTTCTCTAGAAGACAATCTTGACACAAACCATAACGAAGAATCTAGGCAAATCCTCATGATCAAGGTATAGGAGTTAGAAATGAGAAATTGTGGTAAGACAATGTTTCACTCTATTGTCACTATAAATTTCTTATCTACTCTAATTTACTTTTCTTGAGTGAAAATAGTTGAACCCCTAAATCTGCAAGTGTCAATATCATGGTCAACACTTAAACAGATAGTAAATGCTGATACCTGAACTCATTTCTTATACCTATTTCAACAATAGCCAACTACTGCTGGTATGATCCTCGTCATGAAATAACCAAACCTGATTAGATCTTCTTACGCATAAACCCTCAATAATACATCTTAAGTGAAAATACTTCACCTGCTTATCTCCCATTACAAGTGCTCATCACTCGAAAAATGGTGCAGTGATTTCATTCCTATTTCACATTTGGACTGTGAAGTATGTAGACACATAAACCAACGTCGATGATTAACAAAACCCTTCTGATCAAAAAGCGAAGGAAGAAGTCAACACAAACTTTAGACATTTAATCAAACACCTACTGCATTGTTACATGTAAGGACCATAATTATCATTGTACTTTATCCTTACCATGTTGTAGACTCTATCCCATGGATTCCGACAAATAACCAAAGTTTAGCCTCATTGTGGTTCTACGTAGAACTAACACATCTATATTGATCAACGTCAATACTCATATGAGGATTACACTAAATGCAGCTAACTCGTATGAAAAGGTGATTCAACCCAAAATCTATTCCTTTTTAATGCAATTTTCATTCTTCTTCAAGATTTCTAACTCAACTTTCTCCTTATCATTACTCATAGTACAAATGATAAAGTATGCCAACTTTGGGCATTGACAACTAGTAACCTAGGCATCAGTTAGAGTTTATTACCCATGATCTTAGCTCTCTATGACAAATCCATTACCTGGATCATTTTTATCCCATACCCATGATAGTTACAGTTGGTTGTTCAACGCCTCCGGGTACTTCTATTGCTTAAACATAACTAATCAATCTTGAAGTCTTGATGCACAACTACATGCTCAACAAGAATTATTCCCAAAGATATATTGTAGGCAACGATTGATCGAACAAATAAATTAAACCTCCTTTAACAAAATTTATAGGGAAATTTTAGGCATCTACCTTTGATTTGTTGTAACACCGCAATTAGCTATGGTATGTGACCAAATCTCCTTCGCAAAAAAAAAAATAATGAGATCAATTAGTTGCGGTACAACTTAAACTTCAATCGTAGCGGTAACACGAATGTGGGAACTAGATCTGGATAAAGAATTGGCCTTAACCTAGAAACCACATTCACAATTACCATTCCTCTTGTACAAAAGATGACCATCTCTTCTACAACTTAGAGATACACTATCTACTCACCAGCTCGTTAAATGTCATACACACCTTGTGTATTTATGTGACATCCATCTATATTGGTGTATAAAAACTACTCTCTAAACATCTAAATTCTCTTATCATAACCAAACTTGATCATTACCTAAATTCATAATGCCCAACTATTGTTTAAATTAACAACGATTCACACCTTGATTGAGTTATTTACTTATTAGAAGATGGACATCTTATGCTTCGGATGCTAAGTCCTTAGCTTTTGAAGAATAACCCTTTCAAAAATTGGAAATCATTAGCTGACAACTCATTAGTGAGTTTTCAAAGAACCAAATACTTAAGCATCTGGAATAAAGTTTATGAAGAACAAAATGCTTAAGCTTCTGTACGAAATCTTACGAAGAGTAAAATATTTAAACTTTTAAAATAAATTGCTTTTGAGAAATAATTGAACTTCCAAAGATTTAATTCTACTACCCAAAGGTTTTTCAAACTTCTAATGAGTTCACTTGACCATTCAACCTGTTAACTTTCAAAGGTTTATGTCACTCCAAATAGTAAGGAACAACTTTTCTAGTATGCAACTTTCTCAACATGGAAGTTAAACTACGTCTCGAGTAATTTGAACGCTGATTCACTTTATCTATCGAGTCATTCCAGTGACTTAACTAAAGCACCATGCGAAAATCTTGATGAAAGGTCACACTACTTGTGACTACGTCATGCCTTCTCTTGACAATGGTGAATCCCACAAGTCAATATTGCATATGATTTGGGAAAAGGAAACACAATATCTCTCCTTGATATTGTACTCAAACCTCAATGCGTACACAACTACAATTGATCTCGAATAGAATTGAGTTAATTGATCGTTAGAAAATTATCTAACATAATCCTCATTCAACTTTACTTGACAAAATCTTAACTCCAAACAAGATTCTTGTTTTTCACATCTATGCCCACATTACAAGTTAAAAATATGATGCTCCAACACTAGAATATTTGATGTTTATGCTTCTCACTGACTAGTTATTTTCTAGTAACTAGTTAACATTTCTTTTTACTACCCTCACTTAAGAACAAGCACCTCATAACATGTCAATTATTAAAAACCCAGTGTTGCTATAACTTTGAAACCTTTATCAATGATTATTGTTACTAATAATATACAATTGTAATTACATCTCTTTGGAGCACAAATGTCTGGAGTACTCGAGTCATGATTAAGACCTTGACACGAAGACAAGGTTATCACATACTAACACTCTATCTCTTTTGGGTGAACTAGGGAATGTTAAGGTATTATGAAAAAATATATATACTACCTAGACAAGGTTCAAAATCTGAGATTATAAACCACACACAATAAGGAAATATCACACTAGCCACGAACTAGTTCCCAAAATACATGAACTATGGATCCATCATATCGAACTATGTATACAACTCACACCTAGCATGTTAAGTCATACCTATCTTGTTCACTCATACTTGAACTAACATCATCCTTAGAAGTTGTTAATAGTAAGATGATGTGTTCATACCTTCTTTAACAACTCGATCATCATACTCTAAAAGGATACATTATGATCACCACGACTCATCGTAACATCGGCTACTAACTCTTGAGTCATCATTTACGCCCACTCAACTTTGGATCTTATATGAATGGAAGTTTTGATCTCATGTATATTGTGTAGATATTGGTTAGAGCCAACTCACTCGTCTAGAACTCACTCAAAAAAAAAACACTTGTAAAACTTAAAAATCAAGGATTGGTTACATGTTACTTGTGATTGTTAGAAAAGTTATCTCGACATAAGACTTAAGCCTTTAGAATTTCAGGTTGGAGACACAGTCATGTTAAAAGTGTCACCATGGAAAGGAACCATTAGGTTCGAAAAACATAGAATGCTAAAACCCACTTATACATTGGATCATTTGAAATCCTTCCAAGGATTGGTCCCATAGCTTATCGATCCCTACTACCCTAGAACTCAGTCGAGTTCAAAACACATTCCATGTAGCAAATAAATTAAAAAAAAGTGTTTATCTGACCAAAAAAAAAAAAACTCGTTATACCCTTAGATGAAATTCATATCGACAACAAACTTCTCTTTAAAAAAAAGAAAGAAATTATGGATCCAGAAGTAACAAGATTGAAACAAAGTCGTATACCTATAGTAAAGGTTAGATGGAACTCTAGACAAGAACCAGAATTTACTTGGGAATGCCAAGACCAAATGAAACTCAAGTACCCCCAACTATTCAAGAAGGCTTCGATCTCGAAAAACACGAACTGAATTTCGGGACGAAATTCTTCTAACTGGGGGAGACTGTGACATCTCTGAGTTTTACAGGTTATAATCTTGACCAAACTATCACTTTATGAGAATAATCTGGATTTTTTTATACCTCGTTTAAATTCAAAAGTCAAAATTTAGCAACTAGTTCAATTATTATTTCTTAACGATCAAATCCCCATAGTTTTAGAACCACCTGTAGAACATGAATTATTTACGAAAACATACCTATAATTAAAAGCCGTTATTTAATAAAAATGAAGTTTAGTAAAAAAAAAAATTAGTCGAATGAAAAAAAAAACACTACAGAAAAGCATGTATATGTACACACCTCTATATACACACACAAATTTGTCTATTATGTGTGTATGTAGAACAAAAAGGAGGGACATCTTCGAATGACAGCATCACCATCCAACATCCAATATAATATTATTATTAAAACAAAAATCATTATAGAGAAAAATAAAATTAATTAATTAACAAATAAAATATACATATCCGAACCATCTCATAATTCAAAATTTACATCAATATATAATTTACCATCCCCTACTCCCTCTTTTACGGCAACCACCCATCAACACCATATCATCTATATTTTTTTTTATCAACCTAACCCTCCATCAAAATCCTTCAAATATTGATGCCTGTCACTTGTTGATTTTGCATATAAGTACAACCATACCCCTAGAGTCCTAGAAGATTGAAAACCAAATCTCTTTCTCCATACTATATCTTATTTAAATTTATTTATTTTGTCAAACATCCCATACTTGCTTACTCTATATAATAAGGAAGTAGAAGCTTTAGGATATCTACACACCTTAAACGACACCACTCTCCCTCGCATTCTCCTTCTCTTTTTCTTTCAGTTGGTGCTACATGACCATTCAATTTCGTGGCTTCCAGCTCCATTTCAACTTACACCACCACTCTTGGCTACTAGTTTATTATATTGTGAGTATTCTTTTAAGTTGGTAAAATAAGTTATATTTTCATATTGAAAAAAAAAAGATCATACATATGTTACGATACATATTTCCAAGATATGGAAATTCATTAGGTGATCTTTTAATATATATACATGCATATGATTTGTTCTAGCTATCTCTTTACATAATATTTTTTTAATCTTAAACTTTATTAGTAATTATCCATATATATGTGTGTGTGCGTATATCAACGATATTTACATAATTATAAACAAGTTAATTTGAGAATGATTAAACTCAAACTTTATGGTTGAGTTCGTTGAGTTAGCTTTCTAAGCACTACTTATATGTTTTCTAACTCAACCAAATGATACTCGAAACAGTCTCTACAAAATCAGTACGCATATTTCGACCTTCTGACTTGAGTGGCTGTTTTGGCCTATTTTCGAGCAGAATCACAAAAACTTTTCTAAACAAAAGTTGTTCGGAACACATTAAAATACTAGACTGTAAAGTCTCGTAATTTTTGAAAACCGTTTGCTATTTTAAAAGCTCACTCGAAAATGTTAAACATAATCTGTCAAAAACGAAAATTTTATAAATGCATACTTACATGCCCTATCTATATATTTTTCATGAAAATGAAACTCATTTGTATATTAATATATACATATATAAAGTATTTTAAAATGTTTATTGTTGAAATATGGTAGTCTAAAGTGTTGGGTATTGATAAGCAAAATAGATATTTTTCAATGTGTTGTTATAATGCTCAAATTTCTTAAAAATAATAATAAGTGATTATCCTCTAAGGCATTGTAACATGTTTTATGATTATAAAGACACGATATTTCTACAAAAGAAAAACCCGTTAACATAAAAATACCAAGAAAACATAACAACACTAAATAACACAACAACATAGAATTCATAAGTTCTCGAACTCAACCGAAGTCTATAATATTATAGGAACCAAGTAGGGGTTCAAACACAAGACGATGTTCTCACGCTCAGGATCCGGATCTACACTAACAGTGAGTTTCACGGCCCCTATTTTTACAATGTTTTACTAAGTTACAGGGGGAGAAATCATGTTTGTACTCGTTTCATTGACACAAGTGGTTTTGGTTCAACACATTATTACATGAGTCACATTTATCGCTTTTAAGTCCCTATTCTATAACCGTTAATTGTGGGTAAACGTGAATGATTGGGAATAGTACTATTTGGGAGTGACAACCCCCACCCGTGGTTAGTAGCGCTAACTTTGATTGTAGGTCAGATCGGGTGCACAATATTCATCTCAATACAATGTTTTGCGATAGAACATTGGGATGGGGCAATTCAATCATGTCGAGTTCGGTTATGGGAGCTCATGATAATAATTAATATACACAACTCATGATATTGTTTTGAGAACAATAGACACATTTTGAAATCTTGTGGTCGAATGAAGCAACTCAATTTTTTTACGTGTCCAAACCTGTGAACTCACCAGCTTTATGCTGACTGTTTTTAGCATGTATTTCTCAGATAATTGAAGCAAGCATTGGGACATATTTTGGGAATGATTAGCTTGAAGTCACAACACATTCACATGCATATTTTTGGGATTTCCTTGCATAACCTATTGACTTAGGCCATGTTTGTAAAATCGTACACATCATATTTTTGAAGTTTAGAAATTTTGTTAGTTATATTTTGGATGATTGTAAGTTAAGACATCATGTAAAACTTTATTATCGATACATGTAGAAGTCGTTCAATATAAACAATGACTGTGAAATCATGACCGTCGCACCTTGCGTGTTCCGCCTTGGCAGGGTGTGACAATTTAGCTCAAGTCTCACAAATTTTAAACTACTTTCATCTTTAAGACACATGTTGACAACAAAACTAAGTTTATCAAATAGAAACCCCATTTGATCTCAACTAATCAAGATTTTGATCACATTCATCGATGGTTTGGTAGTATTCATCATTTCTGCCTCATACATGAGTCCTAGTAAGTCTAAAACTCTCATCACAACTGTGTCTAGAAAACTATCTTGACAAAAACCATAACGAAGCCTCTTGCCGATCATCATGATTTGGCTATAGGAATCAGAATTGAGAAAATTGGTAAGACAATGTTCAAACCCATTGAGGCTTTTATTTTTTTTTTCTATACTAATTTCACTTTTTTGAGTGAAAATTTCAGAACCTAAAAACCTGTAAGTGCGAGTCGCCTTGTCAACACTTAAACAGATAATAAACATCGATACCTCAACTTGTTCCTTATACCTATTTCAACAACAGACAACTAATTCTAGTATGATCATCCCCTTAGAATCGCCAAATCATATTTCATCTTCTGATGCGCAAACTCTCACCAATACATTCTAAGTAAAAATACCTCACATGCTTACTCTCCCATTACGAGTAGTCAACACTCGTAAATTGATGCAGTGATTTCAATATTATTTCACATTTCAACTGTGAAGTATGTAAACACATAACCTAATGTGGACGATTAATAAAACTCTCCCGAACAAATATCAAAGAAAGGTGTCAACACAAACTTCACACAGTTAATCATACACCTAATCCAATGTTACATGCAAGGATCATAATTACCATTGTAGTTTATCCTTACAATGTTGTGAAATCTATCCCGTTGATTCCTACATATAACCAAAGTTTAGCCTCATTGTGGTTCTACATAGAACTATCACATCTATATTGATCAAAGCAAATACTCATCAAAGGATTTCCCTATATGAAGCTAACTCGTTTGACAAGGTGATTCAACCTAATGCACTCTTCATTATTCTTCAATATTGCTAACCCAACTTGCACCTCATCACTACTCATATGAAAAGTGCTAGGGCACGCCAACTTTGGGCATAGACAAATAGCCACTTAGGCACCAACCGATTCTTATTACTCAATATCTTAGCATTCTTCATGATGAATATCTTATTTAGATCATTTATATTCAAGTTCCATACCCATGACACTTATATCTGGGTGTGTGACGCCTCCGGGTACCTCTATCACGTAAACATAACTCGATAGCAAGTCAAATATACCCAAAGAAATATTGCAGCCACCTATTGACCAAACAACTAAATTGAACCTTCTTTAACAAAAATTATAGGGAAATGTTTGGTATATACCTTTGGTTTTTTCTTTTGTAACACCACAATTAGCTATGGTGTGTAACTGATTCATCTTCGGTGGTAATGTGATGGATTAGCCGCGGTGTAACTTACCCATTAATCCTAAAGGTACCTCGACTTTC
This sequence comes from Mikania micrantha, assembly GCA_009363875.1. Lineage (NCBI taxonomy): Eukaryota > Viridiplantae > Streptophyta > Magnoliopsida > Asterales > Asteraceae > Mikania > Mikania micrantha. The sequence continues at coordinate 54,705,240 of CM018691.1, read as the reverse complement.
AGAACTAGAACTGGATTGGGAACTCTGCCTTAGCCTGGAAACCACATTCACTTCCACTTTTCATCTTGTACAAAAGATGGGCACCTCTTTGACAACTTCTAGACACCGTATCTACTCACTTAATCTTTGCATGGCATCCACACCTTGTGTATCTATGTGACATCCATCAAAATTGGAATGCAAACAAACTCTCTAAAATACTAAATTCTCTTATCATAACTAGATTTTATCGTTAACTAAATTCGTAAAAATGCCTGACTACTATTTTACTAAACTTTCATTCACACCCTGATTGAGCTATCTATTTACCGGATGATAGAAACCTTGTGCTAAACTGCTTCGGAAGTTAAGTCCTTAGCTAAAAAAAACCTTTTGAAAAATTAGAAAATGTTCGACGACAGCTCTACTGTGACTTTTCGAGGAACAAATTTTTTTTTTCAAGAAAATTTTGAAGAAAAAAAAAAACTTAAGTTTCTATAAGAAAGCTTTCTAAGGACAAGATACTTAAACATTTAGAATAGAGGTTTTAAAACAATACGAAATTCTGAATAAAACACACTAGACAACATTTGATATTTAACTCCCCTACTTGAAATATCGTGAACTTCATATTAAATAACTCAACCACTCAACCCATTTACTTCCAAAGGTTTCGGTCCTTCAAAAGAGTAATGAACTATTCTTCCTAACATGCAACTCTCCCCACATGGAACTTAAACTATACCTCGAAAAACTTGAGCGTTGATTCGCTATCTCTAGTGTACCTTCCAAAGGCTTAACTAAGGTAGTGAGTGAAATCCTTGATGAAAGGTCATCACAAGAAACTAAGTCATTCCTTCTCTTGACGATGATGACTCACACAAGTTGATGTCCTTCCATATACCTTGTGATAAGGAAATACAATATATCCTTAATAGTGTACTCATACTTCATTGTATACACAGCTACCATTGATCTCGAATATGATTGAGTAAACTGATCTTGGACAGATTATATCACAGAATCCTAGCCTAGATTTACTTGACAAAATCTTAGCTTCAAAAAAAAAAGTTTCTTCTTTTTCGCATCTATGCTTGTATTACCAGCTAAACATATGATGACACACTATGAGATTTGATGTGTGTGCTTCTCACCAACTAGTTATCCTCTAGTAACTAGATAACATTTCTTCATCCTAACCTCACTCAAGACCGAGAACCTCCGGAGACGTCAATTATTAAAACTCGAGATACATACTCAGATTTTGTTATGCACACCAACCATGATGAACCTCAACACACATTCTAATCTTTGTCAATGATTATTGGTACTAACAATAAACAGATTTAATGACACTTCTTTGGAGCTCTAATGTGTGAACTATTCAGGTCATGATTAAAACTTGGCAAAAATTCAAGGTTATCTCATACTAACATTCCATCGCTCTTCGGGTTAACAAGAGAATTATAGGGAATTCAAAAACAAATATAATCCCTAGACAAGTTTCAAATTTGAGTACCTGAACCACACATAAAAGGGGAACATTACACTGGCCACAAACTAGTTCCCTAAACACAAGGACTATGTAAGTATCATATCATACTATGTGTGCAACTCATACCTTGCATGTTCACTCGTACTTAAACTAACAACACCCTTAAAACCTGTTACTAAGAAGATGAGTTCATACCCTCTTAAACAACTCGATCATTGGATACTATAAGGATACATTACAATCCCCATGACTCATCATAACATAGTCTACTAACTCTTGAATCATCATGTCTACCGATTCAACTTTGAAGCTTATACGATTGGAAGTGGTGATCACCGATATATTAGACAGAGACTGGTTAGAGCCAACTCACTGGTCTAGAACTCATCCAAGAAACTACTGATAAAATCTTTAAGATCAAGGAGCGATTACAGGCTACACGTGATCGCCAGAAAAGTTATGCTGACATTAGATGTAAGCCTATGGAATTTCAAGTTGGAGATAAAGTCTGTTAAAAGTCTCACCATGGAAAGTAACAGTTACATTTGGAAAACGTGGAAAGATAAGTACACGATACATCGGACCATTCAAAATCCTTGCGATGATTGGTCCCGCAGATTACCGACTCCAACTACTCCCAGAACTCAGTGGAGTTCACAACACATTTCGCATTTCAAACTTGAAAAAGTGTTTATATGATGAAACACTCGTTATACCCTTAGATAAAATACAAATCGATAACAAACTCCACTTTATAGAAGAACCGATAGAAATCATGGATCGAGAAGTAAAAAGATAGAAACAAACTCGCATCCCTATAGTAATGGAGTGATGGAACTCTAGACGAGGACCATAATTTACTTGGGAACGCAAGGACCAAATGAAACTCAAGTACCCCAACTATTCGAGAAGGCACCAATCTTCGGAAACACAAACTGAATTTCGGGACGAAATTCTACTAACTGGGGGAGACTGTGACATCGGTTAAATTTTCAGGTTTTAATCTCGATCAAACTTTGAATTTTATGCATCTATATTAGACTCATTTAAAAAAAATTTCAACAAATTATAAAAAAAATATTATATATTTGGTTTAAATTAAATGGTTCACAATCAAATCTCGAAATTTAAAATCTTGAGTGATATATATATATATATATAAAATGATGTTTAACATCACGAACATTGGTTCTTAAAAACGTAGTCGAATGAATATGTAAATATATTTTAAGAACCCAATTTAACTCCTATACCAAAACCTTATTATTTTTGTTTAACTTGCTCTCATGTATCATCATCCAAAAATTAAAACAACAAAACATTTGTGTAAGTATATAATATATATATATATATTTATATTTTGACGTCTAATGGAAAGAAAAAAAAAGACAAATGAATATGTGTATAATATATATATGATTGTGTATGCTAGACGTAACATGCAATCCAAATGAAAGTCACCATCAAGAATTTTTTTAATTAAAATCTCATTCTTCTAAAATGACAGCACCGTACCTCTTATTTTTACCATTCAAACACTCAAGAAATCTTGGCAGACTCATCTCCATAATGTTTTGTTTTCTTTATTATCAAGAAGTCATATCCAATAATTTTTATAGAAAATATCATGACTCTTACCTACTATATAAGGGAACTCTTGTGATGTGTTGAGAGTCATAATTAGAAACATAATTCACCACATTTGGATGATTTTCACCTTTGACTGACCTCCACCAACATAGCCCCACCACTAGAACAAAATCAGCCCACCTTGTGGACCAAAATAGCCACAGCACCGAACCACCTGCAGAAAAACCTCCTGGTAGCTCTGACCCACCATTTCTCGACCAGGAAACACCTCACCGCCTTCAAGTCCAAGTTCACGTCTTGCCTTCTATTGACAACCTTGCTTGCTAAGGTGAAACCTGCTCTCACACGTTTAGTTTAAAATTACATATACACACAAATACATATTCCTGATTTTTGGACATAATCTGTCCCAACTTTAACTAACTATAACTTTGTCTTAAAAACACGAAAATTAGCAAACTCAAACTCTATGCTTAAGCTTGTTGAGTTAGCTTTCTAAAAACTACTGACACGTTTTCTAACTCAACCAAATGATACCCGAAACAGCCTCTACAAAATCAGTACGCATATTTCAACCTTCTGATTTGAGTCTCTGTTTCGGCCTATTTCCGAGCCGAATCTCAAGAAAGTTTCTAAACAAAAGTTGTTCGGAACACGTTAAAATACTTGACTGTAAAGTTTCATAATTTTATAAAAACGTTTGCTATTTTAAAACTTCACTCGAAGTCACTGAACTGTGGGTGAACGTGACTTATTGGGAATAGTACTATTCGGGAGTGACAACCCCCACCCGTGGTTAGTAGCGCTAACTTTGATTGTAGGTCAGATCGGGTGCACAATATTCATCTCAATACAATGTTTTGCGATAGAACATTGGGATGGGGCAATTCAATCATGTCGAGTTCGGTTATGGGAGCTCATGGTAATAATTAATATACACAACTCATGATATTGTTTTTGAGAACAATAGTCACATTTTGAAACCTTGTGGTTGAATGAAACAACTCAATTTTTACGTGTTTAAACCTGTGAACTCACCAGCTTTATGCCGACTATTTTTAGCATGTATTTCTCAGATAATTGAAGCAAGTATGGGACATATTTTGGGAATGATTTGCATGGAGTCTCATCACGTTAACATGCGTATTTTTGGGATTTTCTATAGGTGTAGCCTATTTACTTTGGCCATGTTTGTGGAGTCTTACATATCATATTTGGAAGTTTAGAACATATGTTTGTTATACATCAATGATTGTAACTTAAGACATGATGTAAAAACTTATTATTAATGCATATAGAAGTCGTTCAATGTAAACAATGACTGTGAAACCAAGACCGTCGCACCTCGCGTGTTCCGCCTTGGCAGGGTGTGACAGTATGGGTGAGATGGTTACATGCATGAACACATATGTATGTAAAAGTGGGTTTTATTGACATGCATATATATATATATATATGTTGGTAATCGTGTGTGTGTATATGTATGTATATGAAATAATGATGATTTTACATACATGGATGCATACATGATTTGATTGTACATGCATGCATGTGTATGTATTCATACGAATGTATGTATATGTATGTATGTATGTATGATTATTTCAAGTATACATGTGCATGAAGATAATGTATATATACATAAGTATATATTTGGTAGAAAACATGACATGCATGATGGTTGTATATGTATGCATGCATGGGTATATATATAACTATTTATATAATTATTGAATTTTAGTAATAATACTTATTATTATTTTATGAAATATATCAAATCTGATTTTAAAGTCACAAAATACATAAAAATATGAATATTTTGGTTTAAAATGAATAAAGAATAGTTAGATAATTTGACCATAATTTTTGTTACTTTAAAGTGGATGTTTTGATAAGATAAAAACTATAAAAATAGAGTTTTTCTATAAAATAAATTTGTAACAGATTTTTATCAGAAAATTATGGGAATTTATAAAATATTTAAAGTATAAAATCAAGAGGATTCAAAAATATATTTAATGGATGGTCGTTATTAACCAAAAAAACACGTGTTTTCGACTATTTCTAACGTATAAAAAGAGTTATTTTATGAATCTGATTTGATCAGAAAATTTATAAGTTTTTATGATAAAAATTTGTAATTTATAATGTATAAACGTTGTAAGAAAAAGTATAAAATAAAATATTTGAAAACTATATATAAAAATGACGTAAAAATGTTGATTTAATTCAAAATTACGACATAATTTTGTGGCTAATTTTAATCAACAAATTTTGTGTAAAAATAAGTAAAATATACTTATTTTGAAGTATTGAAAATAACTTGGGACTTAGTGCATGTCGATTGCATGAAGTAGTGTGTGTTACGTTGTCGGTTTTGTCAGTAAAATACGAATAAATTGTCAAACTTGACAAATAATTACAAGTAATTAAGTTTGCAGTTAAAATGGATTTTTAACCAAGGTAACTTAATTATTTGGATATAATATGACTTAAAAGCGTTAACTTATGGTTTATGATAAATAAGTAAATTCGAGTCACCAACGGGTCGTTTGTGTGAAATCTGGTTCCTTTAGTGGAATGTGTTTAAGTCTAGTTGAGTTGGGTGAACAACTTACATAGTAGACTTGTGTTTAGACTGTTAATGTGTCCCTTGGGTTTTAGGGCGCTAGTGAGAACAGTCTGGTTATTTGGAAATCTCTGTTGCTAGCAGGAACGCTTTGAGGTGAGTTTCACGGGCCCTTTTTTAACTGTTTTATTTTTATAAATCGGGGGAGAAACTGCCTATGTTTGGGAAAAGGATATTTGTAATATTTATGCTTGTGTGGTATGTGATGGTTGATAGTTCTTGAGTAAGTGTAGTTGGGCCTGGTTCTCGTGGATTGTTCCCGAGTGATTTGCGCATTGATAAATTGTGTGCCCGCAGTCGTAATCATTAGTCTCGCGAGGGACCGCAGGATATATTGGTTCGATTGGGTGACCGGGCGATAAATAGTGTGATCCCCAGTTTGAGCAAGGGAACCCTCTACTACAGTGGTTGGGAGAATGAATCAGGGAGAGTCATTGGATATGGCGGTCGCTATTCTGACAGCGCGATGTGCTCAGTATGAGAGTACTATTAGGCTGCCAGATAACAACTTATGGGCATTCCGACTGAGGAATTAGACTTAGTTCATGCATTTGCCAATTTCTGTGAAGCTTTGCTGCTCACCATACTATTTGATGATTCTCCAAGCTACTGGACCTATGTCATTGGTCCAAGAGATATGTTTATTTTCTTAAGAATGTTGTATTCACTTTGAGTTGTTAGTTCTAATTTATCTTTAGTAGGACTAAGTATTTCATTAACAATATGTTTTGTATAAATTCATTTATTTGAATTATACAAGAAATCACTCATGGCTACTTCCCATGAAATCAGAGAAAAAAAAAGTGATTCAAATTCTCATCTCATAAGCACGAAGGAATTATCACAGCTTATCTTGCAACATGATGTAGCGGCTTTAGCTTAATGGGACACAAACATCGACAACAGGAAAGATCAACCATGAGGTTGTACCTACAAAACTTTCTAGGTGTGTAACCCGCAATCTTTTAGAAGCACCGAGGTCCACTATATATAATGCGTTGGATAGAGAGAATGGAATCGACTATGAACATTAGTGGTTGTACCCTAAACCAACAAGTAAATTAGGTTGTTTGTTCATTCCATGATGAAGCATTAACATGGTGGTTCACCCTACAGCCTCTCTTGGGATGAGCTTAAGAAGCTACTGTCACGGGAATATTGCCTAAGAAGTGAAGTGTAGAACCTAGATGTTGAGCTTTAGAATCATGTCGTGTTAGGGGAGGATATTCGAGCCTATACAACTAGATTTCATGAACTTGCGAGGTTTGTTCCAAGACTGATTACCCTTGAGTATGTAAGAATAAAACAATATATATAGGGTTTGGCACCTCAGATTAGAGGCATGGTTGCTGATCCCATTTTCACCACTAGTTAGCACATATAATTCATGTAGTACATTGATTAAATTGATTGTGGAACTTGGAATTTTAATTGATGTTATTGATTGGTTAATTTGAACCGAAATCTTGGTCCTAAAGTATGAAATGAGAGAAATAAGAAAACAAACATATGATGAGTATACTACTATGCCTGGCCAACATATTAGTGTACCCATGATATGAATGTGATCTTATGGATATGATTTTATATTAAGGTCATTGAAAATAGGTACGGTGTTAAGAATTTGCTTGGGTTTGTACTTTCACCTTTGGGTAAATGGGAACTATGTCGGGAGATGGTAATCTAGACAATAAGGTGATGGAAGCAAGTAAGACACCTGCTAGTGTAGAGTAGAAACCCTTTGAGGGAAAGAGGAAAATTTTTGGTAATCATTTTGGTAATTAGAAAAGTAGGAATCAGGGTCCGGGAAAATTCTACACCGCAAACACATCTGGAGTTCCATGTCGTAGGTTGGTATGTGAACGATGTTGTAAGATAAGACACCAAATTCAAATATATAGTGTTGAGTTACCTCTAGGGCCAAGTGAAGGAAATAGAAGTTGCTTCCAATGTGGAACAAACGATCATTTTATAAGGATTGCCGAAAGTTGAGGCCTACCAATACTAGAGGTTGAGCTTTCAAGATGAATGCGGAAACTGCTCGTGAAGACCCATCTGTGGTTACCGGTACGTTTCTCGTTAATAACCAGTTTGCATCTATATTGTTTGATACGGGAGCCAATCTAAGTTTTGTGTCAAAAGAATTTGAACCATTGCTTGACCATAAATCAAGTAAATTAGATAGGCACTATCGTATAGAGTTGGCAAATGGTAAGGTTATTGAGTCTGGAGACATTATTAAAGGATGTATGTTGCAGCTAGAAAATCATTCATTTAGCATCGACCTCATACATGTAGCACTTGGTAGCATTGATATTGTAGTCGGTATGGATTGGTTATCTAAGTATAGGGCGGAAGTCGTTTGTTTTGAAAAGGTGATCCGACTTCCTCTTTCGAACGATGAAGTCCTAGTCATTCATGGTGAACTGAAGAAACCTCCCTTGAAGATGATCAATGTTATGAATGCGCAAAAGTTTCTATGCAAAGGATACTCTACATTCTTAGCTAGTATTGTCGACACAAGAGCTTAGAAATCAAAGATCGAGGAGATACCTGTTGTTCGAGAATATCCAGAATTTTTTCCAGAAGACTTGCCGGGATTGCCTCCGTCAAGACAGATAGAGTTTAGAATCGACCTTGTTCCAGGAGCGGCACCTATTGTGAAGGCTCCATATCGATTAGCACCTTCTGAAATGAAAGAGTTGTCAAATCAATTACAAGAATTGTTGGAAAAAGGATTTATTAGACCAAGTTTTTTCTCCTTGGGGAGCACTAGTCTTATTCGTCAAAAAGAAAGATGGGTCAATGAGGATGTGCATTGACTATAGAGAGTTGAATAAACTTACCATCAAGAATCGGTATCCCTTGTCGATGATTGATGATTTGTTTGATCAGTTGTGTGGTTTGAGTTTTTATTCAAAGATCGATTTATTCTCAGGATACCACCAATTGAAGATTGTGGAGGAAGATATTCCGAAGTCTGCCTTTAGAACGCGTTATGGGCATTATGAGTTCTTGGTCATGCCTTTCGGGTTAACAAATGCACCTGCGGCATTTATGGACCTAATGAATAGGGTTTGTAGACCTTATTTGGATAAGTTTGTAATTGTCTTTATCGATGATATACTTATCTATTCAAAAAGCGAGGAAGACCATGAACGTCATTTGAGGTTGGTTTTGGAGTTGTTAAAGAATGAGAAGCTTTATGCTAAGTTCTCCAAGTGTCAATTCTGGATTCACGAAGTTCAATTCCTGGGTCATGTAATAAACGAGAAAGGTATCCAAGTGGATCCCATGAAAATTAAAGCAATTAAGAATTGGAGTACGCCTACATCTCCAACTGAAATACGTCAGTTTTTGGGACTGGCTGGTTATTATAGAAGGTTCATTGAGAATTTTTCTAAGATTGCCCAATCGTTAACCCTGTTGACTCAGAAAGAACAAAAGTTTGACTGGGGTGCCAAGCAAGAAGAAGCTTTTCAACTGTTAAAGCATAAACTATGTACTGCACCCATTTTATCACTTCCTGATGGGAATGATGGATTTGTGGTATATTGTGACGCATCACGACAGGGTCTTGGATGTGTTTTGATGCAACGAGATAAGGTGATAGCATACGCTTCACGACAACTTAAAATCGATGAGAAGAATTACACCACCCATGATCTAGAATTGGGATCGGTTATTTTTGTACTCAAGATATGGAGGCATTATCTCTATGGAACGAAGTGTACTATCTTCATCGATCATAAAAGTCTCAAACATATCTTTGATCAAAAAGATCTAAATATGAGACAACGTAGGTGGGTCGAACTGCTCAATGATTATGATTGTGAAATTTGTTATCATCCTGGAAAAGCAAACGTAGTGGCAGACGCCTTGAGCAGAAAGGTTAGAGACAAAATTTTACGAGTGCGTGATTGGGATTAACTATCCAAACGAGTCTTACTACTCAAATTCATGATGCACAGCTTAAAGCACTTAAAGTTGAAAATGTCAAAACCGAAGGCCTGCACCGAATGGTTAAGGAGTTAATTCCGAAGTCCGACGAAATTTTATATTTCATGGATCGTATATGGGTTCCTTGCTTTGGTAATCTTCGTGAGCTGGTCATGGATGAAGCTCACAAGTCCCGATATTCAATCCATCCAGGATCGGACAAGATGTACAAAGATTTGAAAGAATTTGTATTGGTGGCCTAATATGAAACGGGAAATTGCCGAATATGTCGGTAAATGTCTAACTTGCTCCAGGGTGAAGGCAGAACATCAAAAGCTGTCCGGAATTTTGCAACAGCCTGAGATCCCAGAATGGAAGTGGGAATGTATTGCAATGGATTTTATAACGAAATTACCCCGAACGTCTAGTGGCTATGATACTATTTGGGTAATTGTCGATCGTTTAACTAAGTCAGCACACTTCCTTCCAATCAAAGAGACTGATAAAACGGAGAAGTTAGCAAGATTATACTTGAAGGAAATCGTTTCAAGGCATGGTGTTCCTGTGTCAATTATTTCTGACAGGGACAGTCGGTTTACTTCAAGATTTTGGCAATCTTTGCAAAAAGCCTTGGGAACTCGTTTGGATATGAGTACTGCTTATCATCCACAGACAGACGGTCAGAGCAAAAGAACTATTCAGACACTTGAGGATATGCTTCGGGCATGCGTACTTGATTTCGGTGGTAGCTGGGATGTTCATTTACCGCTAGCAGAATTTTCTTATAACAATAGTTACCACTGGAGCATTAAAGTTGCACCATTCGAAGCTCTTTATGGCAGAAAGTGTCGCTCGTCGTTATTTTGGGCAGAAGTTGGTGAAAAACAACTTACTGGAGCTGAAATTATTCAAGAGACTACTGATAAGGTCTAGAGACTCAAGTTAAAGTCGCAACTCGGCAGTGTGCATGATGTATTTCATGTATTTAACTTGAAGAAGTGTCTTTCTAATGAAATGACTATTGTACCAATTGAAGATATACATGTTGATGAAAGACTTCATTTTGTCGAAGAGCCTATCGAGATTTCGGATTGGGAAGTCCATAATCTCAGACGTAGTCGAATCAAGTTAGTTAAAGTAAAATGGAATTCGAGGCGAGGCCCAGAATTCACCTGGGAAAGCGAGGATCAGATGAGAAAGAAATATCCCCACCTGCTTCCTTATGATATGAAAAGGTTGTAGTGGTTTATAATTTCGGGACAGAATTTCTTAAACCAGGGGAGACTGTGACATCTGGTATTTTACGAACAATAATCTGTAATGGTTAGTGTACTAAACTTTATTTATTTAATGCGTTAATAATTTAATATTTATTATTAAATTAATGTTGATTAAAAAGTCTAGCATAGAGTTTTGTTTAAATGCATGGACACAACACCAACCACATATCACTGCGGTTCTGGTGGGGGCCATGATCATACTGAACACAATGCTACTGGAGGTCATACAGAAACTCATCATATCACCGGTACAACAACAACAAAAACAGCTATTCTTGATCCACCACAGCAAGGATGTACTTACAAGTACTTTGCTTCTTGCAACCCTCCTACTTTCAGGGGTAAAGAAGGAGCGGCTGGACTCTTAAAGTGGATTGAGGAAATGGAAACTAAACTCAAGATCAGCAGTGTTTGGCAGAGCATAAGGTGTCTTATGCTTCTTGTTCTCTGAAAGACTCAGCTCTAACCTGGTGGAATACCCAGGCAGAAACTTTGGGCTCAGTTACAGTCAACTCGATGGGCTGGAGCGATTTCAAAACTCTGATTATGTCAGAGTACTGCCCAATCACTGAAATTCAAAAGCTCCAGGAGGAATTCTGGAATCACTCGATGATCGGTGCTGATTGTCCTTGTACCGATCGTTTTCATGAACTTACTTGTTTACTTCCCAATATGTTTCCTACGGAAGCAGCTTTTATTGAGAAGTACATCAAAGGTTTGGTTCCCCAGATTCAGGGAATGATGACTGCAGCTGAACCTACCAATCTTAAACGTACAATCTTTGTAACGACCCATTTTGGGAAAATATTAAAATATAATATAATTGGTGGGTAATTATGGTTATATTTTAATTGGTGTGTGTTTTAATAACAATTGGGGTGTTAGAGTTAACTAATAACTAACTTGATTAGGTTGGTTAGGTAGGTAAATGTTAAAAAGGTTGAGGGACCAAAAGTGTTATTTGGCCAAAGATGAAAATGGAAGGGATAAAACTTTGACTTTGGTCAAAGTTCTCACTTCATCTCATTTGTATGTGTGTGTGTCGTCCACGAGAAGAAAGAAAAGGGAAAAACCCTAAAATGTGAAGAATCACTAAATTGGTGATCAAGGAAGGCTTGGATTGCTCATACAATCAAGAATTTGAGTTCTCCTAGCATCATACTACAACAAGGTATGAATTTTTGGGTGTTTTTGGTGTAAATTTCATGGGTCTCCTATGGGGGTGTGGGTAAAATGGGTGAAACTCTAAATTGAGTGTTTGGAGGGTGTTAAATGTTGTTATTTATAGTGATAATCATCTTGTAACAACATTTTGATCATGTTCTTTCATGATTGATACAATATGTAAAATGGGGTTGTATGGTGGTCATGAGGTATATGAACTTAGTGGTTAAATTTGGTGTTAAATTGTTGGGAGTGATGATTATATGAAGTTGTTATATTTGTTTGTGAATATGATGAACTTGTTCATCTTGTAAATCAAAGATGGAGTTTGAAAGAGGTATTAGAGATCAATGGTCATAAGTAGACAAATGTATGTATATAAGGTGTTTGACGAAATGCCAATTAAGGTGTTTAACTTAAAAATGTGTTTTAAGTTTAAGGTGGCATGAAATAATAATGAATATAACCAAAAATGATGAATTGGTTCATAACCATTACCATATACTAAATTTTGGTGAAAACGAGTCAAATGGGTTATGATGAATGTGAATATGTGTTATGCGTATTGAATGTAGTTGTATGTGTGTAATACAACTAGGTAGTGGTGGTGAAAGTCAAAGGAACAAGTCAAAGACCCGGGGAAAGGACAAGTGGACTTTGGTGATGATCCTACGGGCTAAGGTGAGTAACTGTAACATCCCAAATTTTTCTAAGATACAAGTTATTTGAATTCTACGTACGTGTAACGGATAAGTAACTTGTGGGAAAATAGACGAAAAAATAACCAAGATGGGGCTTAGAAATCGTGTACTCGAAATAATGAAGATTTCGAATACATCACATTTCGAGTACACTACATTTTCGTGTACAGGGGTTTTCGAATACAGGAACCTTGTCTATAAATAGTCGTGCCTTGGGAAATGTGCGAACCTTTGGCTGGAAGCTCATCTGCTCTCGAGTACACGAAGTTTAAGTCCAAGAATTTCAAGAATCAAACTTTGATCGACCAAACGAAGTAGGAAACGCACGGGATTCTACCAGGAGGATCAGCTACCTTCAAGTAAGTGATTCATGTATAGAAAGCTGGATTTTTATACAAAAGTTAGGATGGTTAAACAAAGGGTGAACTTATGCATAAAGCTCACACCTTTATGCATAAAGTTCATAACTTTGAGGTTCCAATACGTTGGTAACAACATAAGGAACCTAGAACTAGCTCCCCAAGGCCTTAGATGAATTTCTGAGATGTTTAATGACGAAATGATGAGTACACGAAGCTATACACTAAGGGTACTCGAAATCATACTTAGAATTTCGTGTACATGAGTATTTCGAGTACATGGGTAGTTCGAGTACAGGGCCATTTCGTGTACATGAGTATTTCGAGTACATGGGTATTTCGAATACATTGGCTATTTCGTGTACATGGAATTTCGAGTACATGGGTATTTCGAATACAATGGCTATTTCGTGTACATGGAATTTCGTGTACAGGGCATTTCGTGAACAAGGGATGTTTCGAGTACATGGCAATTCGTGTACATGGGAACTTAACGAATTTCAAGGGTTTCGAACACTTAGCTAAGTTTCGAGAACTTGGATTCAGAAAGGGGGACTAGTAGGCTATGAGGACTTAGAATAATTTCTAAGTCTAAGTATGTGATGTGATGGTATGTGATGATATGATGTAACTGATATAGGTCCTTAAGGCCCTAGCTAAGGAGTTCGGCTAAGGTTAACAGGAGTCTACTGTCAGGTGAGTTCTAGATGCCCTATTTTATGCTTAATGTTTTGGGCTGACATACATGCTTATTGTTATGTTTATGATGATATGTGCCTATGATGATGATGAATGAATGATGATATGCCCTGACCATGTATGCTTGTTAAGGTGATAGTATGATTACTGCATGAATGTATGCTAAGAATGATGAATGCATGTTAGTAAGTTATGATGATAAGCTGAATGATAACATGCTATGATGATAAATAGGGATGTATGTTATGATGAAATCCTAGGTACGCTATGATGAAAGTATGATGTTATAATGATTACATGCTAGCAAAATGTGTATATTGCCATGATGAATGATATGATGACGTGCGGCTAGCATGACATGTGCATGGTACTAGGATGTTATGATGACATGATACTAGCATACCCTGTATGAGAAATCCTATGTTATTAGGATAATGGTACGATGTTATGATGAATGATGATATGATGCTAGTGTGCCATGTCATGATGAATGATGGTTGCTCCAGTAGTTGTACTGGGTAAGTATGGTTGCTCCCGTACTCGTTACGGGGTAAGTATGAGGTTGCTCCCGTACTCGTTACGGGGTAAGTATGAGGTTGCTCCCGTACTCGTTACGGGGTAAGTATGACGTTGCTCCCATATTCATATGGGGTAAGTATGGTTGCTCCAGTACTTGCTACTGGGTAAGTATGGATCTGTAGAACGCTTCGGCGGGACAGATCAACGGTTATGGAGCCTTGTGCCGGCATAAGCCCACTGTTCGTATGGTAACAGTGGAACGTATGATGATGATGATGTAAGGCTGTTATGTGCTAAGGTTATGGACTATGTGTATGAAATGATGTGTATGTTAAGCATGTCCAATGTTGTTTTATGAAAACTAGAACTCACCAGCGTAAGCTGACTTGATTTAGCATGTATGTCAGGTTGAAGGTATGATATGAGGAGGCATGGAGCTCGGGCATAGAGTCATACGATCCGGTGGTTTTTGGCAATCCGATATGTTTTTGATACAGACACTTTATTGATTTATGTCTATCAAACTATGTTTACAATTCCGCTGCATGATTATGAAAGTTTTTAGTTTAAGAGCTATGTGTTATGATGAAAACCAACCTCTGTGAGGTGCCTGGTTCCGGGGCCTCACAAGTCGGTATCAGAGCCATAGTTTGAGAGATCTTGGCATCCCAAATGCCAAGACTTAAACTGAGAATGGGATTAATGGATGCGGATTGCCAACCACGGATGACGGATGCCACGAGTTGAATGTTTATGTATGAGTTAAGGGTTAGATGTAATGTTATGAAAGTAGTTAGTGACATGCACATTGAAGAGATGGGATGGGAAACGTTTAGAGCCTATGAGTTGGGTAAATGGTTAATAACACTTGATCAACGTCGTTAACGATTTACAAAACTTATTCCGTGCTAAACTGATTCCTATGCTGACTCATCAATTGTTGCATTATGTAGAAGGTTAAGATGGCCGGACAAAAGGGTAGACCGCGAAAGAAACCACAGGTAGCTGAAGAACCACATGTTGAGGCTGAAGAACCCGTCAACGAAGACGACCACGAGCACAACGAGCAACCTGAGAATGAAGACGAGTTCACTCTAGAGCCTATCGTGGTGAAGGCTATTTCTGATGAGGTCTGCAAGATCATGGATGAAAAGATGCCAGCAATGATTGCTAAGGCACTGAAGGATGCTCTAAAAGACAAGTCTGAAGGAACTAAAGAAAGCACCAAAGAAGATGAGGTGGTGATCATCGAGACGAAGAGCGGCGACTCTATGACAGGGAAACTGAAGGGCTGTGACTACAAGTCCTTCAAGGGATGTAACCCACCGACCTTTGATGGGAAGAAGGACGCAGTGGCCACCTGCCACTGGATTTCTGCGATGGAGGCTGTTATCTCCATCAGTGAGTGCCGAGTTGACCAAGCTGTCAAGTTTGCAGCTCACTCTTTCGTTGAGGAGGCACTTCACTGGTGGAACACCGTCAAGCAATCCAAGGCTACTGAGGATATGGAAAAGATGACTTGGGAGGATCTCAAGGAACTAGTCACTAAGCAGTTCTGTCCCAAGAATGAGTTGGATAAGGTTGAAAGGGAGTTTCTGGTGCTGAAGGCGGGAAGTCTGAACCACAGGCAGTACACCTCACGATTCAATGAGATGGCAAGACTTGTTCCTCACTTGGTTTCTACCGAGGAACGTAGGGTGAAGTTGTACATGGAGGGTTTGCCTCCGAAGGTTCGGATACATGTGAAGGCGAATGCTCCCAAGACTTATGACTCCACTGTGGAGCTCAGTGGCATAGTTTGGGATGATGTTATTTCAGCCGAGCCAGTCAAAGAAGAGGCAAAGGTGAAAGAGTCCTCCGGGACTAAGAGGGGTCGAACAGACCAACGAAAGTTCTCAAGCAAGAAGGCCAAGCGAGAGGAGATGGGCCGATGCAACAAGTGTGGGAAAAGCCACACGGGACAGTGCCTGGTGGGCACTAATTTATGTTTCAGGTGTGGAAAGACGGGGCACTTTTCTAGCAGTTGCCCGAATGCTACTCGATGCTTCAACTGCAATGGATTAGGACATATGTCCAAGGATTGCAAGCTACCACGGGCCGATGCTTCGGGCTCGGGTAAGAAAGAGGAGAAAGGAAAGGAGAAGCAGAAGGCTAAAGCACGAGCCTTTACGATGACGAAGGATGATGCGATTGTGGACCCGGACGTGGTCACAGGTACCTTTTCTATCAACAATATTCCTGCTTCTGTATTGTTTGATTCTGGTGCCAGTATGAGTTTTGTGTCTTCTACTTTCTGTGATGGGTTATCTGGGAAGGTTAAGAAGATAGATCGGGTATTTGATGTAGAGACGGCTATTGGTAAGATGACCAGGGTGACTGAGGCTATTGATGACTGTTATGTTGAGATAGAAGGTCATAGGTTCCCTGTCCGATTGTTTCTTATTACCTTAGGGGGATTCGATGTGGTTTTGGGTATGGACTGGTTAGCCAAATATGAGGCTAACATTGTATGTCGACGAAAGATGATATGTTTACGTGCGATGGATGGGAGTTCTGTGACGGTTTATGGTGATAAAGCGATGTATGCGCCAAAGATCATTTCGATGATCAAGGCTGATGTTATGATGCGGCGAGGGTGTGTAGCCTACTTGGCCTACGCGATTGAGGAACGTATGGATACGAGGACGATTGATGATGTTCCCGTGGTGTGTAACTTCCCCGATGTATTCCCTGAGGAATTGCCTGGATTACCACCCGAACGGGAAATTGAGTTCCAGATCGACTTAGTGCCGGGGGCACAACCCGTTGCCAAAGCACCTTACCGTTTAGCTCCAACAGAGATGAAGGAAATGATGACCCAGCTACAAGAACTCCTTGATAAAGGTTTTATACGACCGAGTGTCTCTCCGTGGGGAGCACCGGTGCTGTTCGTTAAGAAGAAGGATGGAAGTATGCGTATGTGTATTGACTACAGGGAACTGAATAAGTTGACCGTAAAGAACAGGTATCCTCTACCTAGAATTGATGACTTGTTCGATCAATTGCAAGGTGCAAGCTGGTTCTCGAAGATAGATCTCCGATCCGGTTACCATCAGTTGAAAGTTCGAGAGCAGGATATTCCAAAGACTGCTTTCCGTACGCGTTATGGACATTACGAGTTTCTCGTTATGTCGTTTGGATTGACGAATGCTCCCGCAGCATTTATGGATTTGATGAACAGAGTATGTCGACCGATGCTGGACCGATCGGTGATAGTGTTTATTGACGATATTTTGATTTATTCAAAGAACGAGGGAGACCATGCTTGTCACGTACGTGAGGTATTGGAAATCCTGAGGAAAGAGGAACTTTATGCTAAGTTCTCCAAATGCGCTTTCTGGCTACGAGAGGTACAGTTTCTGGGTCACGTGGTGAACCCAGAAGGCATTATGGTAGATCCAGCTAAAGTTGAAACGATTATGAAATGGAGTCCTCCAAAGTCACCGACAGAAGTACGCAGTTTTCTTGGTTTGGCCGGTTACTATCGGAGATTCATTCAGGACTTCTCCAAGATAGCGACGCCACTGACGAAGCTCACGAAGAAAGATGTAAAGTACGAATGGGGTCCAAACCAAGAACAAGCGTTTTCAGTGCTGAAGGAGAAACTTACCCAAGCTCCTGTTCTAGCACTGCCGGATGGGAATGATGATCTTGTTGTGTATGCCGATGCGTCACGACAAGGGTTGGGATGTGTACTAATGCAAAGGGGAAGGGTGATAGCTTATGCTTCGCGCCAGCTAAAGATTCATGAGGCTAACTACCCGACCCACGATCTTGAACTCGCTGCAGTGGTGTTTGCATTGAAAATATGGAGGCACTATTTGTATGGAGTAAGGAGTACCATCTATACCGACCACAAGAGCTTGAAGTATTTCTTCGAGCAAAAGGATTTGAATATGAGGCAGAGACGATGGCTTGAGCTGTTAAAGGATTATGACTGTGATATTCTATATCACCCGGGAAAGGCCAATGTGGTGGCAGATGCTCTGAGTCGCAAGACTGATCATCCTGCCATACGAGTAAAATCTTATAGTTTGGTGATAACGCTAGACTTTCTAAACGAGCTCAAACAGGCGCAACAGGAGGGATTGAAAGAAGAGAATGTGGGTTTTGAACGCGTCTTCGGACAAGTCAAGAACTTGGAAGACAATGACCATGGGATAAAGCTACGATTCGGTCGAATGTGGGTGCCCAGAAATGGGGACATTCGAGCGAGGATTTTAGATGAAGCCCACAAGTCACGATACTCGGTACACCCCGGCGCGACGAAGATGTATCAAGATCTTCGACAGGATTATTGGTGGCCGGGCATGAAGTTTAATGTCATGCAGTATGTGAACAGGTGTCTTACTTGTGCGCAAGTGAAGGCTGAACATCAGAAACCCTACGGATATGTGCAACCTCTAGAGGTACCGGAATGGAAATGGGAACACGTCACCATGGATTTCATCACCAAGCTACCAAAGACAGCTAAGCGACATGATACCATTTGGGTGATTGTGGACCGACTGACGAAGAGTGCACACTTTCTTCCTATCAGGGAAACGTATACGTCCGAAAGGTTGTCTGAGTTGTTCGTAAAGGAGATTGTGGCCAGACATGGAGTTCCTGTCTCCATTGTGTCAGATCGAGATACGAGGTTTACTTCCAGATTCTGGAAGCAGTTTCATGATGCTATGGGAACGAGGTTAAATATCAGTACCGCCTATCACCCTCAGACTGACGGACAGTCAGAAAGGACTATCCAAACGTTGGAAGATATGCTTAGGGCGTGCATTATCGATTTTGGAGGAAGCTGGGATGACCACTTGCCCTTGGTGGAGTTTTCATATAACAACAGCTATCACTCTAGTATCGGAATGCCCCCATATGAGGCGTTGTACGGACGACGATGTAGAACCCCGGTATGCTGGGGTGAAGTTGGACAGAAAGAAATGGGAAACAAGGCTGCTGTGATTGATATGGCAGAAAAGCTACGGGTGATAAAAGCACGTATGAAGGCTGCACAAGATCGCCAAAAGTCCTACGCTGACAAGCGCCGGAGACCGATAGAGTTTGATGTTGGCGATCGAGTGTTGCTGAAAGTATCACCATGGAAGGGAATCATTCGATTCAGAAAGCGAGGCAAGTTGAGTCCGAGGTACATTGGACCATTTCCGATAAAGGCAAGGGTAGGGAAGGTCGCGTATCGACTGGACCTACCAGAGGAGCTGAACGGGATTCATCCTACCTTTCACGTGTCGCATCTTAGGAAGTGCTTGGCAGACGAGCAGGCGCATGTTCCTTTGGATGACATTGAGGTAGACGACCGACTGAACTACATTGAAGAACCAGTCGCCATTGTGGATACGAAGGAAAAGCAGTTAAGGAATAAAACGGTTCGTCAAGTAAGAGTTCAGTGGGAGCATCGGAAAGGTTCAGACACGACGTGGGAACTGGAAGACGAGATGAGGGAGTTGTATCCTCATTTGTTCGATGTGTAACAAGGCAGGTTTCGGGACGAAACCTATTGTAAGGAGGGGAGACTTGTAACATCCCAAATTTTTCTAAGATACAAGTTATTTGAATTCTACGTACGTGTAACGGATAAGTAACTTGTGGGAAAATAGACGAAAAAATAACCAAGATGGGGCTTAGAAATCGTGTACTCGAAATAATGAAGATTTCGAATACATCACATTTCGAGTACACTACATTTTCGTGTACAGGGGTTTTCGAATACAGGAACCTTGTCTATAAATAGTCGTGCCTTGGGAAATGTGCGAACCTTTGGCTGGAAGCTCATCTGCTCTCGAGTACACGAAGTTTAAGTCCAAGAATTTCAAGAATCAAACTTTGATCGACCAAACGAAGTAGGAAACGCACGGGATTCTACCAGGAGGATCAGCTACCTTCAAGTAAGTGATTCATGTATAGAAAGCTGGATTTTTATACAAAAGTTAGGATGGTTAAACAAAGGGTGAACTTATGCATAAAGCTCACACCTTTATGCATAAAGTTCATAACTTTGAGGTTCCAATACGTTGGTAACAACATAAGGAACCTAGAACTAGCTCCCCAAGGCCTTAGATGAATTTCTGAGATGTTTAATGACGAAATGATGAGTACACGAAGCTATACACTAAGGGTACTCGAAATCATACTTAGAATTTCGTGTACATGAGTATTTCGAGTACATGGGTAGTTCGAGTACAGGGCCATTTCGTGTACATGAGTATTTCGAGTACATGGGTATTTCGAATACATTGGCTATTTCGTGTACATGGAATTTCGAGTACATGGGTATTTCGAATACAATGGCTATTTCGTGTACATGGAATTTCGTGTACAGGGCATTTCGTGAACAAGGGATGTTTCGAGTACATGGCAATTCGTGTACATGGGAACTTAACGAATTTCAAGGGTTTCGAACACTTAGCTAAGTTTCGAGAACTTGGATTCAGAAAGGGGGACTAGTAGGCTATGAGGACTTAGAATAATTTCTAAGTCTAAGTATGTGATGTGATGGTATGTGATGATATGATGTAACTGATATAGGTCCTTAAGGCCCTAGCTAAGGAGTTCGGCTAAGGTTAACAGGAGTCTACTGTCAGGTGAGTTCTAGATGCCCTATTTTATGCTTAATGTTTTGGGCTGACATACATGCTTATTGTTATGTTTATGATGATATGTGCCTATGATGATGATGAATGAATGATGATATGCCCTGACCATGTATGCTTGTTAAGGTGATAGTATGATTACTGCATGAATGTATGCTAAGAATGATGAATGCATGTTAGTAAGTTATGATGATAAGCTGAATGATAACATGCTATGATGATAAATAGGGATGTATGTTATGATGAAATCCTAGGTACGCTATGATGAAAGTATGATGTTATAATGATTACATGCTAGCAAAATGTGTATATTGCCATGATGAATGATATGATGACGTGCGGCTAGCATGACATGTGCATGGTACTAGGATGTTATGATGACATGATACTAGCATACCCTGTATGAGAAATCCTATGTTATTAGGATAATGGTAC
The DNA here is from genome assembly GCA_009363875.1 of Mikania micrantha. NCBI lineage: Eukaryota > Viridiplantae > Streptophyta > Magnoliopsida > Asterales > Asteraceae > Mikania > Mikania micrantha. The sequence continues at coordinate 54,683,810 of CM018691.1, read as the reverse complement.
GATGTTATGATGAATGATGATATGATGCTAGTGTGCCATGTCATGATGAATGATGGTTGCTCCAGTAGTTGTACTGGGTAAGTATGGTTGCTCCCGTACTCGTTACGGGGTAAGTATGAGGTTGCTCCCGTACTCGTTACGGGGTAAGTATGAGGTTGCTCCCGTACTCGTTACGGGGTAAGTATGACGTTGCTCCCATATTCATATGGGGTAAGTATGGTTGCTCCAGTACTTGCTACTGGGTAAGTATGGATCTGTAGAACGCTTCGGCGGGACAGATCAACGGTTATGGAGCCTTGTGCCGGCATAAGCCCACTGTTCGTATGGTAACAGTGGAACGTATGATGATGATGATGTAAGGCTGTTATGTGCTAAGGTTATGGACTATGTGTATGAAATGATGTGTATGTTAAGCATGTCCAATGTTGTTTTATGAAAACTAGAACTCACCAGCGTAAGCTGACTTGATTTAGCATGTATGTCAGGTTGAAGGTATGATATGAGGAGGCATGGAGCTCGGGCATAGAGTCATACGATCCGGTGGTTTTTGGCAATCCGATATGTTTTTGATACAGACACTTTATTGATTTATGTCTATCAAACTATGTTTACAATTCCGCTGCATGATTATGAAAGTTTTTAGTTTAAGAGCTATGTGTTATGATGAAAACCAACCTCTGTGAGGTGCCTGGTTCCGGGGCCTCACAGTAACCTACTCACTAATTATGCAACCATAAGTCATATTAGTGTTGTTATGAGGTGTTTAACGTTGACTAATTGGTGAATACTAGGTGTGTGTAGCATAAAAGCAATGTATGTAGAAAATACATTGCTATGCTAGAATTTGATGAATTGGTTTTTGTTGGGTGTTTGGAGATTTAATTGGTGCATATTATTTGTATATTGGTGTATATACAATTGAATTGATGTTCAAGTTGGCAATGTATGAGGAATATGCGTTGTTAAGTTAGTATATGTATATAAGACCACATATAGTGGCAATTGGAGTGTTTGACTTAGTTGTTTATTAAATGGTGATAAAACTGGTGTATTGGTGCAATTATATGAATTTAGTGTTTAATTGGGGTATAATTGGTGTGTGTATGCATTTAGGTGTTTGGTGATTAAATGGTGTCTAATTGGGGGTTGATACTTGTTGGTTGACAATAGCGTGCAATAGGAGTTTTACTGGATTGGTTATTGTTTATTTGGTGTGATTAAATGGAGTGTTAAAGATTAAGAATGAATCACAAAAGTTGTGAGCTTCTTAATTGAAGTTTGACCAAATCCGGTCAAACGAATCACAAGAGGAGTGATTGGGGAAATAGGTTGAATCACGAGTGGTGTGAACTTCCTATAATGAAATTATGGAGTTTAGGCAATTCACAAGTGGTGTGATTACCTACCTTGGGAATCCTTGGTGAAAAAGGAGGTCTCAAAGGATTCGGGTATAAATTGACCGAAATTGGTCAAACGATGCACAAGAGGTGTGAATGTGAAATGGGTTGAATCGCAAGTGGTGTGATCTTTCTATAGTGAATTTATGGAATTTAGGTAAATCACAAGTGGTGTGATTACATACCTTGAGAATTCTTGGTGAAAAAAGAGGTCTTGAGGAATTTGTGTTAAATTTGACTTTTATTGGGTTGTTTCATGTTCTAGCACTTTAATTGTGTTTTAAAATGCTTATGAACATGAATTTCATGTGTTGAATATATTGTTGGGGTTGTAAAATTTGAAATCCTTGGTGATAAGGAATGAGGGAAGAGAACAAAGAAAATATATGTATATGGAAGGAGTTTCGACATGGTCATGTTCCCTGGAACACGCCCATGTCATATCTGCACATCAGATTCTGAAAACCTTCTGACATGGCCATGTTCCCCCGGAACACGCCCGTGTCGTGTCTGTACGTTTGAAAATGTCATAAATTGACTTATTTCAGCTTTGATGGGGATTCCAAGGGTAAATCTAATTCGTTTGGGCAATAATTGAAGATTTAAGGGGTTTTGGGTGAAAACGACCCGTTAGTAAATCGTTTCGGGTTCGAGTTGAATAATGTTACCAAATTATATTTGGGACATTATTATTGTATCCATATGGTGTTATGGAATACACTTGGGGAAATAGCGGGGTGATCTCACTTAGTTCTTGCGAACTAACACTTGATTGTTTGGTGTGTTTTCAGGTTTTAAATAGATACGAATTGGTGACACGAGCTCCAGATCGGAAGAAATGGATCGAACGATCGTTTGTAAACATATGGTTTGGTGTAAATTACATATGGGGGTTGTATGTAATGTTTTTATATGTTGTGAAAATATTAAATCATATGTTTTGAAATTTGTAAGTGGTTAATATGTTTTGTAAATCAAACATGTATGAGGATTTTTCTGGGACCTAAATCGGATGTTTTTTTTAAACACGTGTGGCACGTGTTGTTGAACTTAGGGGGTTACAGTTGACCACTAAGCTTACCGATGAGGCGGTAAGGAGTGGTACTTTGTCCACAAAAACTCAGACGGCGGTGGGCCGTAGTGATGTCGGTACCTCAAATGTTTCTAAAGGTCCAAAGAAAGTGGTTTGATAAAACCAAAACGAAAGCTCCGGCTGAGACTAGCTAGAGAAACCAATTGTGAAAAACTATGGTGTGGTTGTTCCTGAGAGGAAAACTTATACCGGACAGGCGCCCAAATGCAACAAGTGTCCATATCATCATACAGGATCGTGTCCTGTTTGTGCAAACTGTAATAGAGCTGGACACTACACCAGATATTGTAACTTGCCTGGTCGTCAACCAAATCAAGCACCACAACAAATCACTCAAACAAACCAGTCATGCTTCAAGTGTGGAAGCCCTGACCATTTCATGAGAAACTGTCATAATAATAACACCAACCCGGGAAATGAAGCTAGGGGAGGGCTTCTCAGATTGGTGCAACCGAGGCAAGGCATGATGCGAACATTGTCACTGGTACGTTTCTTCTTAATAACCTATACGCTTCTGTTATATTTGATACAGGAGCAAACAAGAGTTTTATCTCTCCTGAATTTGCATCATTACTCTCATTGCCTATGGTAGATCTAGAAACTCCTTATGTCATTGAACTTGCTAATGGCAAGTTAATCAAAACTAACAGTGCTATTCAAGAGTGTTCCTTGAATCTAAATGATCACCTTTTCAATATCAATCTACTTCCCATTGAGCTTGGAAGTTTTGATGTCGTTGTCGGTATGGACTGGCTTTCTGATAACCAAGCGGAAGTTGTGTGTCAAAACAAGGTGATTCGTATTCCATTACCTGAAGGTAATACACTAATAGTTCAAGGAGAACGAGCCGGTAGGAAACTTTGTATCATATCTTGTATGCAAACTCAGAAATGCTTACGGAAAGGTTGTCAGGCCTTTCTAGCACATGTGATCGAGAACTGTTCTTCACAAAAACATATTGAAGATATTTTGATAGTCAAAGATTTTCCTGAAGTTGTCTTTGATTACACATGAGCTAGACTTTGATTACACTGCCTGTTGTCTTTGATTTCTCCGTTCTTCTTTTGACTACAATGTAATCATTGTCTAGTGCTCTACTTTCCACCCACCCTACCAGCACTTCTTCGGACATAAACTCCTGACATATAAAAATAATAATAAATACCATAAATAATAATCATTATATACAATCATCAACATTTATGTTTCATTTAAGTTACCTCTTTTGTTTCCCAGTTAATGTTTGAATCCGCCTGCTTTTTTTCATAAGCCTCCTCCGGGTTACTTTGTTTACTGTCATCATACACGAACCCATAATCGTTTTGTTGCGCATACGATGATTGACTATCAAAACCGACATCAGCGTTAGGTTCAGCATTCAGATCTATCGTGCCGTATGAATACTCAACAGGAGGCTCTTCATTCAAATCTGGCACGTAATCGTTGATAAAACTCCCATCCCAGAACGACATCGTTACAAATCTGAATTATCGTGAGATATCTTCGAAAACGTATGCGGTTCGTTTGAAACGATTCAAGCTTATATAGAAATTTCAAATTTCTACAATACGGCCCGTACTGGTCAAATCAATATCCTTCCATGTCAGCAGTGTCATAATTGAAAAAGCAAGACGGGCCGTACTGATCTCTGATCAGTACGGCCCATCTTGCTTTCAAATCATTGTCCTATGTTTCAGGGAATGTCTGTATGATGAATGAGACGGGCCGTACTGACCAGTATGGCCCGTCTTGCTCCCAATCATTGTTATAGGTTGTCAGGAGAATGTTTGACCGAGTACTGAGACTGGCCGTACTGAACAGTACGAGCCGTCTCAGAGGTGTATTTTTAAAAAATGAGGTGTTAATTTAACAGAACCCTTTTTATTACATGGATGAGACTTGTTTGATAGGCTAACAACGATGGTGGCGTGTCAGAAACAAGGACACAACAATGTTGATGTTGAAAAACAAAGGGAGGGGGAGAGGGTACACGTATTAGGCTTTGATTGTTAATTAGATTTGTTTATTTTCAGTGATGGGTTCCAATAGTTCTTTAATATTTCTTTAATATTTCTTTAATATTTTGTTTATTAGTTTATTTTTTAGTTATAAAGGGATAATTGACTCATTTCGCATACCCTTAATGACAATCTTTAATAATCATCCATCCCACGACTACTAGTATTACATTTTTAAAACAATTTGGACCACCCATGTAAGTTTTTAAATTTAATAACTATCAGTGCAATATCGACACACCGGTGTATTAAAATATGAAAGCAAAGTACAAATTGGCAATCCCATATACATGAAGTAAATTAATGTTGATTTGGAGGTGTAGCCATGGAGTAAATCAGCTAAAATTATAGCTTGTTCCAAAGTTCATCAAATACCCTAAGCTCAAATGTGATTAAACCATTTCGATCCTTGTTTAATCAAACCAACAACCCTTCACAAACCAGAGGAATAAATAAAAATAGCGGTGCAACAAATTAGCTTTGTTTCATTGGTGAATTACAAATTTACTACAATTTGTTAATCAAATTTAGTACCACTTTGTAGGAAAACAGAGGATTATAACATCTTTTAGTCAACAATATGAAGTTACATGACACTTTAAACCGTAGCAAATCATGGTGGTGCTCTTCCCATACATCAATTACTCAACTTTCCAATCATTATGTGGTATTAGACCAACATTTATGTTTCTAAATATATCTAAAATGGTGAACGCCACCATTAGGCGCCCCTCACCGACCGGTCCCACGGCCAATATTAGAGAGGTAAATCGCGTGACCCAGGGATTCTCACCCCCTTACCACTAGGCCACCATCGCGAGGACTTCTAAATATATCTAGCATTGTTATTTAATTGTAATTTATATTTACGATTGTGTTAGATATATATCTTTTCTCCATGTATTATTCAAATATTATCAATATATAATATACCAAAGTTATTTCATGGTGATGGAATTTTGATTTTGGTTGGGGTTGCATATCTTGATAAAGGATATGTCACACCCCTGCTTGAGACAAAAACTCAGGGATGAGAGGAAACTATATATCAAGACATTGAATACATGAGAATACTAACATTCATATCATTAAGAACAAAATGGGGGTTAGCGTGAACACAAAAACTCAAAGGCAAGTTTCAAGTTCACTAGTCTTAGGCTTAGTACATAAAACATGCTTAAAAAAATCAATTAAAAATATTTAGTGAATCTGTATGTTTAAGACTCAATAAAATAAGTTAATAAGTCATATTATGTTTAAGACTCGATAAAATAAGTTAATAAGTCATATGATTAATCCATATAAATGTTTAAATTAAAAGACATAGGTGAATAGAGTTTTACATGTGCACACAACTAAGTCTATTGAAAAGTATGCCTCAATTGTCTTATCACCATATAATAATGCATAATCATGCTTGATGGAAATATATGTTTTGTTGGGAGAAACACAAGAACGCGACCCATAACAATTAATTTAATAAAACATTTAATATTATTTCATCAAATGTACCACAACACACGTTCGATAAAATTTGCTCACGTACGCAGATTCTAATATAAGGTCATGAAGTTTCAAAATCCCACAACCAAAATAAACGGTCAATACATTAATCTAAATCCAAACAATCAACAAAACGAGCATAAATACAAACCGCCGATTAAATAACCAAAGTAATTGTCTAAACACAATAAAATGATAATCTTCAATTAAGCTTGACTTGATGTTAAACAAATCCTTGAACTCTAATTGTAATTATCTGAAAAACATACTTAAAAGTAAACTAGAAAGTTGGTGAGTTCACATATTTTGACTCGATAAAAATATATAAAAAAATTTGTGTCTTGGTATGCCAAGTATAACATGTAATTAATGCAAATGATAGTAAATGAAATGAGCACACAATCAAACATATGACTAGACTGCCCCATAACAAATGCATAACACACTTGTCAAATTGTCTATAGACGAAACATATTCCAAAAATTATAAGTAGTATATACACATATTTGCCCATAACAAAGGCCGGGAACAACCAAGACATAGGTGAAGGTTGTTAGCCCTGAATAAATATATCATATACATGCGCATTGGCTCGCCACATGATTTGAATGATTGTAATAACTGTCTAATGAGACTTACGTAAGGTATTGTATGAAATTGTTTAATAAACTAATGGCTTTTGTCCATATGTTTTTTTTGGTTTTTGTGTCACACTGCACGTATCCCATGTAGTGGTGCACAAAAAACCGGTTACCCGAACCGAACCGGTTTTGGGACCGGTTATTGGTATCGGTTTGTGCTACGTGGAAAAACCAGCGGTTAGAGACCGGTTGGGAGATTTTTTGCGAAACCGGTTATTGAGACCGGTTATAAACCGGTTAACCGGTTAGAGTGTTCAAAAAAACTAGCCGTTATAGCCGTTGGAGCCAAATAGAGCCGTTAAAACCGGTTTAACCGGTTAACCGATCGACCAAAAAAAACTAGCCGTTTTTGTTACCGTTTCTAGCCGTTTTAAACAATTTTTTGGACCATTTTGCCCCTAAACGTTAGTATAAATAGATGGGGATTGTTTTGCTTTGATCACACAACATCTTACAACATCTCTTCTTCTTAAACGCTCGAAAACGATCAAAAACGCTAAAAAAACGATCCCCCTACTTCTTCTCGATTCAATCTCTTCTTCTATTACGTTCGTAAATCTTAATTCAATCTCTATTTCATCCATGACAAGCTCACGAAGTGCTCATAGTTCCGTTGGTGTTGGTGCATCCACTTCAAACGAACCAACCGTTGTTAGAATAAAAACTACAACGAGTAACGAAGAGCTATTTCAACATTTTGACATATGCGAAATGTCGAACGGTGTCGATAAGCACGGTGCAAAGGTTGCAGTACTTTTCTTAAACCGGAATCTAATTCTACTTTAAGAAGCCATTTGACGAAGCATTGTGTTGTTGTCAAAAATAATCCCGCAAACAATCAAGCACAAATGTCTCAAGAGGGCGGGGTTTGGAATTTCGATCCCGACATGGTTCGTGAAATGATGGGGAACTTGGTGATTCAAGAAAGTTTGCCATTCAATCATTTTGATAACCCACGCTTGACGAAGATGATTCAAAAGGCGCTACAACCACGATATCATCAAGTAAGTCGAACTACTATTGAACGTGATTGTTTAAAACGTTGGCGTCAAGCCAAACAAGAATAAAATTTAGGTTTTCAAGATTTAAAAACCGGTGTTAACCTAACAACGGATGTTTGGTCGGCACCTCACGGTTTGCCCGAATCGTACCTTTGCGTTACCGCGCATTGGATTGATCCCGATTCATGGCAAATGATGAAACGTACGATTGCGTTCGAAATGTTTCCGTATCCTCACACGGGGGATAATTTGTTTTACATGTTAGATGGAATAATACAAACATTTCATTTACAAGATAAAATACTTTCAATAAGTTTTGATAACGCTTCAAATAATACGAATGCGGTTCAAAAATTAAAACTTAAATATAAACCGATATGTAACGGTGCTTTTTTCATACAAGATGCGTTGCTCACATTATTAACTTGGTTGTGAGTGATGCTCTTGCGGTTCCTGAAATGAATATGTTAAAAGAAAAATTTAAACAAATGTTAAAGGATGTTTTTATGAAAAGCCGTAGAAGATATATGGAATATCAAAAATTATGTGAGGATACGAACTCCCTCTTTTTAGGTCCGTCTTGGGACATACCAACAAGATGGAATTCGACTTGGCGTATGTTTAACAACGCCTTACGACAAAGGGAAACCTTGGAAGTATTTCATAACAATTTAATACAAGAACGTAAGGCTAAAATTTTTAATAGCCTATGTTGGAACGCCATAGGAGAATTCACTAGTTTATTTGGAGCTTTTAAAAATGCAACAACAATTTTATCGGGAGTTTATTATCCCACGTCTTGTTTGGTTCTTCAACAATTATTTATAATGACAAGAAAAATTAACGATTTTCCATCGATGGGTGAAAATAATGAGATATATACGGGAATGTTACTTCCAATGAAAATAAAACTATTGAAATACTTTCAAGAAATGCCGGCCGTATTTACTTGTGCGACGGCATTAAACCCATGTTTCAATGGTGCCAGCGTTGAAACATTAATTGATGAAATTGTTGGTGCTTTGGGTTTGGATGACCCAAACTTTGCAACAAACACTAAAAATAACTTTAACATATTTTTTCAAAATATGTTTGATCATTATTTACAAAAATATGGTGAAACATATAACATACAACAAACAATGTATGCGGCTTCTAGTTCAAGTAGAAGCCAAGATGTTAACTTTGATTTATTTAACACCTTAAGACAAAATGTAACTAAACGAGCCCAAGGTACTAGCACAAGTAGCGAACTAGGAAGGTACCTAGGGACAGATTGGATTTCCGGTCTTACGCCGGAAGAATTTGAAAACTTTGATATTTTGGCCTGGTGGAAACAAAAGGAAACCCAATTTCCGATTCTATCTGCCATGGCCCGTGATTTACTAAGCATCCAAGCTTCTACGGTAGCTTCGGAGTCTGCTTTTTCTCTTAGTGGTAGGGTTTTATCGATACGAAGGACGAGGCTTACTCCTGCATCATTGGAGATGTTCATTTGCTTGAAAGACCATTTGGACGCAATGGACGTGTACAACACCACACACTAGTTGAAGGCGAGCTTGAGATAGAAGCGACAATACACGATGTTGAAGTTGAGGAATGAATGACTTTCCCACTTTCCGACAAAGAACAAGCAATGGATGAATGGATGCGGACCAATAGCCCGGAACTACAATCCGAATCACAAACCGAAGACTAATTTCTATTTTCGATTTTATATTTATTTTTTTACTTAAAAGCTTGTGTAATTAATTTATTTTAATGAAATATGCTATTTGAAATCCTTACTTAATAAAGTTCATTTAATTTTATTTAATCAAAACCTTAAACTCATAATTACTAAACCCTAATAAACCTTAAACTAATCAAACTAATATTAATCTAATAACTAATAAACCTTAAAATAATTGAAACCTTAAACTCATAATTACCAAACCCTAATAAACCTTAAACTAATTAAAATAATATTAAACTAATAACTAATAAATATTAAAACCTTAAACTCATAATTATTAAACCCTAATGAACCTTAAACTAATCAAAATAATATCAAACTAATTAGTAATAAACCTTAAAATAATCAAAACCTAATAAAATCATAATAATTTATGGTTTTATTAAATAATAGTATGTTTAAGGTTTATTAGGGTTTAGTAATTATTAGTTTAAGGTTTTGATTATTTTAAGGTCTATTAGTAATTAGTTTAATATTAATTTGATTAGTTTAAAGTTTATTAGGGTTTAGTAGTTATGAGTTTAAGGTTTTAAGGTTTATTACACTAGTACAAATGTTGTTTTTTTGGGGCGGTTGGTTTTTTTAAGGCGGTTTTGTACTTAAACCGCCCCATTAAAATCAAAATAATTTAATAGTGTTTTTTGGAGCGTTTTTTTTCTTTTTTTTGAGACAGTTCTAGATAAAGAATTATTGTTTTATTTGGGGCGGTTGGCATTTAAGGCGGTTTGGAAGAGATTTATATTTTATGGAGCGGTTTCTTCTTATTTGGGGCGATTTATATTTGGAGCGGGTGTTTATTTTATAGGGCTGTTTTATTTGGGACGGTTTCAATATCTTTATGGGGCGGTTTTTTTATTTGGAGCGGTGGATGGCGGTTGTAGTCGAGGCGGTTTTAATGTTTTATGGGGCGGTTTCAATGTTTTATGGGGCGGTTTCTACTTATTTTTAAGGGGCGGTTTTTTTAAAATTTGAATATTTAATATCCTTAATGTTCATTGTCTTCCTCAGATAGAAATTTACAGTCTTATTTTTATCTATGGAGCTCTGCTATATATTTCTATGTATTTCTCTTCAAAGGATCAGATAAATAGACTTATACGTACGCGTATTTGTTTAACAAGGTAATAACATTTTATTTTAAATCATTTTTACGTATTTATATTATGTTTAATCATTTTTTTAACCTTGGTTTAATCAATTGTTTATTTGTAGGTTTTGAAGATATTAAATTGTCATTTAACTTCTTCTTTCATCTTATAATACTGGAACCATCAAAATTAGCTTCTCAAGGTATGAATCATCTATTTCTAACTTATATTATGTAATTTTGCTATATAAATTCATAAATATTTGTTTGTTTGTCATTCTTAAAAATTTACAATTTATTAATTCAAAATTTTATGTTTATTAAAAAATAATTATTTCTCATTTTTATGGTCGTTAGCAATAACCTTAGATTATATATACCCGTCTGAATTTTATCTAATAGAGATAAAATTCAGATAGTCCCCGACTGGGACTGCTTTTTGAATATTTTATCTCAATTAGGATGTGTATATATGTTAATGGGTTAATATTTAAGGAAAAAATTGATTAGTATTTCTCCTTGCTCCTTCGAGTTTGTGGATTACCGCATACTTGGGGAGTTAAGGGGAAATGCTGCCAATTTTTTTCTAAAATGTTAACACTTTAACATTTATACATTGAGATAAAATATTCAAAAAGTGGGTTAGGATCCACTTACCAAATTCGAATAGTGGTTCACATTATATAGGTGAATTTGTATGTCATATATTTTTTATCTTAATTTTCAGATGGATCGAAGTAATTGGATGTACCATATTGCACGTACTTCATCGGTATATACAGTGGGATTACAAAATTTTCTTATAGCTGCTGAAGTTAATCGTGTGAATAAAGGAAGTGGAATGATTTGTTATCCATGTGTACTTTGTAAAAACTATAAAAGATTTGATGATATTAATGAAATAGAGTTTCATTTGATGAAATACGGTTTTATGCCTAGATATACTTGTTGATCAATGCATGGAGAATCACTAATCAATCGTAGCACGTGTTCGGTAATGTACACAATGATAATATACAGATTAACGATTCATACGAGGCTGATGACAATGACCAATCAACTAATCCAAATGACAATTTAAATGAATTGTTACATGATCTAGAGACTAATATTGATGAAGATGAACAAAGAAAATTGCATGACTTATTTGATGATGCAAAAAAACCATTATATCCTGGTTGTGAAAAATTTGCGAAACTTAATGCCGTTTTAAAGTTGTTTAATCTAAAATCAAATTATGGATGGAGTGATAAAAGTTTTACGGATCTCTTGGTGGTTTTACATGATATGCTTCCAGATGGTAATGAGTTACCAATTTCAACGTATCAAGCAAAAAAATTAATGTGTCCAATGGGATTGGAAGTTGAAAGAATACATGCGTGTCCCAATGATTGTATGTTGTATAGAAAAGAGTTTGAAAAGGAACATAAATGTTTTATCTACGTTGCATCAAGGTATAAACGTAAAAAAGAAACAGATGAAGTTGATGATGATGTGACTAAAAATGGACCACCTGCTAAAATGTTGTGGTATTTTCCTATCATACCAAGACTGAAACGATTATTTTCAAACGAAAATGAAGCAAAATTATTACGTTGGCATAAAGATGGTCGTATAAACGATGGTAAATTAAGACATGTGGCAGATTCACCACAGTGGAGAAATATTGATCACAAATATCCAGAATTTGGTGATGAGATTAGAAATATACGGTTTGGACTTAGCTCAGACGGAATCAATCCTTTTGGCAACATGAGCAGTCGTCATAGTACTTGGCCGGTCCTTCTATGCAATTACAATCTTCCTCCTTGGTTGTGCATGAAACGAAAATATATTATGATGACATTGTTGATTCAAGGTCCAAAACAACCTGGTAATGACATCGATGTTTATTTAGCTCCATTGATCGATGATCTAAAGACTCTATGGGCTCCAGGTGTAGATGTTTATGATGCTTACAAGAAGGAAAATTTTATCTTGCGAGCCATGATTTTTTGCACCATAAGTGATTTTCCTGCATACGGTAATTTATCAGGATATAGTACAAAAGGTAAGAAAGCTTGTCCTGTTTGTGAAGATGAGACACATTCAATTTGGTTAAAAAATTGCAAAAAAAACTGTGTACATGGGGCATCGAAGATTTCTTCCTGCAGGTCATAGTTATCGGAAGAAAAAAGACGAGTTTGATGGAAATACCGAGCATCGAACAATGAGGAAACGATTTTATGCATTTTCAAGAGTTGAAAATTTAAATATTGTTCTAGGAAAAAGAACTCGTGCTAAAAACGAATCTATTTGGAAAAAAGATCAATCATGTGGGATTTACCATATTGGAAGCATTTAGATGTTAGACATTGTTTAGATGTTATGCATATTGAAAAAAATGTATGTGATAGTTTGTTGGGCTTATTGTTAAACATTCCTGGAAAAACAAAAGATGGTATCAATGTTCGTAAAGACATGGTAGATATGGGAATACGCAAAGAGCTTGGCCCTATTGAGACAATCAATCGTATTTATCTACCACCTGCATGTTATACTCCATCAAAAGAAGAAAAAATAAAGTTTTGTAAATGTTTGCACGATATTAAAGTTCCATCTAACTATTCTGAAAATATTAAAAAATTGGTGTCGATGCAAGACTGTAAATTGCTTCGTATGAAATCTCATGATTGTCATGTTTTGATGACACATATGATTCCTATTGCAGTTCGAGGAATTTTACCAGAAAAAATCCGACATACAATAACAAAACTTTGTTTGTTTTTCAACATGATTCACTCGAAAGTTATTGATCCAGAGTCATTGGATACTTGGCAAAAAGAAGTTATCCTCACGTTGTGCGAATTAGAGATGTACTTTCCACCATCTTTTTTTGATGTAATGGTTCATCTGATAACTCATATCATAGGAGAAATCAAAGCATGTGGGCCTGTATTTCTACGTTACATGTATCCTTTTGAAAGAAATATGGGTTTCTTAAAAGGTTATGTAAGAAACCGTAACAAACCTGAAGGTGGAATTGTTGAAGGATATGCTTAAGAGGAGGTGATTGAATTTTGTACAAGTTATTTGGAAGGTGTCAAAAGTATCGGTGTTCCCCAATCTTGTCACTCAGGTAAACTTGAAGGGGTCGGAGGCGTAGGGATGACAACATTAATTCCAAGTCGTGATGAATTACAACTTGCACACTTATTGGTTTTAAAACACATGACATGTCTTGGTCCATATGTTGAAGAACATTTGAATGTGTTGCGGTCGGCAAACCAAGGTAAGGATGAGATGTGGTATGTCATAAGACATAATAAGGAGTTTTCTAGCTGGATGAAAACTAAGGTAATGACAAATAAGGTCGATGAAACTGTTAAACGATTAGGACAAGGCCCAGATTTTAAAGTAAAGTCTTACCAAGGTTATGACATTAATGGATACACATTTTACACAGAAAAACAAGACCAAAAAAGTACAATGCAGAATAGTGGAGTTACATTAATAGCTTCGACCGCTGAATTTGACAGAGCAGATCGTTCCAGAATGTTAAGAGTAGCCAAAGATTCTTATTATGGTATCATTCAAGAAATATGGGAATTAGACTACTATTCTTTCATTATGCCCGTGTTCAAGTGTAAGTGGGTGAATAACCGTACATGTGTTAAAGTTGATAACCATGGTTTTACGCTTGTCGACCTTACAAGTGATGGCTATGCATCTGAGCCATTCGTTCTCGCTAAACAAGTCGCGCAAGTGTTCTATGTAAACGACCCGAGCAAACCAAGATACCACATCGTATTGCAAGGTAAACGACGCATCCTTAGTGTGGATAATGTCACTAACGAGGATGAATATGACCATTTTGACGACCTTCCACCATTTTCAGTCGGTATTCAACCAACAACTAACATAATTGAAGGCACCACATATCTACGATCTGATCACAATGAAGGGATATATGTTGATAAACCACGACAAACAAGTAATATTAAATATATATATATATGCCTTTAATTATTTAAAATTTAGTAAAATTATTTATTAATGCAAATTTATTTATGCAGGTTGACATTTAAGGAGGATACGATGTTTCTTAGACGACCAACGTTTTGTATAAACCACGACAAACAAGTAATATTAAATATATATATATATATATGCCTTTAATTATTTAAAATTTAGTAAAATTATTTATTAATGCAAATTTATTTATGCAGGTTGACATTTAAGGAGGATACGATGTTTTTTTATTAGACGACCAACTTTTTGTATAAACCACGACAAAGAAGTAATATTATATATATATATATATATATATGCCTTTAATTATTTAAAATTTAGTAAAATTATTTATTAATCCAAATTTATTTATGCAGGTTGACATTTAAGGAGGATACAATATTTCTTAGAAGACCAACTTTTTGTATAACTTCTTTAAGTTTAATTCTGTCATGAACTTTACATTACTATCTTAACATTTCGCTAATTTATGTAATTTCAAAAATCAGTAATAATATTTCGAAATGTTTATAAATGATGACAATTATAAACAAAATTGTACCCATAACATAACATAAATATTATATTATTTAATTGATCAAACAACAATACAAATTACTTATAAAATCAAAAAATTACAAAATACTAATTTTTCTTATAATCTTCAAGTTTTCGCCAAAAGGAAACATGATTAAAAGTTGTACCCATTCTTGATTGATATTCTTGTTGAGCCTTCGTCATAATGTCGATATCATTCCATACCGTTTGACGGTTCTTGTATACATTATCGTAAATGACTTTAAATGTAGATGTTTTAGTCTCTAAATCAAGCCACTTATTAGAAAGTTCTTCAGAAGTACGTTGATTGACACGTAAAGGTGGCAAATGATAACAATAGCTTACCATTTTCCAAAATTGAAAACTATTTAACTCCCCTTTAAATTTTTTGCTAGTTATGAACCACGATTCGGCTAAAACTTCTTCCTCTTTAACACTCCATGGAATTGAATCAGTAGAACTACTTGAACTCATTTTATGCTTTTTTCTTTTTGGGTAAACGAATAGTAAAAAAACTCTTAACAATGAATACTTTTATAGACAAATTAATATATCCGTTGTAAAAAAAGAACGTTTCACAATGGTTATAAATTAAATAATATTTTAAAATTAAATAAAATAATATTACAAAAAGAATGTTGTAAAAAAACCGCCCCATTAAACATGAACCGCCCCATTAAACAAAAAAACCGCCCTAAAAAATTTAATTTTTTTTCATCAACCGCCCAATTAAACGAGAAAACCGCGCCATTAAAAAAAACCGCCCCATTAAACGTAGAACCGCCCCATTAAACAAAAACCGCCCCATTAGATACTTAAACCGCCCCAATTAATAATAGAACCGCCCTATTAAATCGTTACCCGCCCTATTTAATTATTCTGCATGAAACCGCCCTAAATAATAGATAAAAACCGCCCTATATAAAGTATTACCATAAAACCGCCCTAAAAAAATGAAAAGAACCGCCCTAAAAAAAGTATCTCTATTTCCCACGAAAACTTTTCATTTCCCTCTAATTTTTCATTACAGAACGCGAATTTTCTCTCCAATATTTGGTTCACTCTTCAGTTTTGATGCCGGATTTTTAAGATTGTTGCTTCGTCGGACGCATCCCGGTTACTTCGGCGGTTACTGCGGCAACGGAAACCAGCATTGAAGCGGGCTGTGGTTAGAAAAGGTTGTGGCTGCGGTCGACTCCGGCGGCGGTGAACTCGTCGACTCCGGCTGCGGTGAAGGCGACTGCATCGGCGGTGAAGGTGACCTCGTCGACTCCGGCGACTGCGGTTCTTTCGGTTTTTGCTTGGTGGGCCGCTCCGGAGCTCTCGTCGGTATTTATACATGTTTTTTCGGTTTTTGCTTTGTGGTTCTTTCGGTTTCAAGTCTGGAATTTATATATGTTTGTAGTGATTATTTGAGGCGGTTGATAGACATTAAAAATCAAAGTGGTCCCGTATGTTTTTTGGCATCTTGTAAATGTGGATCGGATTTGATTCCTGTAGGTTATATATATATATATATATATTTGTTTGTTTGTTATTGATGAATTGAACATTCATTTATATATGTATTTGTTTGGGTTTAAGAATGTTTGTAAAAACTTGTGTATATGTGATTGTAAATATGTTAACTTATATAAAATTTGACATGTATTTGTTTAAATATGTATTTGTTTGGGTTTAAGAATGTTTGTAAAAATTTGTTTATATGTGATTGTAAATATGTTAAATTATATAAAATTTGACATGTATTGGTTTATATAAATTTGTTAATTTGTTTCTAATTAAATAATTTTGATTGTATTGTTTCATTTTAATAGTTATGTCTAAACGAGGTAAACGTGGTGTTGCCTCATGTTCGAAGAATTGTGAGGAAAAAGACTATGTTATTGAATTTAATGAAAACAATCAACCCGTTGGTGATAATTTCACATGGTTTATGTCAAACTATGCATTAAAATGTTGACAATTGTTACCGTATTATCTTGATACGAAGGACATACCCCAAGACGTTTTAGAAGAACCTTGGCTACAGATTAATGTATTATATTTTATTGTTATAAATAATATATGCACATGTATTTAGTTTCTATGTCTAATTTTTTGTTTCTTAATTTTTAGGAGCTATTTAATATTCAAACCGATGAGCCAAAAGCCTATTTGCTAAAAAAAACCAAAAAAATATTAGCTAATTTTAAAAGCAAGCTTGTTAACGAGTATGTTAAAAAAGATTTGCTTCCATTTGCCAAGTATACTTTTCTTGATGCATCACAATGGCCTAAGTTTTGTAAAGAAAAGACAAGTGATGAATTTGTGGTATGTTTACTTGATTACTTTTATTACACATATTGTTATTATTTCTATATTTGTTTGTTTACAAGTTTTAATAATTATTTGTTGATTATTAACAAGGAAAAAAAAGCAATAAAGCAAGAGCGAGTGCACAGATGAATAAAAATTTTGCTCATGTTGGAAGAACGGGATTTATTGGGTTGACTGAAAAATTTGATACGATCTGGCCTCAACTTGAGTCAGATTTTGAGCATATTAAATATATACAACATGAGCGAACCAAATTGTGGATCTTGAGCAAGGCCAAGAAAAACAAAGAAACGAAAGCTTATGAACTTCCTCCAGAAACGAAAGATAAAATCAATGAGCTGGTAAATAAATCCATTGTTAAGTTATATATTATCAGAAAAATTAAAATTAATAACCAATTTTTTATCAATTATTTTTTGCAGATTTGTGTTGAAAGAAAAATGATTAAGGATGGGACCTATAATAAAGGAATTGAGGATCCTTTAAGTAGAGTTCTAGGACCTGAGCACGGAGGACGCACGCGTACTGTTTCAAATGTCATTGGTAATTTTACTTGTAAACATATGAACTTTTAAAATATTTATTATGATAATGATAGGTTTATTGAAATTGTTTTTTTTTATAGGTAAAACAAAAGTTAAGGGTGGACTTTTTAACGTTGGTAAACATCGTAAACCAAGTGTTGCAAGTGTAGGTGGAAATCTATGTACTGTTCCAGTTCAAAGGGTTGAGTCCAGTTTTTCATGGCTCTAATGTTACATCAGGTGGACAATACGATAACTATCCACCTATAGAGATAATATTAATATATTACCAAAAAATTGTCATATGTGCGTATACATTTGCATATTATATTATTAAAAATGTTGTATACTTTTGTAGAAATTAACTCCTTGTGAGTTGTTATTTCCATTCCAACCTAGCTTGGAATTTGTTGTGGCTAAAGAACAAGCGTGGCCATCTTTGGACCGAATCTTACATGGACGTTTAATAAACGAGAACTGCGTCAAGGTCCAAGTAGATACGGTCATTGAAGGCTTTGAAAAAGCACATGTTCATGATCTGACTCGAACTGATGAAATTATTTGTGTGGGAGATACACTTCATAATTTTATTCAATGGCCAAGAGATGCAATAAAGGTATATTGTTACATATATTGTCTTACTTTGCAATATGATAATTTTTTATTTAATATCTTTTGAAAATTGAAGCTTGTGAACGAGCCATTCAGTATCAGTTCAACTCCCCAGAACCATACATTCCTGAATTCACGAGTTTAAATGATGCACTTGAAGAGGTAATTTATTCAAAATAAGCTTGCCTTTTTTATAATTGATTTATATTTAAGATAACTTAGAGTTTTATAATTTAAAAACTTGTTTATCTTTCAGGTTGATACCATTGATCCACAAATACAACAACAATATCAAGTTGGGCCTATGGGTTTTGTGGATATGGTAAATAGTTGTCAACTTACTTATAATAATTCACATAACCACACACACAAACATATAATTACTAATGTTATTATCGTATTATTTGTAAGTTAATGCAGATAGAACAGGGTGACCAAATTCAACTTCAAGAAACCCAAATATCATCTACATCTGTTCCCAAAATTCCAAGTCCAAAATTTGTTGATCCTGAAATAGAGATTGCTTTGGAGAAAATAAAAAGGAGACCTCAAGCAATCCAAAGCATATCTAAAATGTTAGCAGATTACGTTGGTGATGAACATGCTATCATATGTAATTCACCTGACGGAATGTATGCCGAAACATATGAAGAAGGTTTATCATATGTTGAGTTTTTGCAGTTATTCTGCAACGATTGGCTTGATGTTACTATCATTCATCTTTTTGCAATGTAAGTTTTTTTTATTGTATTTATATATTTTTATAGCATCTTTAGACATAATCGAAATGATACATTTATACATTATTTTTAATTTAAGGTCCTTTTTGGGTATGGCAAATTCAAAATCTGCAATCTTCAATCCAAATGAAATTTTGGGTGATAAATGTATAAAATCTCCGGATCATGTAAAACAACACTTGCTAGATGTGTATTCATTCCATAATGAGAGAACTTTTTTTCTTGCACCATATATAGCAAGGTAATATGTATTTTTTTTCATTTTTTTTGCAATATATATGTTTGTTTGTGTGTGTATATATACATATACATAAAATCTAACCAATATATATGCCTAATTTAATTAATTATAACTTATTTATTGTAGTGGTCATTGGGTGCTATTGATAGTATATCATTTGAAACAAAAAGGATATATTGTAGATTCAATTAACAAGCATAAAAGCAACCAAAATTATGCATTTACATGTCTAATTGAAGAAGCTTTTGGCATGAAATTAAAATGGGAAGTGGTTAAGGTATGTTTATATTTTTTTAATTGATTCACTTTTTTATTTAAACTAATTTGTTGTTATTGTAATGTAGTGTGCACAACAAAGAAACACGTGGGAATGCGGTTTTTGTGTAGTCAAACACATGTATTAGTTTCTCAATTTCTATCAACATGATTTTCCTAAAAGTGTAAGTGTTTAATTTATCTTTATCTACATTCTTTGATATTAAATACTTATATATTTTGTACCTAACTCTTTAATTTGTTAATTTGTTTTTAGATTTGGAATGAAAACAAGTACATTACAAGTAAAGAGATTGATGGAATGATCATAAACTTGGCGCTACAGTTCTTTAAACATGTGTTTGCTAATCGTACATGAAGTTACCATGCATGTGGATCTTATAAATATATCTTTGTTGTAATCGTACATGAAGTTATCAATGGTTGTAGTCGAAACTTGCATCACTGGTTTTGTAATCATACATTTGTATTTAATAGTAGCTGGGTAGATTTTGAAATGCAATTTAGCTGAAACAATTTTCATGTATATGCAGGCTGCTGGTAATATATTACGCTAATTATGGGTCTGATTTAAAAAAAAATAAAACAAACCGCCCCAAAAAACAAGTAAACCGCCCTAAAAACATATGCATCAACCGCCCCATATAATATAAACGGCCCAAAAAAACCGCCCCAACAAACTAAAAAAACCGCCCTAAAAAATGTAATTTAACCGCCCCAATTAATAAAAGAACCGCCCCATATAGCAGCAGTATGTCTCATTTCATATCTTTATGAGACTTTTTTTTCCATTTTTTGAGGCTAATTATAGAACCGCCCTAAAAGAGATTTTATTTTTTGAGGCACATACATATAAGGCGGTTCAATAACCACCCCATATGAGCTTTTTAACCGCCTTAAAAGAGGGTAATTGTACTAGTGTTAGTAATTAGTTTAATATTAATTTGATTAGTTTAAGGTTTATTAGGGTTTAGTAATTATGAGTTTAAGGTTTTAAGGCTTATTAGTAATTAGTTTAATATTAATTTGATTAGTTTAAGGTCTGTTAGGGTTTAGTAATTATGAGTTTAAGGTTTATTAGTAATTAGTTTAATATTAATTTGATTAGTTTAAGGTTTATTAGGGTTTAGTAATTATGAGTTTAAGGTTTTAAGGTTTATTGTTATTAGTTTAATATTAGTTTGATTAGTTTAGGTTTATTAGGGTTTGGTAATTATGAGTTTAAGGTTTTGATTATTTTAAGGTTTATTAGTTATTAGATTAATATTAGTTTGATTAGTTTAAGATTTATTAGGGTTTAGTAATTATTATTTATTAGTTTTAGCCTTTAAGGTTTTATTTGTTAAGTTTTTTATTATGGTTTTATTAATTTAACTTTAAGGTTGAAAACGTATAATAGAAAAAAAAGCGGTTCAATACGGTTACAGACTTACCACTTACGGTCTAACGGATCAATCGGATTAACGGATAACCAAAAAAAAAAGGTTTTAAAAACCGGTTTTTGAACCGGTTTGGCTGGTTAACCGGTCCGGTTTATACCCGGTTCGGTTCCATAGGTTAGAGATTTTAGGTTAAAAAAACCGGTTAATAACCGAACCGGTTTTTAGGAAAAACCGGTAAACCTTGTACACCGGTTAACCGGTTCGGTTAATTTAAAAACCGGTTTGGACCGGTTAACCGATCTGTGCACCACTAATCCCACGTCTGTTAGAGAGATGATGAAAGCATTTCAAGGGAGCAACAATATGCTTTGTAGTTGCTACTATTTTGATGTTGATTTCAATAAAAGTCGACATGACATGTAAACATTGTAATGCTTTAGATATCTTCTTTTTAAGTACAATAACTTTGTTTATTCATGGTTCTTTTTACGCTGAGATTTAATCATGTTTTCGGAGGCATTTAACAATAGAGGCATACTTAGACTCGTTGTTATGTCTGGCAAAATGGGCGGGTTGTGTAACATCAGTGCCGGAATCGTACCGGAACAGTGATCTCAACAGTGCTATGAACAGTAATCAGGTACAACTTTTATGCATTTCAGTGTATATTCATATTCATATCATATACTGTTATCATTTCATGAATCAAACAGTGAATTCATAATCATTTCAGAGAAACAAAACTCAGAAAACATGGGTCATCAGTCAGATAATTATCTGGCATTACAGAACCATCATGTGATTATGTGTTAGGATTTTATTGTGTATAAACGTATGTGAGGCTTTACAGAACAAAACAACACGGATGTCGTTACGTGAATCCTAAACCGACGGATTATTCGTATAGGTGACGATCTGTAAGAATAAATATGAAGGTTTAACGTTCTGAATGATATCCGATAATTAGAAAACAATATTGAAAAGTATAGTTATCGTCGTGTACGTACGGGTGACGATTCGAACGAATACGCGCGACGACTGTACGATTCGATTATAAACATTAAATTTAATATTTTTGAAAATTTAAAATAATTAAAAGATATTTAGTTAATTTACTAGGAATAACCACTTAAATTAATTTTATAAATTCTACTTTATAAACCGAGTCGTTTCGTTACGAAAACCACGAGAAACCGAGGTGTTACGCGAAACCAAACGAGACCGAACAACCGGGCATTTTCTAAGTCTTTAATGAAGTCATTAACTCCACCAACCACCATCACCAACCTATTTTTCCTCCTCATTTTCGTTTTTCACTCTCTCTCTAGAAATCATTCTCCTCCTCTCTACAATTTCTTGGTGATTTCTTATTTGATTCAAGCAAGCTAGGTGTCAAAACGTTCATCTCATCACATAGATTACCGAAGTACAAGTTATTGAGCTTTCATCCATCGATTTGAGGTAAGATTCGAGTTTATATTCGGTTTTAATGGGTATAATGACCCTTTGTGTTTGTGGTTGTTTTAACCGGCCTAAATGTTTAGAAAACACTTAAATAAACTATTAGAAACGATTAGAAAACTGCAGAAACTAAATTAAAGCAGGTTGAGATCGAAGATGAAGTTGATGATGCAGGTTCGTGGGTATATACTTACGGCCGAACCTGTTTCACAAAGAGATCCAGATGCACGAACATGTTGAGGCGCCAAAATGGAAACCACGAACCCACATGATGACAGCGAACCTCCAACAGTAGACACATGATGGCCGAACCTCTCAGTCTCGAATTAGTGACACCTGCCCCGAACCTGTCTACTCTGACTAAGACCCTGCAACGAACCCTAGGGCACCGAACCCTCCATGCTTAGAGGAACCTAGCTGTGGCGAACCTCATAGCTCCACGAACCATCTTTCAACCTAATCTATAGGACACGAACCCTGCATCGGACGAACCTAGGATTATTCTGACTAGCCTAACCACTTCCTTTCGAGCAAACCCAGCTAGTGGAACTGAACCTATAAGGGAGACGAGCCTTGCATGGCCAAACCATGGCCATGCAAACCCTAGAAATCACGAACCATCGAACGAACCTATTACCGACCCCGACCCATTGGAGCAGCGAACCTAAGGTTTCCCTCACAAGGGCCGAACATCCATAAAAGCCGAACCCAGCACCAAACCCCACCAACCTGGACCGAACCTTTTTCGATTTGAAGTAAGGATAGCCGAACCTCTCTATTACCTTAGCTGAACCTTGTCTTGTATCCATAGGTTCGCTGCCTTGAGGATGCCAAACCTAACTAACCTCAAAATCCTTAGTTTTGTATATTACATAGGAGTTTAGGTACATATACATACATGAGATGAGTCATGTGTGTGCATGGGAATGATAAGGAGTATTCGATTTCATGCAAACTTGTTTCTAGTATGAACTAAGGTACCATTGTCAAATAACGAAGATTTAAAGATGAAATTTTGGTTTAATTGTTAACGCCATCTTTATAAAAGATCTTATTACGAATAATTAACTCAGATGATTCAATAGGTTATGTTGAATTATTTAGAGATTGTGAGTGTGATGGACAATTGATAATCAATGACCTTCAAGGGGTTAAGTTGGGCCCAATGGGCTTAACTAGGGCCCATCAAATGTTAAAAGTTAAGTTAATTCAAGTAATGGAATTTTAATAAAAGAAAATGTTTTTATGAACTTATTAAATTAAAGTAAATGATTTCTAAATTGATGAATAAATTAAAAACATGTTAATAAAGGACTTGAATCATTTAATATTGGGATTGAGTTTATAAATGGGTATCTAAATTAGACTAGAAGATTAAGTCTTAGAAGCACACTAGTACTTAGGACACATAGTTGCACACCGAGACCAAACATTAGACACGACGACTAATACGCGTACTTATAATATTCGAATTCTTATAAAACAACTCAGGAACTGAAGAAACCTAAACTACAACAACGAGCGCGCACTTTGTGATAGATCATTTGCACAGCAACACATGTGAGTTCTTTGCCCCTTTTTCTAAACATTTTTGTTTTCAAACGCGGGGCTGAGAAGCATGTGTAAACTGTTTTATTTAAATTGTTTACTTAAATGTTTTTACTTAATATATGCTTTATATATATGCTTGTTGATACTCCTAGACTCCTGTCTAGGAAATTGTTGTTCTGAATCAACTAGCAAGTTAATTAATTACTCATATGAGTAATACCTTAATTCTAAACTCCAAACAAACCCTTAATTCATCAAGCTCGAATTCAAGAATCTAAATTCAAAGTGAAACCAAAAGAACTAAAGCTAAAGATCATGTTCAACGAAATCTAACTCAGTGTGTGATCTGAAAACAAAGGATCCTAATCAAGAATCAACTATCATTGTGAAATCATGGGAATTCTAAAGATCAAAATCAAGAGACTCAAGGGAATCAGAAATCATAAATGTGTGTGAATCATTGAAATAATGAAATCATTAAAAATCTAATGAAATCATTAATGCTTGATTCAAGGTGGATGTCGGTTGTATAGAAATCAAGACCACGTGTAACACACATAAAGTCTCGGCATAAATAGCAGACTCTTGTAGTCAAGCTATATGGGCAATAACGTGAACTATCAAATGAAATCAAGATCAAAATCAAGAGAATCAAAGAGATCAAGAATCAAAGGATATCCGTAAAGTCCCGGCATGTACATTAGACCATTGGGTCAAGCTGATATGGGCATCATTAAAATCCCGGCACGCTCAGGTATACTCCTTGTGAGTTATGCCTGATATGGGTCACGTGTGAGAGGGTACAACCTGGACAACCACCAACAGCTAAGTCTAATTGATTGAGTTAAATAAGGCTCAATCATCATGTCTTAGTTGTATTTAAATTTCTAGTTATTAATTTAATTATACATTTAATATTCTATTACTATAATTGCTTTTGGGAAATCATGTATTCACGGTGAACGAGATCAAAGGTAAATCTAATTGGGAAATCAGAATCTAAATCAGAGGTGAATGGTGTGAAACGCTTAACTATCATTAACAACAATATGTTAAGCAGTCTGGTATGTGGTGGGACGGTGGCTGGGGCTTGTCTCCTACATATGCCCTATATATAAGCATACTTGATTGGATAACAGATAACATAGGTGGTTGTTGATGAGGTTAAGGTTGTCACTTCGGGGGATCAAGGTAAACATTTTCAGGGTAATAAAATGCTAAGAATCATATGTCATGGAATCAATGAAATGGAATGAAATGCTTAATTATTACCAGGAACAATATATCATGTGGTTTAGTATGTGGTGGGACGGTGGCTGGGCGGGCGGTAAGTTCGACCCTACATATGCCCTATATATAAGCATACTGAACTGGATGGTATAGGTGGTTAATGGTGTGGTTAAGGTTGTCATTCAGGTTATTCAAAATCATTTTTATAAAACTTAATGAACTCACCAACCATGTGTTGACTTTATTTTTGCATGACTTCTCAGGTGACGAACAGGTCAACTGAAGAGTTATTTCTTTTGGACTAGGTTACAGATAGAGGACCTAGCTTTTTGGACCTGCATACTTTTGGACATCATTACACATTTATTTTGTATATCTTGTGCAGATACAAGATACAAGATTGAAGATTTATGATGTGATAGTAGATTTACATTGTTAAATTATAAACTGAACTGATGTAATTTAACTTTGTAATTCTACTTTTATTTAGCAGTTTCTCATTTATATTTATATGTCATGTGCAATGTAAACAATTTGATCATTCCGATTATCACTCATGATATCGCGCCCCGGGAACCTTCCGCCCGACGGGGAACCCGATCCAACCCCGCCGGCTCGGGGTGTGACAGGTTGGGTAACCGGTTATAACGGGTTCGGGTCAGAATTGGTTTTAAGCAAAATGTGTCCGGGCCTAAATGGATTGTTCTTGAAAAACATCAATTTAGTTTAACTTAAAATGTGTTATAAGTAAACATATAGTCCATTAGGATAATTTTTTAGTGATTTTCTCATCAAATATATTATTTATCATTCTTAAATCTTTGAATCCATTGCATTTACATAGTTTTTTGATTACCCATATGGATCCGCATTGTGTTTAAGTGATACCTATCTCAACCCATTCAATATTATGATGTTATGTAACATCCCAAATTTTTCTAAGATACAAGTTATTTGAATTCTACGTACGTGTAACGGATAAGTAACTTGTGGGAAAATAGACGAAAAATAACCAAGATGGGACTTAGGAATTGTGTACTCGAAATAATGAAGATTTCGAATACATCACATTTCGAGTACACTACATTTTCGTGTACAGGGGTTTTCGAATACAGGGACCTTGTCTATAAATAGTCGTGCCTTGGGAAATGTGACAACCTTTGGTTGGAAGCACAGATCCTCTCGAGTACACGAAGTTTAAGTCCAAGAATTTCAAGAATCAAACTCTGATCGACCAAACGAAGTAGGAAACGCACGGGATTCTACCAGGAGGATCAGCTACCTTCAAGTAAGTGATTCATGTATGGAAAGCTGGATTTTTATACAAAAGTTAGGATGGTTAAACAAAGGGTGAACTTATGCATAAAGCTCACACCTTTATGCATAAAGTTCATAACTTTGAGGTTCCAATACGTTGGTAACAACCAAAGGAACCTAGAACTAGCTCCCCAAAGCCTTAGATGAATTTCTGAAATGATTTATGATAAAAATCATGAGTACACGAAAATATGTTTATGCGAATACTCGAAATCAGGTTATTTTGAGTATACCATTTCGAGTACAAGGACCTGTTCGAGTACAATGATTTCGAATACACATTTCGAGTACACCTAGGTTCGTGTACCTGGGATATTTCGTGTACTCCAATGTTCGAATAACAGGGATTTCGTGTACAGGAGTAGTTCGTGAACTACAAGTGTTTCGAATACTACACAGGTTCGAGGACTTGTAGTTATGAGGGGGAACTAGTAGGTTATGAGGACTTAGAATATATCCTAAGTCTAAGAATGGTATGTGATGAGACGATGTAATGATGTAGGTTCCCAGGTCTTAACTAAGGAGTTCGGTTAAGAAGATAAGGAGCCATTATCAGGTGAGTTCTAGACGCCCTATTTTATGCTTAATGTTTTGGGCTGACATACATGCTTATTGTTATGTCTATGATGTTACGTGCCTATGATGATGATGAATGAATGAATGAGGCTATGCCCTGACTATGTATGCATGTAAGGTGCTAGTATGATTATTGCATGAAAGTATGCTATGAATGATGAATGCATATTAGTAAGTTATGATGATAAACTGAATGATAACATGCTATGATAATAAATAGGGATGTTATGTTATGATGAAATCCTAGGTACACTATGATGAAAGTATGATGTTATGATGATTTCATGCTAGCAAAATGTGTTTATGTTGCCATGATGAATGATATGATGACGTGCGGCTAGCGTGACATGTGCATGGTACCAGGATGTTGTGATGACATGATACTAGCATACCCTGTATGAGAAATCCTATGTTATTAGGATAATGATACGATGTGATGATGAATGAAGATATGGTGCTAATGTATCATGTCATGATGAATGATGGTTGCTCCAGTAATTGCTACTGGGTAAGTATGGTTGCTCCAGTACTTGTTACTGGGTAAGTATGATGTTGCTCCCGCATCCGTTACGGGGTAAGTATGATGTTGCTCCCGTACCCGTTACGGGGTAAGTATGATGTTGCTCCCGTACTCGTTACGGGGTAAGTATGATGTTGCTCCCGCATCCGTTACGGGGTAAGTATGATGTTGCTCCCGTACTCGTTACGGGGTAAGTATGATGTTGCTCCCGTACTCGTTACGGGGTAAGTGTGCCGTTGCTCCCATATTCATATGGGGTAAGTATGGTTATGGTTGCTCCAGTGCTTGCTACTGGGTAAGTATGGGTCTGTAGAACGCTTCGGCGGGACATATCAACGGTTATGGAGCCTTGTGCCGGCATAAGCCCACTGTTCGTATGGTAACAGTGGAACGTATGATGATGATGATGTAAGGATGTTATGTGCTAAGGTTATGGACTATGTGAATGAAATGATGTGTATGTTAAGTATGTTTAATGTTGTTTTATGAAAACTAGAACTCACCAGCGTAAACTGACTTGATTTAGCATGTATGTCAGGTTGAAGGTATGATAAGAGAAGGCATGGAGCTCGGGCATAGAGTCATACGATCCGGTGGCTTTTGGCAATCCGATGTGATTTTGATACAGACATGTTATTGATTTCCGTTTATCAAACTATGTTTACATTTCCGCTGCATGATTATGAAAGTTTTTAGTTTAAGAGCTATGTGTTATGATGAAAACCAACCTCTGTGAGGTGCCCGGTTTCGGGGCCTCACAAGTTGGTATCAGAGCCATAGTTTGAGAGATCTTGGCATCCTAAATGCCAAGACTTAAACTGAGAATGGGATTAATGGATGCGGATTGCCAACCACGGATGACGGATGCCACGAGTTGAATGTTTATGTATGAGTTAAGGGTTAGATGTAATGTTATGAAAGTAGTTAGTGTCATGCACATTGAGGAGATGGGATGGGAAACGTTTAGAGCCTATGAGTTGGGTAAATGGTTAATAACACTTGATCAACGTCGTTAACGATTTACAAAACTTATTCCGTGCTAAACTGATTCCTGTACTGACTCATCAATTGTTGCATCCTATAGATAGTTAGATGGCTGGACAAAAGGGTAGACCGCGAAAGAAACCACAGGAACCTGAAGAACCACATGTCGAGAATGAAGAACCTGTCAATGAAGGCGACCACGAGCACAACGAGCAACCAGAGAATGAAGAAGAGTTCACTCTTGAGCCTATCGTGGTGAAGGCTATTTCGGATGAGGTTTGCAAGATAATGGATGAGAAACTACCAGCCTTGATTGCTAAGGCATTGAAGGATGCTTTAAAAGACAAGTCAGAAGGAACTAAGGAAAGCACCAAAGAAGATGAGGTGGTGATCATTGAGACAAAGAGCGGCGACTCTATGACTGGGAAACTGAAGGGCTGTGACTACAAGTCCTTCAAAGGATGCAACCCACCAACCTTTGATGGGAAGAAGGACGCAGTGGCCACCTGCCACTGGATTTCTGCGATGGAGGCTGTTATCTCCATCAGTGAGTGCCGAGTTGACCAAGCTGTCAAGTTTGCAGCTCACTCTTTCGTTGAGGAGGCACTTCACTGGTGGAACACCGTCAAGCAATCCAAGACTACTGATGATATGGAAAAGATGACTTGGGAGGATCTCAAGGAACTGGTCACTAAGCAGTTCTGTCCCAAGAATGAGTTGGATAAGGTTGAAAGGGAGTTTCTGGTGCTGAAGGCGGGAAGTCTGAACCACAGGCAGTACACCTCACGATTCAATGAGATGGCAAGACTTGTTCCTCACTTGGTTTCTACCGAGGAACGCAGGGTGAAGTTGTACATGGAGGGTTTACCTCCTAAGGTTCGGATACATGTGAAGGCGAATGCTCCCAAGACTTATGACTCCACTGTGGAGCTCAGTGGCATAGTTTGGGATGATGTTATGTCAGCCGAGCCAGTCAAAGAAGAAGCAAAGGTGAAAGAGTCCTCCGGGACTAAGAGGGGTCGAACAGACCAACGAAAGTTCTCAAGCAAGAAGGCTAAGCGAGAGGAGATGGGCCGATGCAACAAGTGTGGGAAAAGCCACACGGGACAGTGCCTGGTGGGCACTAATTTATGTTTCAGGTGTGGAAAGACGGTGCACTTTTCTAGCAGTTGCCCGAATGCTACTCGATGCTTCAACTGCAATGGATTAGGACATATGTCCAAGGATTGCAAGCTACCACGGGCCGATGCTTCGGGCTCGGGTAAGAATGAGGAGAAAGGAAAGGAGAAGCAGAAGACTAAAGCACGAGCCTTTACGATGACGAAGGATGATGCGATTGTGGACCCTGACGTGGTCACAGGTACCTTTTCTATCAACAATATTCCTGCTTCTGTATTGTTTGATTCTGGTGCCAGTATGAGTTTTGTGTCTTCTACTTTCTGTGATGGGTTATCTGGGAAGGTTAAGAAGATAGACCGGGTATTTGATGTAGAGACGGCTATTGGTAAGATGACCAGGGTGACTGAGGCTATTGATGATTGTTATGTTGAGATAGAAGGTCATAGGTTCCCTACCCGATTGTTTCTTATTACCTTAGGGGGATTCGATGTGGTTTTGGGTATGGACTGGTTAGCCAAATATGAAGCTAACATTGTATGTCGACGAAAGATGATATGTTTACGTGCGATGGATGGGAGCTCCGTGACGGTTTATGGTGATAAAGCGATGTATGCGCCAAAGATCATTTCGATGATCCAGGCTGATGTTATGATGCGGCGAGGGTGTGTAGCCTACTTGGCCTATGCGATTGAGGAACGTACGGATACGAGGACGATTGATGATGTTCCCGTGGTGTGTAACTTCCCCGATGTATTCCCTGAGGAATTGCCTGGATTACCACCCGAACGGGAAATTGAGTTCCAGATCGACTTAGTGCCGGGGGCACAACCTGTTGCCAAAGCACCTTACCGTTTAGCTCCAACAGAGATGAAGGAAATGATGACCCAGCTACAAGAACTCCTTGATAAAGGTTTTATACGACCGAGTGTCTCTCCGTGGGGAGCACCGGTGCTGTTCGTTAAGAAGAAGGATGGAAGTATGCGTATGTGTATTGACTACAGGGAACTGAATAAGTTGACCGTAAAGAACATGTATCCTCTACCTAGAATTGATGACTTGTTCGATCAATTGCAAGGTGCAAGCTGGTTCTGGAAGATAGATCTCCGATCCGGTTACCATCAGTTGAAAGTTCGAGAGCAGGATATTCCAAAGACTGCTTTCCGTACGTGTTATGGACATTACGAGTTCCTCGTTATGTCGTTTGGATTGATGAATGCTCCCGCAGCATTTATGGATTTGATGAACAGAGTATGTCGACCGATGCTGGACCGATCGGTGATAGTGTTTATTGATGATATTTTGATTTATTCAAAGAACGAGGGAGACCATGCTTGCCACGTACGTGAGGTATTGGAAATCCTGAGGAAAGAGAAACTTTATGCTAAGTTCTCCAAATGCGCTTTCTGGTTATGGGAAGTACAGTTTCTGGGGCACGTGGTGAACCCAGAAGGCATTATGGTAGATCCAGCTAAAGTTGAAACGATTATGAAATGGAGTCCTCCAAAGTCACCGACAGAAGTACGCAGTTTTCTTGGTTTGGCCGGTTACTATCGGAGATTCATTCAGGACTTCTCCAAGATAGCGACGCCACTGACGAAGCTCACGAAGAAAGACGTAAAGTACGAATGGGGTCCAAACCAAGAACAAGCGTTTTCAGTGCTGAAGGAGAAACTTACCCAAGCTCCTGTTCTAGCACTGCCGGATGGGAATGATGATCTTGTTGTGTATGCCGATGCGTCACGACAAGGGTTGGGATGTGTACTAATGCAAAGGGGAAGGGTGATAGCTTATGCTTCACGCCAGCTGAAGATTCATGAGGCTAACTACCCGACCCACGATCTTGAACTCGCTGCGGTGGTGTTTGCATTGAAAATATGGAGGCACTACTTGTATGGAGTACGGAGTACCATCTATACCGACCACAAGAGCTTGAAGTACTTCTTCGAGCAAAAGGATCTGAACATGAGGCAGAGACGATGGCTTGAGCTGCTAAAGGATTATGATTGTGATATTCTATATCACCCGGGAAAGGCCAATGTGGTGGCGGATGCTCTGAGTCGCAAGACTGATCATCCTGCCATACGAGTAAAATCGTATAGTTTGGTGATAACGCCAGACTTTCTGAACGAGCTCAAGCAGGCGCAACAGGATGGATTGAAAGAAGAGAATGTGGGTTTTGAACGCGTCTTCGGACAAGTCAAGAACTTGGAAGACAATGACCATGGGATAAAGCTACGATTCGGTCGAATGTGGGTGCCCAGAAATGGGGACATTCGAGCGAGGATTTTAGATGAAGCCCATAAGTCACGTTACTCGGTGCACCCCGGTGCGACGAAGATGTATCAAGATCTTCGACAGGATTATTGGTGGCCGGGCATGAAGTTTAATGTGATGCAGTATGTGAACAGGTGCCTTACTTGTGCGCAAGTGAAGGCTGAACATCAGAAGCCCTACGGATATGTGCAACCTCTAGAGGTACCAGAATGGAAATAGGAACACATCACCATGGATTTCATCACCAAGCTACCAAAGACAGCTAAGCGACATGATACCATATGGGTGATTGTGGACCGACTGACGAAGAGTGCACATTTCCTTCCTATCAGGGAAACGTATACGTCCGAAAGGTTGTCTGAGTTGTTCGTAAAAGAGATTGTGACCAGGCATGGAGTTCCTGTCTCCATTGTGTCAGATCGGGATACGAGGTTTACTTCCAGATTCTGGAGGCAGTTTCATGATGCTATGGGAACGAGGTTAAATATCAGTACCGCCTATCATCCTCAAACTGATGGACAGTCAGAAAGGACTATCCAAACGTTGGAGGATATGCTTAGGGCGTGCATTATCGATTTTGGAGGAAGCTGGGATGACCACTTGCCATTGGTGGAGTTTTCATATAACAACAGCTATCACTCTAGTATCGGAATGCCCCCATATGAGGCGTTGTACGGACGACGATGTAGAACCCCGGTATGCTGGGGTGAAGTTGGACAGAAAGAAATGGGAAACAAGGCTGCTGTGATTGATATGGCAGAAAAGCTACGGGTGATAAAAGCACGTATGAAGGCTGCACAAGATCGCCAAAAGTCCTACGCTGACAAGCGCCGGAGACCGATCGAGTTTGATGTTGGCGATCGAGTGTTGCTGAAAGTATCACCATGGAAGGGAATCATTCGATTCAGAAAGCGAGGCAAGTTGAGTCCGAGGTACATTGGACCATTTCCGATAAAGGCAAGGGTAGGGAAGGTCGCGTATCGACTGGACCTACCAGAGGAGCTGAACGGGATTCATCCTACCTTTCACGTGTCGCATCTTAGGAAGTGCTTGGCAGACGAGCAGGCGCATGTTCCTTTAGATGACATTGAGGTAGATAATCGACTGAACTACATTGAAGAACCAGTCGCCATTGTGGATACGAAGGAAAAGCAGTTAAGGAATAAAACGGTTCGTCAAGTAAGAGTTCAGTGGAAGCATCGGAAAGGTTCAGACACGACGTGGGAATTGGAAGACGAGATGAGGGAGTTGTATCCTCATTTGTTCGATGTGTAACAAGGCAGGTTTCGGGACGAAACCTATTGTAAGGAGGGGAGACTTGTAACATCCCAAATTTTTCTAAGATACAAGTTATTTGAATTCTACGTACGTGTAACGGATAAGTAACTTGTGGGAAAATAGACGAAAAATAACCAAGATGGGGCTTAGGAATTGTGTACTCGAAATAATGAAGATTTCGAATACATCACATTTCGAGTACACTACATTTTCGTGTACAGGGGTTTTCGAATACAGGGACCTTGTCTATAAATAGTCGTGCCTTGGGAAATGTGACAACCTTTGGTTGGAAGCACAGATCCTCTCAAGTACACGAAGTTTAAGTCCAAGAATTTCAAGAATCAAACTCTGATCGACCAAACGAAGTAGGAAACGCACGGGATTCTACCAGGAGGATCAGCTACCTTCAAGTAAGTGATTCATGTATGGAAAGCTGGATTTTTATACAAAAGTTAGGATGGTTAAACAAAGGGTGAACTTATGCATAAAGCTCACACCTTTATGCATAAAGTTCATAACTTTGAGGTTCCAATACGTTGGTAACAACCAAAGGAACCTAGAACTAGCTCCCCAAAGCCTTAGATGAATTTCTGAAATGATTTATGATAAAAATCATGAGTACACGAAAATATGTTTATGCGAATACTCGAAATCAGGTTATTTTGAGTATACCATTTCGAGTACAAGGACCTGTTCGAGTACAATGATTTCGAATACACATTTCGAGTACACCTAGGTTCGTGTACCTGGGATATTTCGTGTACTCCAATGTTCGAATAACAGGGATTTCGTGTACAGGAGTAGTTCGTGAACTACAAGTGTTTCGAATACTACACAGGTTCGAGGACTTGTAGTTATGAGGGGGAACTAGTAGGTTATGAGGACTTAGAATATATCCTAAGTCTAAGAATGGTATGTGATGAGACGATGTAATGATGTAGGTTCCCAGGTCTTAACTAAGGAGTTCGGTTAAGAAGATAAGGAGCCATTATCAGGTGAGTTCTAGACGCCCTATTTTATGCTTAATGTTTTGGGCTGACATACATGCTTATTGTTATGTCTATGATGTTACGTGCCTATGATGATGATGAATGAATGAATGAGGCTATGCCCTGACTATGTATGCATGTAAGGTGCTAGTATGATTATTGCATGAAAGTATGCTATGAATGATGAATGCATATTAGTAAGTTATGATGATAAACTGAATGATAACATGCTATGATAATAAATAGGGATGTTATGTTATGATGAAATCCTAGGTACACTATGATGAAAGTATGACGTTATGATGATTTCATGCTAGCAAAATGTGTTTATGTTGCCATGATGAATGATATGATGACGTGCGGCTAGCGTGACATGTGCATGGTACCAGGATGTTGTGATGACATGATACTAGCATACCCTGTATGAGAAATCCTATGTTATTAGGATAATGATACGATGTGATGATGAATGAAGATATGGTGCTAATGTATCATGTCATGATGAATGATGGTTGCTCCAGTAATTGCTACTGGGTAAGTATGGTTGCTCCAGTACTTGTTACTGGGTAAGTATGATGTTGCTCCCGCATCCGTTACGGGGTAAGTATGATGTTGCTCCCGTACCCGTTACGGGGTAAGTATGATGTTGCTCCCGTACTCGTTACGGGGTAAGTATGATGTTGCTCCCGCATCCGTTACGGGGTAAGTATGATGTTGCTCCCGTACTCGTTACGGGGTAAGTATGATGTTGCTCCCGTACTCGTTACGGGGTAAGTGTGCCGTTGCTCCCATATTCATATGGGGTAAGTATGGTTATGGTTGCTCCAGTGCTTGCTACTGGGTAAGTATGGGTCTATAGATGATGATGATGTAAGGATGTTATGTGCTAAGGTTATGGACTATGTGAATGAAATGATGTGTATGTTAAGTATGTTTAATGTTGTTTTATGAAAACTAGAACTCACCAGCGTAAACTGACTTGATTTAGCATGTATGTCAGGTTGAAGGTATGATAAGAGAAGGCATGGAGCTCGGGCATAGAGTCATACGATCCGGTGGCTTTTGGCAATCCGATGTGATTTTGATACAGACATGTTATTGATTTCTGTTTATCAAACTATGTTTACATTTCCGCTGCATGATTATGAAAGTTTTTAGTTTAAGAGCTATGTGTTATGATGAAAACCAACCTCTGTGAGGTGCCCGGTTTCGGGGCCTCACATGTTACCATTTCAATCCATTATACTAGAATTGTTCACCCAAGCCATCAATGTCCATATGCATAAACATGAAACTTAAACATACAACATAGGAGGTTTAAAGATTACAACCTTTGTTGAGAAATAATTGTCATTTGTTGAAGATCAAAAGAACCCACATGTGTTCTTCTTTAAGAGAATCAACAACAAACATTCTTCAACCAATGTCAAGAACACTTGAATAAACCTTGTTTTAAAGTGTATAAAAGAAGCATGTGATCATTAAATCAAAACTCCAATAGAACAACTTGTTATAATACCATGCTTTTCTTACTAATTCATTATGGTAAACTAGAACCATAAACCTCCACAATACTTTCACTAGAATCATTCACTTATAATTACTTATTGCTTATATCTATGTAACACATAAAATATAATAACATTAACTGTTATGATTCATTAAAATACCCGTTACATATGTTAAAACTTAATTCGACATATAGTGGATTATTTGTTTGACGTCTGACCTTTGAGATAATACATTATTAGTAACATGGGCATGCATTGTGACTTAAGCACATTGATCCAACAATCTCTTACTTGCACAAGATTCAACATAGTTTAATACAGAGATCGATAAACATCTAGCAACATCTTGCGTAATATCATCTTTAACATCCTTTCAAAACAAAGCCTTGCTTTAAACCACTAAAAAACACATGATCTTTCACCACTTTACAGATGTAAAAAAAATAGTGGGTACATACATTTTATTAATCACTTAATCACTTAACAGTTGACATACTCTTAAACAAATGAATTTTAACCCTGAAACCAAAAGGTGTGCATAAATCCAATCATCTTTTCTCCAATAACTGCCATAAATCAACAACATTTCCAAACTTCATCAAAAACACCTTCAAGTGTGTGCATTTCCATACAACTGTGAATATACTCTTTTGGTTCTATAGACAACTGTCATACTCAAAGAAACCGCGATTATGCAAAGAATCGATAAAATCCCACAAGTTAGAGAGTAACATATGGTCCCGTAGCAAACGAGCTCTTCTTTTTCATGAAAAATGTGATATTTTCTTGTGCTTTGTTTCTTTGCTTCATAGTCGTAAATCCCACTAGCAATAACACCAGAGAAGATAAGAGAGCCAGTTGGGCTTGCGAGTGTGAGAAAGTTATAAATCGCTCCAAAACTCTTTAAACCGAATAGTTCTGAGGCTGCTGAAGGGACGATGGCCCAATGGGCCCCGTAACACAGGCCCATTACAACCGAAACGACGTAGATTGCACCAGGTGCACCCATTGCATAGTAGAAAAGAGAACCCGCCATTACGAGTTGAATTCCTGCCATTGCTACAGGTCTTGGGTACGCGTATTTTCTGATATGCAAGAAGATTTGTAAGCATACAAAAACAAGATGTTAGAGGTGGCAAAATCGACCCGAACCAAAATGATCTTGTTAAATCGGCCCGCCTTGATAAAAACCTGTTATAACCTGACACCCAGTCCATCCCAAACACATATTCATCCCCTCTACATAAATAGTTTATGTTGCAAGTATACTATAGCTAACAAAATTTCAAAGTTATGTCCAATGTACACTTTTTATGAAATTTTATCGGTTCAACCAATTTTACCTTATTTATATTATTTAAAAGTTTTTTTGTTGACCTGTCTGAGACTAATATGGCCTAGATTGACATGGGTCAAAATTTCCAAACCACATGATGAGCATTCCATAGTACATAGGATAAGAATCTTTTTTCTTGTAACGTAGAAAAATAAGATTATGTTTATTATTCTTGTATTTTGACCTATATATTTACAAACGGGTCAATTCAAATTATGCTTTAACTCTAACAGGTCAAGCACACAAAGTAAAAAAAGTAGCTTAAATGGGAAACTGGTCAAAAGGCTTAATCTTCTCCCAATAATTTATGCATAACACATCCTAAACCATCTTATTTAAAAATATATATATATATATATATATATATATATTAGTTTAAAGAATATAATCTGTATAATCATATTTGACACACTAAATTATTAAAAAACCAATTCTTTTAAACAAAAAGTATTTCAGGTCCGACTCATTTCACCCCTATTAACCATAGTTATCTTGACCCATTTTGATCTACCCATTTTGCCACCTCTAAGAGTAGCTATATGCCAACAATCCTGGATCCACCACAAGATATATAATTTTGTATGAAACGCACCTAACGATTATCTCTGAGAAGTATCCGCCACCAACACGACCAAGGAAGTTCCAAATGCTAATCATGGAAACAAAAATATGAGGATTTGTGTACCCTAGAGATTGACACATTTGTCCAAGGTTATCTATGATGGTCAAACCTGACCCAGAAGCCAAACTAAAGAGAAAAACAGAAGCAAAAAATCAGCTTTTACCAACGCCTGCATTAGTGTAAAATCCTCCCCTCTTCGCGGGCCCTTTTTGGGTTTCACCCTCACAGCCCCATCGGCTGCAGCCTGCACCATTTTGGCCTGCAGATGGTTCATTCTTTTTTGCCTTTCACTAGCCGAAAGCAGGTCAACTTCTGAACTCGTTTCGTCTTCCACTTCACTAAAAATCACTTCATTTTCTTGCTTCTGGTCCACATTCAAAAGGGCCTCCTCAAAAAGATTCTCAGGTCGTGAAGGCGAGAAAAAAACCAAGAAAACAGGAAGTGCAACAGGAAGTAATATGAGGACCAAGAGCCCGATTGTGAGCCAAGTGATGGTGGTCTGGTTCAAACGGGTCACATCATGTAATATCAAAACAGCTAAAAGATATGCTGCAAGAATGAGGCAAACACAATAAAGATAAAAGAAACAAGTGTCATCAGACTGTTGAGCCCGTTTATGGCCTCCAACGGGTCTAACTATGAACATTAACGAAGAAATGACGATCGTGGGTCCCACTGCAACCACGAGTATGACTGAAGCTTGATCTGGAAAATTTAGGACAGTATAAACTTGGGTTAAGATTGCACCACTCAATCCAGCAAAACCTTTAAGGATCCCTACAACGGGGCCTCGGTTTTTAGGGAAGTTTTGAACACCCGAAACAAGAGCCCCCGTGTTAAAGTAGGTTTCACCATTTGTTCCGACGAATATGCATACACATAACTGCAAAGTAAAACCGAAATTTTTTAGATGATTTATAACACGACAATTCAATACATTTCTTATGTATCTATGGGTGCTATGTTGGAATTGAATCAGATTTCGGATCAATCTTTGAATGAAAAGCGTTCAAATAGCATACGATGAGCATGTTACATGCTTTTTTTACTAAACTATAACTTTAAGGTTATTATTTTGGTCCATTTAGGTAGCAACAAGTAGTGTATTTTTAATGAATAAAATAGCTGATAAAACCTTAACAAGTTTATTCAGAAAAACTGCACAATTATTGACATAAATCTTAATTGGCACACTAATTATTAGACTGTGCGGTATGCCCCGATATTGGGCGTGAGTTGGGCGTGGCCGGCCGTGGCACACCGCCTCCTCGTGGGCGTGAGTAGGGGCGTGGCCCTGATGCGTGAGTGGGGCAACAGTCCTCCAAGCCGTTTGACCATGTTTCGACCGTTACACCATAAAATTTTTTTTTTTTAAATCCTATATATAATAACCATCACACACTCTTTAATTTTCACATCACACAAAAAAAAAAATCAAACAAAAAATCAGTATTTTTATAAAAATGGAGTTTTTACGAGAAGATGACGATTTTAGCGAAGGAGAAGCTTTTTTAATCGAAGCCGCACAACTTACTCTCGACATTATCAGACAACAAGTTGAAAGACATATTCTAACTAGAAGAGCAAGAATTAATCGAGATCGTATTGAGCTCACACACGTCTTGTTGAAGATTATTTTTCAGAAAATCCGAAATACCCCGAACATTTATTTCGGCGTCGCTTTCGTATGAGTTGGAATCCTTTTTCACGAGTGCGTAATGATTTGAAACAAAACTATGATTTTTTTCAACAAAGGTGTGATGGAAGAGGAAAGATCGGGTTTTCCGGTCTTCAGAAATGTACTTCTGCAATACGGCAACTAGCCTACGGCACTAGCAGCGATTCGTTTGATGAGTATTTACAGATGTCTGACAGAATGGGTCGAGAATGCATTTATAAATTTTGTAAAGGCGTAATTAGATTGTACGCGAAGAAATACTTGAGGAAACCAAATTCCCATGACATTCAGCAGATTTATACGTTTCATGAAGAGGTTCATGGTTTCCCCGGTATGTTAGGTAGTCTCGACTGCACCCATTGGGAATGGGACAATTGCCCAACAGCATGGCGAGGTCAATTCCAACGAGGCGACCATCCAAGACCAAGTTTTATGCTAGAAGTTGTTGCGTCTCAAGATCTTTGGATATGGCATGCCTTCTTTGGTGCATCGGGATCGAACAATGATATAAATATTCTAGATCAGTCGCCGATTTACAACGATCCTATTGAAGGCATGGCACCCAGTCAGCAGTTTATTTGCAACGACACAACATACAAATACGTGTATTATTTGGTCGATGGTATTTATCCGCAATGGGCTACTTTCATGAAATCGTTTACAACACGACAAACTGAAGATGAAAGACGTCTGTATTTCCAAAATCATCAAGAGGGGGCAAGAAAGGATATTGAACGAGCATTCGGCGTTCTAAAACATAAGTGGCACATGGTGTGATACTGAAACGCGTTATACGCATGTGTGATACTACACAACATGATAATCGAAGATAACGGTCGAGCGATATGTGAATTTTATGAAGAAGACGATCCGAATTTGTTGGAGCATGTGGAGATCAACGACGAAGAAAAACAAGCAAACCGTCGAATGCTTCGTAACGAGGATACACATGCGAACCTCAAAGCCGATTTGATTGAACATTTATGGAAAATCGTTTTATTAATTAGTAATTTTTTTATTAATTTGTAATTTTTTTTTATTAATTTGTAATTTTTTTTATTAATTTGTAATTTTTTTTATTAATTATATCTCATTTTAATTTAAAAATGAATGATGACGTGGAGTGAGTGAGTAATGGGGCATTTCCACCAAAATGGTGGGGTGAGTGGTTGTGGTGAGTGCCTACGTGACGCCTTCGTGGCGCATATGTGGAGTGAGTGGGTCAAGGGGCATACCTCATAGCCTTATAATGAAGTTAAAAATTTTGGAAAAACACTCTGATGGGTCAGTCTGACACGACTTGTTTTGGCTCGTTACCAAACCCGTCAACATATCCATGTTTACACCACTACTACAAGTACAATGATACAATTAACCTACCAATTTTACCCCTCACTATTTTTATAACTAAAATACTATTTAAAACTTAGAAACTTTATTCACACAAGCCTACTAGTTTGGAACTTATTTACTACTATCTAGTGGTAAATAAAATCAAAACTACTATGATTTGCTAAGGACTGGTTGTTCTCACACCATCTTTTTTTTTATTTTAACACCTCACTGACATTATGCATCTCATATAAAGCCTATGCGAGGTGGATAGCCCCTTTGACACCGCTATTTCGATAATGATTGGTTTCATATACGTCTGGTATAGGTACTTGTATACAAGGCGAATCATTAACGTTGAGAAAATTAAGCAATGATTGGACCCTATACGCCTCGTGGAAACATAAACACGAGCATTCAATCTTCACTGCTCGTGGAGATGAGAGGTTAAAAAACGTGCTCACTTAAAAACAAATCATTTGAAATTAATAAATCGTCTTATTTAATTTAAATCCGTTTATTAATTAATAAATAAATACTCTAAAACAAGATAATCACTCATAATCATCAGGATTAGAGAAAGAAACTGACCACCCACAAAGGCAGTTTGGGCAAGGTTTGTTCTGTGGCGAGCCAAACCACACCATACCCAACCAAATTCTGAACCACCCCAATGAACAGAACCACCCAAATCGGAGCAATTTCACACAGACCACCCGCAACAAACCCAATCGCATCACCGATGTCTTTAGCCACGCCCAACATCGCAATCTGCCGCTGGTTATAACCCATCGTTCTCTTGATCACTGGAGATATGCTGCCGAACATGTACCCGATCCCGGAGCATGATTGAACCCACATTGATGCCACCAAAACCAGCCATCTGTTGTTGAAGAAACTCTTCACATTTTCATGTAAACCCATCGTTCTTGCTTTTAAATTTTAATCCACAGTTTGTAAGGTTTTAGCGAATATTTATCGATGGAGCTGACTAATCTCGTCATGGGATATGGATATTGTGGGGTTGATTTTTTTGATTTTTATTAATATTATTATTAATATTATTATTATTATTATATTATTATTATTATTATTATTATTATTATTATTATTATTATTATTATTATTATTATTATATATTTTTTGAATTGGAGATATTTATTTATTTTTTTTTATAAAGAGCAAAGTCCCAGACATTTTTAAATTCGATGTTATTTATGTATCAATAACATTGTTTTTTATATATTCTTTAATATTAATTTTTTTTATTTTTTGAACGGTCAACTAATCAACTGTCGGGTACTCCGTACGCGGCTCCCAATTGCTAAAGGATCCCCGAGCTGGCCATTAGTCCAGACGGACAGATCCCCTAGCCCATCAGCCACCAATTTTTGGAGAAAACCCGACCTAAGCACCGGCCAAATGCACGACGGTGAAAGGCCGGTAAAACCGGGTGAGATCAAAGATCGAACCCAAGACCTTGGTCTCCTTTCACTTTTCTCATATCTCCATCTTACCACTAAGACAAGTCATCATTGATAATATTTATATTATTAAAATTATTTAAAAAATAAGTTTGATTAAAGTTTTGTGCGATTGATGATATATATAGATAATGCGGAGAATGTATAACATTTATATCGTCGACAAAAATCAGGAGATTTATTATCGGCAAAATGTGGTCGATATGATGTTTAGGGGAAAGGAATCGTTTTGCCTGTGGGCTCCAAAATTCTCAAAAAATCTTTATGATATGCAACACTCAAATGACAAATTCTAAGATTTAAAAGCTTATTCGTCTATTGGATATATGGATCTTTAGACTAGAGATGTACAAATCGGTTTTTCTGGGAACACAACCAGCTCTAGTTTTAGTCAGCAATGTTAATAACTGGGTAAAGATGAAACCGTTCTGATTAGGCTCGGTTATTGACCAGGTTTTGATGATTTTGACTGAATTTTATCAGTTTTTGCTTAGTTATGTTTTAGTTTTTAGCCGGGTAAAAGTGAAATCGATTTCGGTTATAACTTATCTGAATTTTATCAATTTTTGCTTAGTTTATCGGTGCAAATAGGTGGTTTGGTTGATGAACGAACTTCCCTTCGAAGATGTGTATGTCAATCGAGTGCTGGCGTTCATAAAAAATCTCATAGTCACGCACATTGTTTTACCATATGTCGGTAATTTTATTAGCAATAAATATTCAAATTACAGTCAATAAAATTCATACCATAATGATATAATTAAAAAAAATAAATAAAAGGCTAATGAATAAAGCTTATTTATGTTAAAGAAATATTACAACCATGTTTAACAAAAAAAAAAAATCAATAAACAAACTGAATCTCGGTTTAGAATAAGCTCTGAGAATTATTATATTGATTCAATACTTATATCTAGGTCACTCAGGATAAAAAAGAAATTAAACAAAAGCAGCCATTTTAATATATCTATTTACGATTTCTTACTCCAAACTCGATCATAAAAAAAAAATTAATAATAATAATAAGTCAATAATTTCAGATGACTTTCCACTAAAAAAAACTATTTTCATACTTAATAAATTGTTTTACACTCTCCTTAATTCCACGTGTTGAAATACTAATTTATCAATTGATGGTATCTATAGACTATGTGTTATGAGTTGTGAGTGGGGTGTGAAAGGGGCGTGAAAGGGGCCGGTCATGCTCCGGTGGAGCCCTCCCTCCACTACACCCGGGCGTGAAGGGTCGTGAGGGTTGGAGGCGTGAGCCCACTCACCCCCTGACCGTTGAAAGCCAAGGAAAAAAAACAAAAACGACTATATGACCATTTGGCTCAAAAAAAAAAAAAAAATTAAACCTTATATAAATTCATTCAACACACAATCAAAAACACTTACATACTCTCTTAGGGTGTGTTTGTTTTTTCCCAAAAGGTCTGCGTGACCTCTTATGTCTGCGCCGCGCAGACGCGGGCAGACGTTGCCACTCAACAGACCGTTTGTTTTCTCGCAGACATTTCATTAAAAAAGGTCTGCGCGGCCTCTTCTTGGCGCAGACATGGACTAAGCTCTTTTTGAGGTCTTCCAACCTCTTCTCACATCATCGCACCTCCAAGCTCTTGGCACAGCCGGCTCCCCCACAGCCGGCCTCCTCCACCGCCGGCCTCCCCCACCGCCGGCCTCCCCCACCACTGCGCCTCCTCCGCCGCGCCTTCCTCCGTCGCGCCTTCCTCCGCCCGCGCCTTCCTCCGCCGCGCCTTCCACCGCCTTCTCCTTCTCAATCGAAGTCTCCTTCTCAATCGAGGATCTGTGGAGGATCGAACGACCGTCGCAATCGAAGTCTCCACCTCCTTCTCAATCGAAGTCTCCTTTCACCGCCTTCCCCCTTTTCCGGTCGTCTCCTTCTCACGCGGGTTCGATCGAGGGTTTTAGATCTAGGGTTCGGTCGTCGCCCCGGTCGTCTCCTCCTCCACCGCCGGTCGTCGGCCCTGGTCTCCTTCTCACGCGGGTTTTAGATCTAGGGTTTCGATGGGGAAGAGGATGATCGACAGGATGGGGGGTGGGTTGGCGCAGACGGTGGGTTGGGGCAAGTCTGTGGGTTGGGAAGAGCTTGATAAAGTTTTTAGAAAACAAACCCATCAAAAAGACCTACTTGCAGAGGTTTGGTTCACCTCTTCTGAAAAAGAGGTCTGCAGACGTGGTCCGGAGACCGCAGACATTTTGCCTCTGAAAAAACAAACACCACCTTAATCTCTCAAAAACTCTTCAACCGATTACAAAGACACATTGGAGACCATTTCCGATTCGTTACAAAAATTTGTGGACTTACAGGAACAAAAACAATACAACAATGATATGAAATTGTTATTGACTCCAACCGATCACTTAACCAGTCGCGCTCGTGAAATGGCCGAGAAGACGAATGAGCAAATAATGAAAAGATATAATGTGGATTAATTTTTTTTCATGTATTTTTTTATTATGTAATTTTTATTAGTTTTATTTTGTAGTTTTATATTTTTTTAATAATATTA
Organism: Mikania micrantha; assembly: GCA_009363875.1. Lineage (NCBI taxonomy): Eukaryota > Viridiplantae > Streptophyta > Magnoliopsida > Asterales > Asteraceae > Mikania > Mikania micrantha. The sequence continues at coordinate 54,638,897 of CM018691.1, read as the reverse complement.
TGCCTTTTTTAATTTAATTTATAATTTAAAAAATAAAAATCAATTAATAAAATATTGAATAAAGATGTTGATAACGTGGAGTGATAGGGAAGTGATGAGAGAAGTGATGAGGGAGTGATTATAACACATGTAATGATGATGTAGAGTGATAAATGGATGATGATGTTGGTTGATTATGTGACGCATATGTGTAGCGATAAGGGCTTGATGATAACACATAGCCTTAGACTACATCTTCTTGGTCACATCCCCATCAAATCTATCCACCATTACACTATTGGCGTGAGCGGGCATGACACCCTAAGTGCCCATGGTCACTAGCTTGACCCATTTTCTTTAAAGGATTCTAATATTCATATAAGAGAACATTTTTGCCTATAAAGAATATGAATCAATATAAATTTAACATGTGACATTCTAAAAACTTAAGCACAAAAATCAAAATCCAATAAAAAAACAAAATCTAGTACAAAAATAAACAAAAAATATAGTAAAAAAAATCAAAAATCAAGTACAAAAATTAAAAAATACAGCACAACATTAAAAAACTGCAGTACAAAAAAATTTAGTAAAAAAATACATAACAACAAAAGAATTAAGTACAAAAAATAAAAAAACTAGCATAAAAAATAAGATATTATGCCTAAATTATCTTTTATTTCATTTTTTAACACACCACATGTTAAACTTATATTGATTTTTATTTTTCTTAGAAAAAATATGCTCTTATTTTGTATTTCACTATAAATTAAACTATGCATAAATTTGGCAAACTTTTGGTGGGTTATTTATTTTCTATTACTATTTGTTGATTGCAATTATGTTTCTTTGATTAATTAAATTTTTTTGTCCTTATTTTATTTCTTTTATCTTTCTTTCTTTTTTTTTCTTTTATTTTTTTTTCAATCTTTTCTTTATATAAGTTTAGATCCCTAAAATTAATTACTTTTTTGTTCTCAATATTTCTTTCTATGTTTTCTCCTAATTTTTTTTATTAATATATAATTTTATTCTGTTTTTTCTTTTATATAAATTTAGTACCTCCACTAAAATTTTTACGGTTCAAGTCTAATTTACAAATATTTATGGCGGCTATCAGAGTTACATCCATTGTGACGTGTTTTATATGAGTTTTAAACACGTGATTATGTTTGTATTATGATAGGCGGAATTCACGCCGAAACACAAGTGTTCCTTTCTTACTTTGTTTTCTTATAATTTTTTTTAAATATCTTCTTTGTTTTGTTCTTTTACTTTATATAAACTCAGTCTTTCTACAAAAACTTTTATGATACACACGTTTACTACGTCTACAGTTTAGGGTTTTACATCATGGTTACAACATTTATGACATATTTTTATATCTGATTTTAATATACGAGATCATGTATGTGTTTTAATATTCAGAATCGTGATTGAATACCCCTAACACAAGGGGGCCACTAGTTTATGACAGTTGTTTAATTTAAAATAAGTTAAGATGGTGGGGTGCCACCTTTGTTGTCGCAACAAAGTATTTCTAGAGGCTATGGGTCTTCTTTCATATTGATTTTGTCATTTTTAAGAAATTTTATTGCTATTTTTAGTCCTTTTCAAAGTGAGCATAATGAAATTTTAAGGATTAAATCATCAACCAATTAAAGTTGGTTACTATCAATGTTTTTAAACCACACTGAACATCGAATCAGTTTTTTACTAGTTAGCGGTCGGACCAGTCGAGTCGAATTTAAGAACCCAATGATGCCTAGAAAAATTTGAAATTCTAATATTATATAGCTAAAAAACTGGTTTAATCGGACGGTTTTCTGGTCAAACACATAACCGGACCACCTGAGAGGCTGAAACCCGGTCCGACTAGCCGATTCGTTCTAGGGTTATAAGCACTGGTTACTATATACGTTCTTGGTTTAATTAACAATTAAAACATAAAAAACCTCCATTAGTATCCTGTTAACCAAAGTAACAGAGATCATTTAAATTGCAGATTTCTCCGTTTGTATTCAAAAAATTGTAACGAGAAACCATCAAAAACCAAGATTTAATTACAGTTGAAGTGTATTTATCCATGAAAGCCAATTTTCATGCATTTAATTGTAACTTTTTTTTAGTTTTAATTACCGTAAGAATACACTTACGTGGTAAACTTATGAGTCTCCTCAATATATACCTGACTAACCGAACATTTAGTTGTAACTTGAATTCAAAATTTGATTATTTTAATTAATTGTGTGTTATAACCAAAAGCGTAATTCTACTACCATGTATTTACCATGAAAGCCAGTTTTCATGTATTTCTTGTAATTTGATTTCAAAATTTGATTTATTTTAATGAAAAATAAAATTATGGGTTTGTAGCATATCCATGATCCATTCACCCTCAAATTGTCAAGAGAAAGACATTTACGTGATGTGTTTGTTTTTTAATTTATTCTGGACTTTATTTATCATACGTAACTTTTCTTTGTGCCCGATCATTGTAAAAGACAAAATATTATTAATTTTTTTAATATTAAATAATTTAAGAAAGTATATTATGTACAATACTAGAAAATTGGTCTAATGTGACCGTGATAAAATGATGCATTAGGTCTTGAAAGTGTTGCGATAAACCTAATGTAACCTTTTATTGTGAGCTTCATTAGAAGCCGGGGTGTCAAAAATACCCGAACCCGACTAACCCGACCGCACCCGAACAAGCTTAATAGGGTCGGGTTATTTGGGTCAAAAATGTTAGTCGGGTTATTCGGGTCAACCCGATTAACCCGAACTGTTAATAGGGTCGGGTTTCGGGTATATTTTTAAAAGTTAGTCGGGTTTCGGGTCAACCCGAATAACCCGAATAAGAATGGTTTTTAATTTTTTTATATATATTAATTATTAAATGTAAGATATATTTAACTTTTTACCAAATTATGACAATGACTATTAATCAAATTATATGTGAAAAATAAATTATTTACATATTTTTCATTGAATTATGTTTGCAAAATGAATTATATGTAGAAATTTAAAATTAGGACAAGATAATAACAAATAAATACCAACCCGACTAGCCCGATTGACCCGACCCGAATAACCCGTGACCCGACTAACCCGAACCCGAATAACCCGAACGTTATTCGGGTTGGGTTGCAGGTTAATAATTTTTTAGGGAAAACCCGACTAACCCGACCCGATTAACCCGAAACCCGATCGGGTTGACCCGATCAACACCCCTAAATTTAGAAGCAGCTGCATTAAATGTAAAACAACTTTTTTAAAGTCTAATGTAACATTTTTCGAAAGTGTTGCAATTGTTATTCAAATGCAACTTTTTAACATGTAACCTTTTTTTAGTTTGAAATACAACTTTTTTAATACTCAAATGCAACTTTTATTACACTTTAGTTGCATAAGGGCAATATTTTGTACATGCAATTGTAACTATTTATATACTAAAATGCAACCTTTATTATCGACTTAATGCAACCGTTATTATATTTTTAAAAGGAAAAATGCATCCTTTTTTTCAAGTAAATGTAACATTTTTACAAATTTTACCTACGACATAAGCAACTTTTTTACACACAAACCCAAATGCAATTTTGTAACATAAATTCAATTGCTATTAGTTAATATGCATGTAATGTTAATTCTCCAAAATATAAATAACACATAAGTTAATTAGTGTAGTAACATAATCGTATAATAAACACAAATTGCCAATACATTCATAAAAAGAAATGAAAACATTTTAATAATCTCGATCTCCAACCGGTAGTTGTTAAATAACCTTTTGCATCATAAATTCCAAGTTTTGTCGCTAACGGTCAATATCTTCATGCATAGCTTCAAGCTCGGCTTTTTTTTTTTCTCATGATCATTTTCAATCTCCTTGCGCATTTCAAGCAATTGGTTTTTCTTGACATCAACATTTTCTTTGAATGATTCCATTAACCCCTCTGGAATTATGTAAAGCATCCTCTATTTTTTTTATCAATGTATTTGTAACACCTCTACTATAAAGTCGGCGATATCCGTAGTTCTCTTTATTCATTACAACAAGAAACAGATCTATTGTTGTTTTTTCGTTCTCCGTAGCCTTGCAGTTCTTCATTTGTTCCTACAATATTGTCCAAAAAAATTAAAAGAATATTGTCCAGAAAATGTTATAAATTATGTATGAAATGTATAGTATTTTAGAAATCAATTTAAAAAGTAATAAAAACAAAAACCGATTCAAATTAAACAATTTGAATAATAAACAAACTGCACACATTTACACACAAGCTGCACACATTTATACACACACTGCACACAAAATGCATACATTTACACACAAATTTAGACACACTGCACATATTTCACACAAATTTACACACACTGCACACATAACACACACATACTGCATATTTCATACAAACACTGCACACATACACACACTGCACACACTACTCAAACTGCACTATAGCTTTAAAGAGGGCCGGTTGGGCTGGACATAGTGACAGGTCAATATGAGTTTCGGTCAAGACTATTTTTTCTCGGAAAATAACAATTTTTGCTTGGATCAAAACATGTTTTCACAAAAAAAAGACATTGGTCGAAACAAGACTTTTTCAGGTCACTGCTTTGAACCAAAACTATGAAAACCATTCATTGATGTAATAAAACTAGAAAACAACTATCATAGACTTCTACAAAAATATTAAGTTTGATTAAAACTTAAAATCCACTAAAATTGAACAAAATCTCAACTACGTGAAATAAATCACCCCAAAATTGATCAAAAGAATAACAGATTGAAGGTAAATTAACTGACCCATTTGGGTTATTTTTTATTTTTAAGTATGCCTAAATAGAACCTTGTAATAATGATGATTAACCCAAAACAACCCATGCTCTTTAAAATTGTGCCCATATCAACCCAATTTCATGAACACGAGTTAAGATTGTCAAGTCTTTAATTAAACACATGTAACTATTTTAAGGTAATTTTCGTTTAAAGTTAGTTATATAGTAGATAAGAAAGTTGCCAGTAAAAAACAAAAGCAAATGCAGTGTGTATGTGCGTGCAGTGTGTGTATTGAGTTTGTAGTGTGTGTGCGCGCGCATAGTGTGTAAGTAGAGTGTACAGAGTGAGCTAGTCCAAGTGAATCTTTGAAGAATAAAGTTGTTGATACAACTAAGAAGCTTATTATGGCAGTTCAAGATGTACCAATGGCTGATGTAGTTGATAAAGATGTTGAATTTGAAGAAGAGAAGGTTTTAGTGGCTGTTAATAGTGGTGCAGTGACTGTTACTTGTGAAAACTCAAGAGAATGTGATGATTTAATCAACATTACAAGTGAAGATGTTAAAGATTGTTGAAGACTTATCCATATGGGAATTAAGGGGGTGAATGTTGGACTGTAATTCACATATATATGATAAAGTAAAATTTTAAATAGGTCAATGTCTAAGTTTATGTTAATTCAGTTTATGTAATATATAAGCCTTGAACTTATGATTAGATAAGTCTATTTGCAGGTCAATAATATTTGTTTTAGTATGTTATTTGTCGTGAAAGGCAATAAAAGCAAAATGGTCAAAAAAAGCAATCTTTGGTTAAATATTTTACAATTTTCATTGTCTTGTCATCATATAGATCAACATATGTACGTCCTTCCGTCCTTTTACGTTTACGTTCAAACAACTGGGTTAAAGTAGGGACTTTTTGGTATGGGTCATCATTTTTCTGTGTTCATAATTACAAAACATCAATGACAAAAATGGCATAGCAAACAACGAAAAAGACACAATTTATTAGCAAAAAATAAAAACATATTACCATCTCCTCACGAATCCTAACAAACTTTTCAGACCAGTCGTATGCATATTTTTTTGAGACATGCGAGATTGCTTTGCTCGTGCACAACATTTGTCACACCCCGCCAAGGCAGAACACGCGAGGTGCGACGGTCATGGATTCACAGTCATTGTTTACATTGAACGACTTCTACATGCATTGATAATAAAGTTTTACATGATGTCTTAACTTACAATCATCCAAAATATGATGTGTAAGATTTTACAACCATGGCCTAAGTCAATAGGCTATGCAAGGAAAATCCCAAAAATATACATGTGAATGTGTTGTGACTTCAAGCTAATCATTCCCAATATGTCCCAATGCTTGATTCAATTATCTGAGAAATACATGCTAAAAACAGTCAGCATAAAGCTGGTGAGTTCACATGTTTAGACACGTAAAAATTGAGTTGTTTCATTCGACCACAAGGTTTCAAAATGTGACTATTGTTCTCAAAAACAATATCATGAGTTGTGTATATTAATTATTACCATGAGCTCCCATAACCGAACTCGACATGATTGAATTGCCCCATCCCAATGTTCAATCGCAAAACATTGTATTGAGATGAATATTGTGCACCCGATCTGACCTACAATCAAAGTTAGAGCTACTAACCACGGGTGGGGTTTGTCACTCCCGAATAGTACTATTCCCAATAATTCATGTTTACCCATAATTAACGGTTATAGAATAGGGGACTTAAAAGCGATAAATGTGACTCATGTAATAATGTGTTGAACCAAAACCACTTGTGTCAATGAAACTAATACAAGCATGATTTCTTCCCCTGTGAGTTAGTAAAACATTGTAAAAATAGGGGCCGTGAAACTCACAGTAAAGATGGATCCCTATCCTGAGAGTGTGAATGTTGCCTTGTGTTGGAATCACTACCCGGTTCCTACAACATTCCGGATTCATGTTGAGTCTGTGACCTTATGAAATTTCGTGTTGTCGTTGTGTTGATTAATGTTTTTGTTATATGTTATTAGTATTTTTACGATGTTAGGTTTGTCATAAAAACTTTGTGTTTGATATTTGGAAGAACTTGTTAGAATGTCTTAAAAATAATTTGTGACAGTTGCGTACGAAGAATTCGGCAGTAATGACGTGAGCACATTTGGTTGTGCTTGAAATCCACGAGGATTTAGTAACTTTTGTTATTGGGGATTGATAGTATGTGAAAAATGATGAACGTGGGCGAAAACCGTGCGCAAAACGGAGTTCGTATGCTCCCGGAATCGCGAAACGAAGTTTAAATCAAATATTGGAAGAAAAACACGCTAGGCGTACCGCCTAACCCCCAACCCTCCAGAGCCAGGCTATGCGCCCAGGGGCATAAGTCGGCCAAAAATTGATGAAGTCGTCAGAACGCATCAAAACTTGAAAAAAACGCAATTTTTCGACCCTGTTCAACCTCCAGGCGATATTTCAGCTCCATAACACCCCAAATCTTCAAATCAAAGCCTTCTAAACATCCGGATCATCCCACGGATCGTATATACAAGTCCTGATCGTTGTTTTAACCGCGAAAATTCGTCAGAACAGGTAACGGTTCGTTTTAACCTTCTAGTTTGATTTTGATTGATTAGATCTTGATTTTGAACGTAATGAGATAGTTAGGATTGTTGATTATTGCCTAGATGATGGCTAGGATTGGTTATAAACGAAGAACACGAAGTTCTAACGGTTAAATCCTTGTTTTGATCCGTTGTGATGCCCGTTTTGCATGAAATCATACCTATGATTATAATGGTTTAAACCATTTGATTGTGACAATGTAGGTGATTAGTTTGATTAATCTTTGAAATGCAAAGGTTAAATCCAAGTGTTTCAAACTAATCATAATTATTAACATACTCATTGGAATGATTATCTGATGTTTGTGATAACAGTCAGATTAGTATGTTAAATCTGGTTATTTCACCTATTCTGATGCTACATTGTGGTATTTCATGATATTGGGTAATCAATAATAAGGATTAATCACTCTTAAGCCATTAAATCATCTAGAAACTGTTTTAGCATTATAATCAACAACATTAACTATTTGGTTAATCAGAGATCATTCTGATTAATTTAGAGTGTCATCAACTTTGTGTTAAGAATCTAATGCAATGTAGGTTCCTACATTATCATACATTGCATAATATAACCTTAAATTAATTAATTATATAATTAATATTGAGTTGATGATTTACTAAGCAATGTCTTTGACATTGAACGTTCAGAAGGATCTAATCAGTAAACTAGAACATAAATAACTTATTAAAGATAACTAAATGCAGAATCATCTCTGTACTATCAGTTTGGTGATACACTGCTACCCTATTATCATCAGGTGAGTTTCGTACAACCCCTTTTATTTTTAATCTTTTATAAACATCGGGGAACATTGTTGAACTTTTAATGAACATATGATATGTATCACTGATATCTGTGTGATTTCATGTGATTGTTGTGACTTTTGTGGGATTTCATGGGATTTTGGCCTGTAGACTGAACTCTATCATTACACTGAAAGTCCTCATATTTGAACTGTATCTAGTGAACCCATGTGTGGCCGAGCAGAAAACATTGATAGTACTATTGGTTGACACCCCATTCGCTGGGAGGGTTGCATCTCCCCTTGTGTGAATGTTTGTTATCTGTTTCCTAAACTTCTTAATGGTGTGATAGACATTAAGATAATGAGGCACTAAGATATGTACCGACGGGTAATATCTTGAGACAGACTAGACGTCCGAAAGGAACTAGATACAGGTCCCATGGTTATCCAGAACTGAACTTTTGAGAACGTGCTTATCATATCATATTGTTTTAAATTGAACTGTCGATCTCACCAGCTTTGTGCTGACATTTCAAACTCAAACCTTTTTGCAGGTAAGCAGGAATAGCCGGTGAGGATGCACTTTGAGTTATTTGCACGTTAATAATTAGTATTGTAATTAAATAAATATAGTTGTAATGTGGTTGTGATTGCGACACCCTGGTAATGTAATTACTTTAAGTTAATCTGTGTGCTTATGATATTGGTTCAAGTAAGTCACCCCTCACCTCAGAGACATCACCACTATGCTTCCGCAACCGATTCAGTGACGTCAGACCAGACACGAGGTGACGAGGGGTGGGGGTGTGACAGGGTGGTATCAGAGCCACAGGTTATAGAGAATTAGGTTGACTTAGAGACCTAGACTATAACCATAGGCTCGTATAGTTACACAGAGAGCACCGAACATTAATATTGAACAAAACTTGTTTTGAATTAAGCCAGGATAATCAGGTGGTACAAATTCCAGTTATGAGTGGCCAGCATAACTGAAATTTGCAACACGTGTGCATTCTAGTTTGATTTAATTCAAGCAAAACACTATCAATAGTAATGACGAATAGTTGCGTTAAGATAGGAGGACGTCTCATATCATGTGTATGTTGAATTTTATTATTCAATATATTTCTTTCATGATACTGATTAGAGATTTTTATTGTACAGCAATGGCAGATCGAGGCGAACAGTATCAGCTAGCTCCTCATGATATGAGGGATGGTACTCCGAGCTCTAGCTCAGCACCGGATTCAGATTCTTCGGAGGCATCGACTGCAGCCTCACGAGCTCCATCTGTAGTGCCACAGGCACAACCAGCATTACCACATTCACCATTAGAGCCTAGACCAGTTACACCACCACCACCAGCACTTCCTATCATACCTAGTCCTCCTCACTCACCTCCGGTTGATCCCGTTGCGGATCGGATCCAAAGTATATCACCTCCTAGGGTACCCGTTTGGGACGGGTTGCGGCGTATGCGGGGTCAAGCCCGCAAGACCACAGGATTACCTCCCCGGAAGCAGTTGGCTCCCAGGGACGAGTTTCATGCCATACACGAGATGGGAGAATCCTCCTATCAGGCAGAGCTGAGAGCACAGTTGCAGCAAGTTACTCAGAACTTGCAGGGGACACAGCAGAGTCTACAGCAGTGTCAGGCTACGGTTGAGGATACACGTAGGACCATATTAGATATCCTCACTTCTCACTTGACCCTGATGGATCAAGTGAAGGCGTTGGACACCGATACTCGAGCCTGGAGAACCGCGATGGATGATAGACTGAGGATGACATGGGGACAGATTATGCTTGCTGCAGTTTGGCGGCAAGTGGCATGGATGACTGAGGGATGGAGTTGGGTGAGAGAGAGAGCGACAGAGTTTTTGGCATGGTTTGGAGCGGCGAGTATCGAGACCAGGATGATGATCCTGGCAGTAGTCATGGCAATAGTGGCCATGATACTTTCCTTCTTATCATACTTTATGCGATAAGTATGTACAGAAGATCAGTTTGGGATTTTCAGAGCATCAGGGTGTAGATAGGGGAGTTCTTTTCTGTTCTTTTCTTTATCTGATGGTAGTGTTTTGCGTTGTTTGGTGGTCTGTATAAAATCAATAATGATAATGATGAAATAAAATGGGTGTTTTGTGTATCGATCTGTGTAATGTACTATTTGGGTGTTGTGTGAATTATGTTTTTCTAATAACCTTGTGTGGACTATAAACAATTCTGTGTGAAAACAATTCTATGTGAGAACATGTCAAACTAATATATATATTTCGCCGAAATACAGTACGGGGGCAATACTGTATGCGAATATATCGAACTAAAAAATATATTTTGCTGGAATACAGTACGGAGCAATACTGTATGCAAATATATCTGTAACCAAAGTACAGTACGAGAGCCATACTGTACGAGAACATGTCTAAATTGTGAACGTGCCTGAATTGTGAATGTGTCTGTAACTTAAGTACAGTACGAGAGCCATACTGTACGAGAACATATCTATGGTCTGTATGAGAACTTAATGTATGAACTGAGAACATATTAGAGAACTTGTCTGAGAACATATCCTAGTCCTGTATGAACATATCTTTAAAAACATGTGTTGCAATGCAATGAGCTGGGTAAGACTCTAACATGTTTTTGAAATAACAGGACTAAGTATAACTACGAATAATTGTGTGATCTGTGTGTAATGTGAACATGTCTGGACTGAATTCATGTAGTTATACTGTATTCTTATAATCACCTTTTAATACAACTTTTCAGTGTAACTGAATGGGATTGTATTTATGTGATAGAACGGGTTATATCTTTAATGTTCTTGAACTGACCTGAGTTTTGTCTGCTTGTGAGCAGAATAATGGCTCCTAAACGAGGTCGACCAGCTAAGAGAGCTACTCAGAACATTACAAACCCTGAACAGAATCAAATTCCACCTTTGAATGTTGACTCAAATCCGGATCCGCATGTTAATCCGGAAGCGAACGTAGTTCCACCTGGGAACTTGGAAACGCATACTACTCCACCAGTGAACCCTGGAGCAGGCATTGTTCCACCTGCTGGTACAAGCGGATCTGAAACAAATGAGGCTATGATAGCTCGTATTGTGCGTGAACAACTATCTGCTTGTGGTGTTCTGACACAACACCAACCACATATCACTGCAGGTTCTGGTGGGGAACACGATCATGTTGAACATAATGCTACTGGTGGTCACGTTGAAACTCATACCACTACCGGTACAACTACTATTGTTCCTGATCCACCCCGACAGGGATGTACTTACAAGTATTTTGCTTCCTGTAACCCTCCTACTTTTACTGGCAAAGAAGGAGCGGCTGGTCTAATAAGGTGGATTGAGGAAATGGAAACTAAGCTCAAAATCAGTCAGTGTTTGGAGGAGCATAAGGTGTCTTATGCTGCCTGTTCTTTGAAAGATTCTGCTTTGACCTGGTGGAATACCCAGGCCAAGACTTTGGGTTCAGCCACAGTTGACTCGATGGGCTGGAACGATTTCAAAACTCTGATTAGATCAGAGTACTGTCCCATCACTGAAATTCAAAAACTCCAGGAAGAATTCTGGAATCACTCGATGATCGGTGCTGACTGTCTTGCTTACACCGATCGTTTTCATGAACTTACTTGTTTGCTTCCCGACATGTTTCCTACGGAAGCCGCTTTAATCGAGAAGTACATTAAGGGTCTGATTCCTCAGATACGAGGAATGGTGACTGCTGCTGAACCTACAACCCTGAAACATACGATTCTTTTGACCACTAAGCTTACCAATGAGGCGGTAAGGAGTGGTACTCTGTCTTTGAAACCTCAGACGATTCATAGTCGTAGTGATGTCGGTACCTCGAATGTGTCAAAAGGTACCAAACGAAAGTGGTTTGGCAAAACCAAGGCGAAGGCTCCGGCTGAGATCACCCAGAGCAAGCCAACTGTGAAAAACTATGGTGCAAATGTTCCTGAGAGGAAAACTTATACTGGGCAGGCGCCCAAATGCAATAAGTGTCCACTCCATCACACGGGACCATGTCCTGTTTGTCTGAACTGTAACCGAGTTGGACATTATGCTAAATATTGCAACTTTCCTGCTCAACCACAAAATCAAGCACCACGACAAACCATTCAAACCAACCGGTCATGTTACAAATGTGGAAGTCCTGATCATCTCATAAGAAACTGTCCGAACAATAACACCAATCCGGGAACTGAAGCTAGGGGAAGAGCTTTTCAGATTGGTGCGACCGAGGCGAGACATGATGCAAATATTGTTACTGGTACGTTTCTTCTTAATAATCTATACGCATCAGTTTTGTTTGACACAGGAGCGGATAAGAGCTTTATCTCTCCTGAATTTGCATCATTAATTTCATTGCCTACGGTAGATCTAGAAACTCCTTATGTTATTGAACTTGCTAACGGCAAGTTGATCAAAACTAACAGTGTTATTCAAGGATGTTCCTTGAATTTGAATGATCATCTTTTTAAAATTGATTTACTTCCTATTGAGCTTGGGAGCTTTGATGTTGTTGTTGGTATGGACTGGCTTTCTAATAACCAAGCGGAAGTTGTCTGTCAAAACAAGGTGATCCGCATTCCATTACCTAATGGTAATACACTGATAGTTCAAGGAGAACGAGCAGGTAGAAAACTTGGTCTCATATCTTGTATGCGAGCTCAGAAATTCTTAAGGAAAGGCTGTTATGCTTTCCTGGCACATGTGACTGAGCACAGTTCTTCACCCAAACAAATCACAGATATCCCAGTAGTCAAAGATTTTCCTGAAGTTTTTCCTGAGGATATATCAGGATTACCCCCAGTGAGACAAGTTGAATTTCGAATCGACTTGATTCCAGGTGCAGCACCTGTTGCTAAAGCCCCGTATCGGCTTGCACCATCCGAAATGCAAGAACTTTCAGGTCAATTGCAAGAACTGTTAGACAAAGGTTTTATCAGACCTAGTTTCTCACCCTGGGGAGCACCTATTCTTTTTGTGAAAAAGAAGGATGGTTCATTCAGAATGTGTATTGACTACAGGGAACTCAATAAACTGACAATCAAGAACCGTTATCCACTACCTCGTATCGATGATTGTTTGATCAACTACAAGGTGCTACTTATTTTTCAAAAATCGATTTAAGATCTGGATATCATCAGTTACGTATTCATGATGATGACATTCCTAAAACTGCTTTCAGAACTCGATACGGACATTACGAATTTTTAGTAATGCCATTTGGTTTAACAAATGCACCAGCAGTTTTCATGGATCTGATGAATCGAGTATGTAGACCTTATCTGGATAAATTTGTGATTGTGTTTATTGATGATATTCTTATTTATTCTCGAAATCAACAAGAACATGCTCAACACTTGAAATTAATTCTAGAACTTTTGGCACGTGAAAAATTATATGCCAAGTTCTCCAAGTGTGAGTTCTGGTTACGAAAAGTTCAATTTCTTGGTCATGTAGTAAATCAGAACGGTATTCAAGTGGATCCCAGTAAGATTCAGGCAGTGAAACAATGGGAGACACCACGAACCCCGACTGAAATACGTCAATTCTTGGGGTTGGCAGGTTATTATCGTCGGTTTATCAAGAATTTTTCAAAGATAGCCTTGCCACTGACTACATTGACACAGAAAAATCAACCGTTTATATGGAGTTCTCAACAGGAGGAGGCGTTCCAACTGTTGAAACATAAACTCTGCAACGCACCTATCTTGGCACTACCTGAAGGTACTGATAACTTCACAGTGTATTGTGATGCTTCTCGTCAAGGTCTTGGGTGTGTTTTAATGCAGAAAGATAAGGTAATTGCTTATGCTTCTCGACAACTGAAAGTACATGAGAAGAACTATACCACACATGATCTGGAACTTGGTGCAGTAGTGTTTGCACTCAAGATTTGGAGACATTATCTATACGGAACTAAGTGTATTATATACACTGATCACAAAAGCCTCCAACACATTCTAGATCAGAAAATGTTGAACATGCGACAGAGGCGATGGGTTGAACTGTTGAACGATTACGACTGTGAGATTCGTTATCACCCAGGCAAAGCAAATGTTGTAGCTGATGCTTTAAGTCGCAAGGAACGAGTCAAGCCTTTACGTGTGAAAGCGTTAGGTATGACTATTCAAACCAGTCTAATTCCTCAAATCAAAGACGCTCAGCAACAAGCTTTACAAGCAACGAACTATCCTGCTGAGGGATTGAGAGGATTAGATAAGAAACTCAATACTAAGGCTGATGGACTGTTATATTTCAAGGACCGAATGTGGATTCCTTTATTCGGTAATTCTCGAACAATTATCTTGGATGAGGCACACAAATCCAGGTATTCTATTCATCCAGGTGCTGATAAAATGTATAAAGATCTTAAAGACTTTTACTGGTGGCCTGGAATGAAGAAACAAATAGCTGAATACGTGGATCGATGTCTAACATGTCTCAAAGTTAAGGCTGAACATCAACGACCTTCTGGGTTATTGCAACAACCTGAGATTCCCATGTGGAAATGGGATCAGATCTCTATGGATTTCATTACTAAATTACCCAGAACATCACGTAATAATGACTCTATATGGGTTATCGTTGATCGCCTTACGAAATCTGCGCATTTCTTACCCATCCGAGAAGATTATTCTATGGATCGACTTGCTAAACTTTATGTTAATGAGATTGTATCTCGACATGGAGTACCAATCTCTATCATTTCTGACAGAGATAGTCGATTTATGTCACGATTTTGGCAAACTCTTCAGAATGCTCTGGGCACGCAAATCAATATGAGCACAGCTTATCATCCACAAACTGACGGGCAGACTGAACGAACAAATCAAACTCTTGAAGACATGCTCAGAAGCTGTGTGATTGATTTCGGAGGTAGCTGGGATATTCATCTTCCACTTGTTGAATTCTCATACAATAACAGCTACCATACAAGTATTCAATGCGCTCCATTCGAAGCACTTTATGGACGGAAGTGTAGATCACCTATCTGTTGGTCAGAGGTAGGTGAAAGTCAAATCATAGGCCCAGAATTCATTCAAGAACGAATCAAAGCTGCTCGCGATCGTCAAAAGAGTTATGCTGATAATCGCCGTAGACCACTCGAATTTCAAGTAGGTGATCGTGTAATGTTGAAAGTGTCACCTTGGAAAGGCATTTTCAGATTCGGGAAGCGAAGTAAACTTTCGCCAAGATTTGTAGGGCCGTTTAAAATTCTTGAACGAATTGGACCAGTAGCCTACAGACTTGAATTACCTCTTGAACTCAGTAACATTCACGATGTCTTTCATGTATCTAATCTGAAGAAATGTTTAACTGATGAATCATTGATCGTACCTCTCGAAGAGATTCATATTGACGAAAAACTTCAGTTCAGTGAAGAGCCAGTAGAGGTAATGGATCGAGAAACGAAAGTACTAAAACGTAGCCGCATACCGATTGTTAAAGTGCGGTGGAACTCGCAGCGAGGACCCGAATATACGTGGGAACGTGAAGATCAAATGAAAGCAAAGTACCCACATCTATTCTTGTAAACAATTGTCTTAATGTAAGTCTTCATTAAATTTCGGGACGAAATTTCTCTAACAGGAGGAGACTGTGACAGTTGCGTACGAAGAATTCGGCAGTAATGACGTGAGCACATTTGGTCGTGCTTGAAATCCACGAGGATTTAGTAACTTTTGTTATTGGGGATTGATAGTATGTGAAAAATGATGAACGTGGGCGAAAACCGTGCGCAAAACGGAGTTCGTATGCTCCCGGAATCGCGAAACGAAGTTTAAATCAAATATTGGAAGAAAAACACGCTAGGCGTACCGCCTAACCCCCAACCCTCCAGAGCCAGGCTATGCGCCCAGGGGCATAAGTCGGCCAAAAATTGATAAAGTCGTCAGAACGCATCAAAACTTGAAAAAAACGCAATTTTTCGACCCTGTTCAACCTCCAGGCGATATTTCAGCTCCATAACACCCCAAATCTTCAAATCAAAGCCTTCTAAACATCCGGATCATCCCACGGATCGTATATACAAGTCCTGATCGTTGTTTTAACCGCGAAAATTCGTCAGAACAGGTAACGGTTCGTTTTAACCTTCTAGTTTGATTTTGATTGATTAGATCTTGATTTTGAACGTAATGAGATAGTTAGGATTGTTGATTATTGCCTAGATGATGGCTAGGATTGGTTATAAACGAAGAACACGAAGTTCTAACGGTTAAATCATTGTTTTGATCCGTTGTGATGCCCGTTTTGCATGAAATCATACCTATGATTATAATGGTTTAAACCATTTGATTGTGACAATGTAGGTGATTAGTTTGATTAATCTTTGAAATGCAAAGGTTAAATCCAAGTGTTTCAAACTAATCATAATTATTAACATACTCATTGGAATGATTATCTGATGTTTGTGATAACAGTCAGATTAGTATGTTAAATCTGGTTATTTCACCTATTCTGATGCTACATTGTGGTATTTCATGATATTGGGTAATCAATAATAAGGATTAATCACTCTTAAGCCATTAAATCATCTAGAAACTGTTTTAGCATTATAATCAACAACATTAACTATTTGGTTAATCAGAGATCATTCTGATTAATTTAGAGTGTCATCAACTTTGTGTTAGAATCTAATGCAATGTAGGTTCCTACATTATCATACATTGCATAATATAACCTTAAAGTAATTAATTATATAATTAATATTGAGTTGATGATTTACTAAGCAATGTCTTTGACATTGAACGTTCAGAAGGATCTAATCAGTAAACTAGAACATAAATAACTTATTAAAGATAACTAAATGCAGAATCATCTCTGTACTATCAGTTTGGTGATACACTGCTACCCTATTATCATCAGGTGAGTTTCGTACAACCCCTTTTATTTTTAATCTTTTATAAACATCGGGGAACATTGTTGAACTTTTAATGAACATATGATATGTATCACTGATATCTGTGTGATTTCATGTGATTGTTGTGACTTTTGTGGGATTTCATGGGATTTTGGCCTGTAGACTGAACTCTATCATTACACTGAAAGTCCTCATATTTGAACTGTATCTAGTGAACCCATGTGTGGCCGAGCAGAAAACATTGATAGTACTATTGGTTGACACCCCATTCGCTGGGAGGGTTGCATCTCCCCTTGTGTGAATGTTTGTTATCTGTTTCCTGAACTTCTTAATGGTGTGATAGACATTAAGATAATGAGGCACTAAGATATGTACCGACGGGTAATATCTTGAGACAGACTAGACGTCCGAAAGGAACTAGATACAGGTCCCATGGTTATCCAGAACTGAACTTTTGAGAACGTGCTTATCATATCATGTTGTTTTAAATTGAACTGTCGATCTCACCAGCTTTGTGCTGACATTTCAAACTCAAACCTTTTTGCAGGTAAGCAGGAATAGCCGGTGAGGATGCACTTTGAGTTATTTGCACGTTAATAATTAGTATTGTAATTAAATAAATATAGTTGTAATGTGGTTGTGATTGCGACACCCTGGTAATGTAATTACTTTAAGTTAATCTGTGTGCTTATGATATTGGTTCAAGTAAGTCACCCCTCACCTCAGAGACATCACCACTATGCTTCCGCAACCGATTCAGTGACGTCAGACCAGACACGAGGTGACGAGGGGTGGGGGTGTGACATAATTACTTGTTATTTTTATAAAACTTCAACATTATAACAACGTGTTTTGAAAAATATCTATATTTGTTTATCAGTACTAACAAAATTTGAGATATTATAATTAAAATAACCATTTCAAATCACTTCATATATATGTATACAAGTGAATATATCATTTTCATTATATATATATATATATATATATGTGTGTGTGTGTGTGTGTGTGACATGTAAGTATGCAATTTTGTATAATATTCATTTTTATACAGATTATGTTTAACATTTTCAAGTGAACTTTCTAAATAGCAAACGTTTTTCTAAAGTTATGAAAATTTACAGTCAAGTATTTTAACGTGTTCCGAACAACTTTTGTTTAGAAAATTTCTTGAGATTCTGCTCGGAAATATGCCGAAATAGCCACTCAAATCCGAAGGTCCAAATCTGCGTACTAATTTTGTAGAGGCTGTTTTCGGTATCATTTGGTTGAGTTAGAAAACGTGTAAGTAGTGCTTAGAAAGCTGACTCGACGAAATTAATCATAGTATTAGATTTTGCTTCATTTTGAGTTGTTATGATAAAGTTATATGAAGTTGAATTTAGGACAGATTCTGTCCTCATAAGAGAAATGTGTATGGATTTATTTAAACTTTATATCATGTCATATTTTCTTGTATGACCTGTATGAACTTGAGATGGGACTTACTTTGAGCAAACAAGGAGAATGATTGATCTTTATGATGAAGGTGATAAAACCGAGAGGGTGATGGAGGTTATTCCGAGAGCCATCTAGAGGAAAAAGGAGCTGGTCCAATGGTTGCTGGTATTCACGTCAAATGAATAAAACTGGCGTGGTGTTTCTCGGTGTAATTCATGTACATTTGAAGGATTTTAATTATAGGAGCTTGTGATGGTCTTTTGATTATTTTAATAGATTGAGTGTAATTTATTTTGGCTATTAAATGAAGCATGGTGAGAGATATCTGACAAAGTATGGTTGAGATTTTGTAGTGGATGGCATTAATTTGAAGGAAAGAAAATGACAAAGGATTGCATAAAATTTAAGTACGGGATTTGTGATTGTGGGTACTGTTTCCATTAATTTGGCATCAAAAGAATTTTAAATCAAAGCATGGTGTTGTGAATTTGTTAAATTAATTAATTAGAATATGGTATTGGTGAAACATAGTAGGTTGTCGTCAAAATGCCCAAACAAAAGAGATTGAGTTTAAATTATTATTATTATTATTATTATTATTATTATTATTATTTGTATATATATATGTAAATATATAATACTCACACATATGTTTTCTTGTTTTTTTTTATTATTTTTTTAAGTGATACATGAGGGCAAGTTAAACAAAAATAATAAGGTTATGTATAGGAGTTAAATCGACTTCTTAAAATATATATCTACACATATTGATTCGACTACGTTTTTAAGACTTAGTGCTCGTGTTATGAAACAATGTTTTTTTTATAACACCAAAGTTTTAGGTTTGAGATTTGATCATGAAATATAAATTCGAACTAAATAGATAACATCATTATCTATATATTGTTTTTTTTTCATTTAACTAGTTGAAATTAAATCATGTTTTAAATGAGTCTAATATTGTTGCATAAAATTAGGTTTTAATCAAGATTTAAAACTTAAGAAATTTGACGGATGTCACAACATTGTTTTATACAACTTGGGTAATTAACAACTCTTAACATCAAATACTTTTAACTGAAAACTGTTAAGAAAAATACCTCCATATCTTTATTACTCCATAAACACAACAATTTTCTGAAATCATCTTTTGGAATGTTGTTTGGTCGGTTATTCCACCATGTTTTGTTGTCTTTAAATTGATAGAAGTGTTTTTGCTTAAACCGACACTTGTGTACCTTATATGATTAACCAATGCTCTTTAAAACCCATGCCTTAACACCATCAAGGATATCATATTTTTCCTTTAAAAGAGTTAGCAGTTAGTTCAAAATATAAATACAACAAATAATTGAAATAAAATTACAAAAAGCCTTACCAAGACATACTCCCATATTTTTTCTTTATGTGGCACCTTTGCCATGAACTATGAATCAAAGGTGCGTGACTATAATTACGAGCATTTGTGCCCAAAAACGAGAAAATTTTCCTACTACATCCTTTCCTTCTTACAGGTCCAACTGGTTGTCCAAATTCTTTACATATAATCACCTCACGCTCATCCTTTATCAGTGTGTGCACATTATGAAGCATTGTTGGTCCTCGTGTTTTGGTTTTAGAAATTCATGTACATCCATCTTCATTAAAATATGTATACACATGCATAGTATTGGACTAATCTTGTAATAATTAAACAATTAAAGGGGTAAAAATTAGAAAGTTTAGTTTTTAATTGTCGTACCCCGGCCTTCCCGGCCTTCCGAGGGCGCGACGAGACCGGCGCAGGATCTCCGCAGGATCGCATTCTCCAGTTACAGTTGCGAGACCTACATGTCTGGTTGCATACATACATCCAATAACTTGGATAAAACAATTTTGTAAAATCAGAGTTGCGGAAGTTTTATGTATAAGAAATCAAACAATTTTGAATTCATAAGTTGCAGAAGCTAAGTTAAAACAATTTTCAAAATGATACGTAATAATAGGTGTGGAAATGATTTAAGTATTTGTCATTACATAACAGAATGAATTGTAAATGTTTTCAAATGGCCTAAGACACTAAACAGATGCATGAGACTCCAGCCTAGCATTCTAATCCTTGTGCGCGTGTCTTAGTTACCTGAGAAAACATGCGAGTAAAAGGTCAACACAATGGTTGGTGAGAGCACAGGTTTTTCATAAGCAATAAACATCAAATGTTTAAAGTAAGTGTTGCTGGACTACATATCATTACAATGCAATACCCATTGATAGCTAGTCAATCCAGTTATATATTATATGTGCGTTCGAAACCAAAGCTGACTGCATGCCTCCCGCCATGTCCATCACACAAGTCAATGGCAAAGTGTTTGGTCAATTTTGCACCCATTCCGACCTCCAATCGAGTTGGCTTCCCAGGCGCGATGGGTGGGGCTTGTCAGGCCCAAATAATATTATCCAAGATTACCACGCTAGGCGCCCCATGCTACTAACGGTTCGAGGTATGTTTGTGAGGACTTTGAGTTGTGATGTGTGCCACACATATACCTATAGTGATAAAGCATGTCCATATGTATCCAAAATATGTTGTTGTTTCAAAAACAGTTTATCATGCAATGTTTTCTCCCCCAAAGGTAGAAAATATAAAAAGGGGCCGTGAAGTCACCTGGTAAAGCAGTTCCGGTTTGTATGTTCGTTACAGCGAGTGCTAGCAACCTGCTAGTGACCACCTATAATCATGTAGGTCATGAGTATGTGTTTTGCGGTGTGTTGTGTTGTATCCCATACAACTCCAAGTGTCGGTGTGCTCAACCGAGTGTTTGTGTGTTGACTTGTGTTGACTCAACGAATCGTTGGTGACACGTTTGTTGTGTTTAGTTCGTCTATGTGTTGTAAAAATCTTTAGTGCAAGTAGGACATCAACATGCATCCTGCGACTCTATTCATAACGCTTTCACACAATTCACGTATGAAAATCATAAAGTTTCCATTTTTGGAAAGTTTATATATTTGGAAAGTTTCTATTTTTGGAAAGTGTAGTTATGAAATCCCATTTCATAAAACTAATAGTCCTAGTATGTTTATAAAATCACGTTTAACATTTAAAATATATCTTTTGCGCATAAATTACCATTTATTCCCTTTTTGCCCAAAATAAAGTTTCCTTATTTGGAAAGTGTTTGTTTTAAAACTCGTTTTCAAAAATCAAAGTTTCCAAATATGTTGAAAATCATTTTTAAAGATATTTCAATAGTCACAAATCCCCAAAACATGTTAAAAATATCAAAATCTCTCTTTTGATTTTACAAAAGTTTCTAAAAATAGTAAGTTGTTATCAAAATCACATTTTTCACAAATCCAACTATCCAAATGTGTTTCTAAACACTTCAATACACATTTGACATCATCTAGACATGTCTAACATGTCTAAATCATTACAAATCTACAACACGCAACATAAAAGTTTCCTTTTATGGCAAGTTCTACCAAATCATCATCAAATCAATCATAACCCAATCCTAGATGATTTCTATCTTCAATCTCAGTCAAAATACATCAATAGACATCTAAAACTAACTGAAAATTCGTTCATGTGAGTGGATCGGAGTTGCATGTGATCAAACACACTTGCATGTGGGTTTTTAGCCCTTGCATGTACGATCTAACTATAGATGAGCCACAAGAACTACCTAAGAAGTGTATATTCAGGCTAGAACAGCTACTGGTGGCTCCTAAAGTGGCTGATGATGTTGATCCTTGCTTCTTGCTAGCTTCCAACACCTTCTTGAGCTCAAATGGCTTCAATCTTCAAGAAAATCAAGTGGAGAGGCTTGGTATGGATCAACAGAGGTTTGAGGAAGGTTTGGTTGGAGTTTTGTTCGAGCAAATGAGCAGGAGGTTCAAGTTTTTGGTAAACAAACCGGATGTGAGATAATGGTGTTGATTATATAGACTTTTTGATCTGTTGAACTCGTCGCGTACCGCTAATGCCAATCTTGCATGGCCACGGCGTACCACGAAGGAATTCGGAGTTCAAAACTCCCGCTCCTGCTTCGCGTACCACGAAGCTTTTCGCTGAGGAGTCTTGGCGTACTGCGAAGGCTTCCTTTTTCATAATTTTTGTTTTTGTTATACGATTTTGTTCGCGTTCGATTCGTAACGTCTATCCTTAGCGTCTAGTTCATGTTTTAGCACATAATGACACAATTGTTTATTTTTTTATTGTTTGTTCGCCAACGTTCATGAGACTCGTGTGTGTTTCGATAATTTCTCGAATTATCGATGATAGTTCGTGTTCGTCTTTACGAAATGTTTTGCATGCTTGATTTGTCGCACCCCGAGAAATCCCGTCCCTTCCGGGGCGCGAGCGGCGGCAGATTGTCAGGATCGCAGTCTCCGGTCACACAACAGGCGAGACCTATATGTCTGATTTCGTGTAACATCACTGTACTTTCAGTTGTCCGTACGTCCGTACATCCGTACGATTGTACTGTTACGACTGGAGATTTATTTATTATGAATGATTATGAAATTATTGATTGACATTATTGATATTATCACTGTTACTGGTATACATGATTATAATTTATTATACGCGTAAACCACGGGAAGTTTAGTTGTAATACAATTAAACAGACCCGTAGGGTTTATCGCGGTTACTTATCACTGATAATGATGGATTATTGGTCTGAGAATGGATTGAGATGGAATTGGAAGTTTGGTTGAGTCTGGTTACTAAACGTAGTCAAGGACCCATGGTCATGGTTTATCGAAATAGCGGTGGGACGGTGGCTAGGGCAGTTGCGACTGACCCTTACATATGCCCTATACATATGCATATTTCGGTCTATCATGGATGTGTCAGTGACTAGGGTTTAGTGGGATTTTGGTTTGGGAAATGATAATATTAATGTATTAGATAATGGGAATAATAAATACGCGATGTGAGGTTACGGTCATTATTTAAACGCGAGTATTGATTCAGAAATATTAACTTAATAATGTATTCGCGTGGGTGACGATTCACACGAATATAATTATTAAGAATAATATACTGAAACGATATTCATAAATAGTAATTCAAATCGAAATACGGTACGAGCATCGAATTCGCAAAGGTGACGATCTTTACGAATACGTACGCGAGTAACGCGTTTCGACGAGATAATTAAATATTATCAAACGATATTAATCTAATAAACGGAAACTAAAAACGTTTATTAGGAATCACAACCTGAGATGTTTTCGAATAAATTAATTTATTTAAATAATTATTTAACGAAAACGAAACGGAATTTATTTTACGAAACAATTTATTTAAGTTTATTTTAATCAAACAAAACTAATTTATTTAAAGTGGGTTATTGTTTTAAATATGTTACGTTAGAAAACCGAGCATTTTATTTATTAATATCGCGATAAAAACGAGATCGGGCAGTGGGGTACTACACGCGATAAAAGGAAGACTTCTCTTCTTTTCTCTCATTATCTCTACATACACTCTCTCTCTATTTTCACCTAAAAACACACACACAATCTTCTCTCTACGATTACGAGTTCGTTTCTTGACGGATCTTCGAGATCTCGGAGCCTACGCGTTCGGGTGATCGAGGGGAACAAGACTATACGAAGAAATCCAACGATTTGCGACTGATTCGAGGTAGATCTATGCTTTTATTCTCGGTTTGTTGTTAATCACGATTTTAGAATGTTTTGTGGTCATAATTGATTTAAAACTTTGCTAAACCTTTAAACGATTAACACAAAGGTATTAGGGATCGTGGGGTATACACCGGTTACAGGTACGGGATGATGATGATGATGAATGATGGTTCGCGTGGGGGAGCAGCTTGGGCGAACCCAAGGGCGGCTGAAACAGCCCCTGGCCGAACCCTTGTGGTGTGGGCCGAACCCTAAACCTGCGAACCCTACTCATCTAAACTCACGAACCTTGCTCAACTTCCCACCCATAGCAGCGAACCATAGGAGCTGCGAACCTTCAAGGGACGAACCCTTAGTCGAACCTAGGCTGTTCTAGGAGCCGAACTCTCTTCTATTCTTTGGAGCCGAGCCCTAGGGTGGCGAACCCTAGGGACAACGAACCTTACACAATGGAGGCCGAACCTTGGGGCAAAACCCTAATAGGTTCGCTGCCATTTCACAAGGGGGGGGGGGCCGAACCATGCATGCATGAGATTTAAGGCCACCACCTTGTACTATTTAACCAATATAAGTTTAAAAGATTATGGGTCTTAAATTAATAAGAATATATCATGAGGATAAATTCATTTGCAAATTTTTTTAAACTTGAATTTCGATTTGATAACTTGAGAAATGGTGGTGAATGTATTCAAGTCGTGCATGAGTATCTTTAAAGATGATGATGAATAAAGAAAATAACTTTTGTTAACAAACGGGGATCATTCATGCAAGCTTTCGACTAAACATTCTTAAATTATAATTGAAAACTTATAAGTTTAAAATATGTTTTGTGTTGATCACTTATCAAGGATTGTTATTTATAACTTAAACTGACAAGTTTGGATGATCTTCTTATGATAATCATCTTAATGTTTCAAGTGTACAACTTAACTTTGAACATATGAAACAAGGTTAACGATGTTGATAATCAAAAGTAAACATTTAAGGACTAATAAAGGGATGAGAATACTAATACTATAAACACAAATATCATACTAATTACAGGTTAATTGTGTTGTTGAGTTGATTTGAGTTAATACGCGAGCGCGCATAATACGAGAACACAATCCTAAGGACTTCAGGTGAGTTCTCATAACCTCCCTTTCTTTAAACTGTTTTAGTTTTAAAACCCGGAGGTGGAACATGTATACCGGTTTAAATATTATTTTGATAACACAAGGTTAATACCTGTTTATCAATATGATATTCACATTTGAAAATATTATTATTAATGGATTATCTATTATTCTTTTATATCCGTGTAAACATTGTTATAGACTTAGGTCAATAACAAAGATTACATGTATTGTCACGTGGATGATTTCCACATCCGTGAATCATTACTCTTAACTTCGGTTAATTGTTTTGACTTCATGTATTGTCACGTGGAGGGTTTCCACATCCGTGAAGTATTGCTTTTGACTTCGGTTAATTGCTTTGACTTCATGTATTGTCACGTGGTTAGCGACCACTCCATGATTCATGTATCTAACTTATGTTAAATACATAAGGAATCATGTATAGTCACGAACATTGATTGAGAATATGATTGATTGAGTTTGGTTGATTTGTTGTGGATTGATTGCTTATATTTGATTATGATTATTTGTGATTGGCTATGATTGATTTGGTTATGTGGTTATGTAATTGTGTATGTGTTTGGCTGTTGAATTGATGGGTGTGTGTTGGATTATCTCATACAGGTATTCATATGGATTTTCTCAAGAAGATCATAAGTTTTATACTCGTTTTTAATAAAACATTTTACAAAACCATTTTAAGTATAAACTTTCAAACTCATTTTACTAAACATTTTTTAAATATAAAAAACTTATGATTACTCACCAACTACTTTTGTAGTTGACACTTGTTTTCTTACATGTTTCAGGTGATGGAGACAAGTAGGAATGAAGAGAGGATCTCTTCTATTTTGGACATCATCATCATATAGGATCTTGGACTTAGTTAATTAACTAAATTTCTGGCGATTAGAGTTTAGTTAGTTTAACTAAATCTTTTGTGTATTTGACTTACTTGATTCATGATGAACATGATTTTTGTGTAATTATTTTGGTTGATTAAATGATATGTGATGATTTGATTTAGATGCCCACGAGCTTTTGAACAATCTACACATCCCTCGTGGCATCCCGATGATTCCGCCGTCGGTCGGGGTGTTACAGATTGGTATCAGAGCCTGGGTTATAGGGAATTAGGTTACTAGAAATGGTTGACCTAGTCTATAACCATAGGATACCCTAGTATGAATTAAATTCATACACTAGTTAGTATATTCAGGATTTCATGCTTATGTGTTTATTACATGTTAATTGAAACCCTGTTATACATCTGATATAAATATGCTGATTTTAAATTTCTTGCTTACGTGTGCCCTAATGATTCGATAAGGACATGCATGTGGTGTATCGTAAAGGTGGTGGGACGTTGGCTAGGGCAGTTGCGACTGACCCTTACATATGCCCTATATATATACCATTTACGGTACATTGGGTGGATGTCAGTATTGAAGAATGTGGGAACTACCCGTTTGGGAAATTACTTGCTTAGGAAATAAATTGTTTATGAATTACTTGCTTTAGGAATTATCTGTTTGATCTATAAACTCCAGACAAGGACACACTCGTGGTATACTACAAAGGTGGTGGGACGGTGGCTGGGGCAGTTGCGACTGACCCCTACATATGCCCTATACATATACCATTTGTAGAATATCGGGGGTCTGTCAGTGTCAGGAACTTAGGATATTACTAGGAACTATTGTGAGATGGATGTTGAAGGTCTGTTGGTTAAGGTTGGTTTGGATTGACACTTTGGATGATCACACTTGATAAACACTTATAAATTCCCTTATAAAAACATACGGATTGGACACGTAGGGTGCATAGGATTAATGAACGATATGAGCGATTAGTGATGGAATATGGACTTGGGTGATGATATAGACACTTGATGATAATATAAACGCATAGTGATGATACTAACACTTAGTGATGGTATGGACACTTGATGAGAATAAACTATAGGGAGGATATGAACACTTAGTGACAATAAGAGCACTTTGTGATGATATGAACCCTCATTGATGAGTTTGACATTGAGAGTGACATTGATTTAGTGAACTTAGACAGTTAGAGGAACCTTAATGTCAGGTGAACTTAGACATTAGGTGAGCTTAGGAATAGGTAAGCCTACATGTCAGGTGAACTTAGACATTAGGCGAACCTAACTGTCCAAGGGAACTAGAGATCACTTCACTCAAAATTATCCTACTAAGGATAAGGTTTGTGAAGTGAGAATTATGGTGAAATGCATGACACACTCTACACACTAACAAGGGCATAATCGTGGTGCAATGGAACGGTGGTGGGACGGTGTAGGGGAGATTGCGATCTACCTCTGCATATGCCCTATATATAAGCCTGTTGCATTGCATTGGGAGGTTGTCAGTGTTAGTATAGGGTGAAGGATGTATAGGACTTAGGAATAGTTAGTTAACACTAGTTATGACCAACCAGGACACTTAGAATAATATTAGGGAAATTTATAGGCACTATGAGTTTAATAACAGATAGGAAATAAACATAATTCCTATATGTAATCCTAACTGTTTAAACGAACTCATTTGACCATTGTTTGTATAACTTACGTTGTAAACGGTAGTAACATGTTTCTATTTCCTTCAGAAACATGCCGCCTCGCCGTCACAATGAAGATGACTCGAACAATGGGGATGCTAACAACAGTAATGCCAACTCCGGCATACAAGAGTTAGCTACACTTATTTCTGGATTGGTGAGCCAACTGACTCAGGCTAACCAGAACATTAACCAGAATCGAGGTGGTGCAAACCAGACAACTTGCACATTCAAACACTTCAATTCCTGCAATCCCCTGAAATTTACGGGTGCTGAATCAGCCACTGGTCTGCTGCAGTGGTTCGAGAGTATGGAGAACACCTTCATCAACAGCGAATGCCCTGAAAATCTGAAAGTTCGCTATGCCACCAGTGTTTTCCAAAAGAGAGCACTGACTTGGTGGAATGGGGAAAAGCGAACTAGGGGAGTAGATGCTGCCTTAGCACTGACATGGACAGAGGTCAAAAATCTGATGACCACTGAATTCTGTCCTAGAAGCGAGATGAGGAAACTGGAGACTGAGTTCTGGGAACTCAAACAAGATAGTGGCGAGAACGTCATCTACAATACTCAATTCCATGAGTATAGTCTGCTAGTGCCTCATATGGTGACACCCTTGGAGAGGGCGATTGAGAAATATATCGGCGGGCTGCCGGTACAGATTCAGGATACGGTCTACGGGAGTAATCCCAAAACACTGGAGGCTGCTATCCGTCTATCTGCAACTCTTACTGATAACCATGTGAAGAATGGGACTCTTACTCGGAAGGGACACAAGAAGACTGACACCAAGACTACTGCAAAGGAAGTCAAAACTGAAGTCAAGTCTGAAGCCGCTAGTTCATCGAAGAGTAACAACAAGAAGAGGAAGACCAGAAACTTCATGGTCACTGCTCCTGCTGCCAAATCTGCGCAGCAATCCTCAAACAATTCAACTGCCAGGAATTTCATTGGGAACACTCCTCAGTGTAATACCTGCCGATATCATCACGCACCAAATTTGCCATGTCGCGTCTGCAACAACTGCGGCAAGTTCGGTCATTTTGCTAACGTCTGTAGGAGTGCACCGCAAGCACAAAGGATGCAACATGCACCGCTTGCACTGCCAGCTCCTCATGCACAACCTATTCCTGCTGTACCCATTCGCCAGGTACCTCAAGCACAGGCAAGAGCCTGTTATGAATGTGGTGAAGTGGGTCACTTCAGAAATCAGTGCCCAAAGTTGACTGGAAATAATCAGAGGGTGGCAAGAGGCCGGGCTTTTCAACTGAATGCTCCAGCTGCTCAAGCCAACCAGGATGTGGTCAACGGTACATTTCTGATCAACAACTCTTATGCATCTGTCTTATTTGATTCTGGTGCCGATAGGAGTTTCGTTTCATATGATTTTGAATGCTTGCTTGGTAGAACACGTACATACTTAGATAAACCGTTTAACGTGGAAGTGGCTGACGGAAACACTATTGATATTGACACTATTATAGTTGGATGTACGGTGAACTTAAATGATCACGTTTTCCCAATTGATCTCATACCTATGCATCTTGGTAGCTTTGATGTTATCATAGGCATGGATTGGTTAGCCACCCACAGAGCGGAGATTGTTTGTCATGAGAAATATATTCGTATTCCTTTAGCTTCGGGTGAAACTTTGAGAATAATTGGAGAAACTGCTAGTAAAGGTCTTAAGCTGATGTCTTGCACTAAAGCACATAAGTACCTTAGGAAGAAATGTATAGCATTCTTAGCTCATACTGTGGAGAAGAAAGAGAAAGGAAAGAAGATTGAAGATGTTCCAGTGATACGAGATTTCCCAGAAGTATTTCCAGATGATCTGCCGGGTCTTCCACCAGAACGTCAAGTTGAGTTCCGAATCGACTTAGTACCTGGTGCGAATCCAGTCGCCAAAGCTCCTTACAGACTTGCACCATCGGAGTTGCAAGAATTGGCGAGCCAGCTGCAAGAACTTACCGATAAAGGATTCATTCGCCCGAGCCATTCACCATGGGGTGCACCGGTCCTATTTGTCAAGAAAAAGGACGGGTCATTCCGAATGTGCATCGATTACCGCGAATTGAACAAACTTACAATCAAGAATCGATATCCACTGCCGCGTATCGATGACCTCTTCGATCAGCTTCAAGGCTCGGCATGGTTTTCAAAGATCGATCTGAGGTCTGGGTATCATCAGCTTCGTGTACATGATGATGATATTCCCAAGACTGCATTCAGAACAAGATATGGCCATTATGAATTTCTGGTAATGCCCTTCGGCCTTACCAATGCACCTGCGGTTTTCATGGACCTCATGAACCGTGTTTGCCGGCCATACTTGGATAAATTTGTGATAGTATTCATTGATGATATTCTGATTTACTCAAAGACTAAGGAAGAACACGAGAAACACCTTAAGTTGGTTTTGGAGATCCTAAGAGAGGAGCGACTGTATGCCAAATTCTCTAAATGTGAATTTTGGCTTAAGGAAGTTCAATTCTTGGGGCACATAGTCAACGAATACGGTGTTCACGTGGATCCTGCAAAGATTGATGCGGTGAAGAATTGGAGTACGCCGAAGACACCGACGGAGATTCGATCGTTTCTTGGACTTGCCGGTTATTATCGGCGGTTCATATCGAACTTCTCCAGAATTGCTGTCCCTCTCACTGCTTTGACTCAGAAGAATAGGCCATACGAGTGGGGACCAAAGCAAGAAGAGGCATTTCAGACTTGAAGCAGAAACTTTGTGATGCTCCTGTTTTGACACTGCCTGATGGAAATGATGATTTTGTGGTTTATTGTGATGCATCCAACCTAGGTCTCGGTTGTGTTCTCATGCAACGGGGAAAGGTTGTGGCTTATGCATCAAGACAACTAAAGATTCACGAAAAGAACTACACCACACACGACTTGGAACTTGGTGCAGTCGTGTTTGCCTTGAAGATATGGAGACACTATCTTTATGGCACGAAGTGTGTAGTGTTCACTGATCATAAAAGCTTGCAACATATTCTAAATCAGAAAGAGCTCAATATGAGACAACGGAGATGGGTTGAACTGTTGAACGATTATGATTGTGAAATTCGCTACCATCCTGGTAAAGCGAATGTAGTAGCAGATGCGCTAAGTCGCAAAAGTCAAGTTCAGATTCATAGTGTCCGAGTGCACACTAATCTCCGTAATGATGTTCTCACAGCCCAACAACACTCATTAGCTCAAGATAATTTGAAGAATGAGATGTCTTGCGGGGCTGAAATCTTATTGGAAACTAAGGATGACGGTTTAATGTATTATTTGAATCGGTTGTGGATACCGAACAGGGGTGATCTGAGGATGCTGATTATGGATGAAGCTCATAATCTCGTTACTCAATCCATCCGGGCTCTGATAAGATGTATCAAGACCTTAGGGGCTTGTATTGGTGGCCTGGAATGAAGAAGGATATTGCTGAATATGTGTCAAAGTGCCTTAACTGTGCCAAAGTCAAGGCAGAACATCAGCGACCTTCGGGATTGTTACTACAACCAGAAATACCGATGTGGAAGTGGGAGAATATCTCCATGGATTTCATTACTAAACTCCCACGAACCGCAAACGGTAAGGATAGTATCTGGGTGATTGTTGATAGATTGACCAAGTCGGCTCATTTCTTACCGATACGCGAAACTTATCCTGTGCGGAAGTTAGCTCGTATCTACATTGATGAGATCATTAGCCGACATGGTATTCCCTTAAGCATAATATCGGACCGTGATGCTCGTTTCACGGCACGATTTTGGGAATCACTTCATGAAGCCTTTGGAACAAGACTGGATCTTAGCACTGCTTATCATCCTCAAACGGATGGTCAAACGGAGCGAACGATTCAAACACTGGAAGACATGTTGAGAGCTTGTGTCATCGATTTCGGTGGCAATTGGGATAGCCATCTACCATTGGTTGAGTTCTCGTATAACAACAGTTATCACGCGAGCATTGGTATGGCACCGTTTGAAGCTCTTTATGGCAGGAAATGTCGGTCACCTATTTGTTGGACTGAGGTCGGCGATTCGCAGATCACTGGTCCCGAGATTATTCAGGAAACGACTGACAAGATTCGCCAGATCCGCGACAATCTGTTAGCTGCTCGCAGTCGACAGAAAAGCTACGCGGATAAACGAAGAAAACCTTTGGAGTTTGAAGTGGGGATATGGTATTGCTTAAAGTGTCGCCTTGGAAGGGCGTTGTTCGATTTGGGAAGAAGGGGAAGCTTGCTCCACGATACGTTGGCCCTTTTAAGATCCTTGAACGGATCGGGAAGGTTGCTTACAAATTGGAACTTCCTCCAGAACTTAGTAATGTGCATCCGACGTTTCACGTGTCCAATCTAAGAAAGTGCTTAGCTGATCAGGATCTTCAGGTGCCACTCGATGACATCCGCATCGATGATACCATGCACTTTGTTGAAAAACCAGTGGAGATAATGGATCGCGAGATTAAACAGCTCAAACGCAGTAGAATTCCAATTGTCAAGTACGTTGGGAATCGAAGCGGGGTCCAGAATTCACATGGGAACGGGAAGATCAGATGAAGCTTAAGTACCCACATTTATTTACTACGGTCACTCCAAGTTGAATTTCGGGACGAAATTCCTTAACTAGGGGAGACTGTAACATCACTGTACTTTCAGTTGTCCGTACGTCCGTACATCCGTACGATTGTACTGTTACGACTGGAGATTTATTTATTATGAATGATTATGAAATTATTGATTGACATTATTGATATTATCACTGTTACTGGTATACATGATTATAATTTATTATACGCGTAAACCACGGGAAGTTTAGTTGTAATACAATTAAACAGACCCGTAGGGTTTATCGCGGTTACTTATCACTGATAATGATGGATTATTGGTCTGAGAATGGATTGAGATGGAATTGGAAGTTTGGTTGAGTCTGGTTACTAAACGTAGTCAAGGACCCATGGTCATGGTTTATCGAAATAGCGGTGGGACGGTGGCTAGGGCAGTTGCGACTGACCCTTACATATGCCCTATACATATGCATATTTCGGTCTATCATGGATGTGTCAGTGACTAGGGTTTAGTGGGATTTTGGTTTGGGAAATGATAATATTAATGTATTAGATAATGGGAATAATAAATACGCGATGTGAGGTTACGGTCATTATTTAAACGCGAGTATTGATTCAGAAATATTAACTTAATAATGTATTCGCGTGGGTGACGATTCACACGAATATAATTATTAAGAATAATATACTGAAACGATATTCATAAATAGTAATTCAAATCGAAATACGGTACGAGCATCGAATTCGCAAAGGTGACGATCTTTACGAATACGTACGCGAGTAACGCGTTTCGACGAGATAATTAAATATTATCAAACGATATTAATCTAATAAACGGAAACTAAAAACGTTTATTAGGAATCACAACCTGAGATGTTTTCGAATAAATTAATTTATTTAAATAATTATTTAACGAAAACGAAACGGAATTTATTTTACGAAACAATTTATTTAAGTTTATTTTAATCAAACAAAACTAATTTATTTAAAGTGGGTTATTGTTTTAAATATGTTACGTTAGAAAACCGAGCATTTTATTTATTAATATCGCGATAAAAACGAGATCGGGCAGTGGGGTACTACACGCGATAAAAGGAAGACTTCTCTTCCTTTCTCTCATTATCTCTACATACACTCTCTCTCTATTTTCACCTAAAAACACACACACAATCTTCTCTCTACGATTACGAGTTCGTTTCTTGACGGATCTTCGAGATCTCGGAGCCTACGCGTTCGGGTGATCGAGGGGAACAAGACTATACGAAGAAATCCAACGATTTGCGACTGATTCGAGGTAGATCTATGCTTTTATTCTCGGTTTGTTGTTAATCACGATTTTAGAATGTTTTGTGGTCATAATTGATTTAAAACTTTGCTAAACCTTTAAACGATTAACACAAAGGTATTAGGGATCGTGGGGTATACACCGGTTACAGGTACGGGATGATGATGATGATGAATGATGGTTCGCGTGGGGGAGCAGCTTGGGCGAACCCAAGGGCGGCTGAAACAGCCCCTGGCCGAACCCTTGTGGTGTGGGCCGAACCCTAAACCTGCGAACCCTACTCATCTAAACTCACGAACCTTGCTCAACTTCCCACCCATAGCAGCGAACCATAGGAGCTGCGAACCTTCAAGGGACGAACCCTTAGTCGAACCTAGGCTGTTCTAGGAGCCGAACTCTCTTCTATTCTTTGGAGCCGAGCCCTAGGGTGGCGAACCCTAGGGACAACGAACCTTACACAATGGAGGCCGAACCTTGGGCAAAACCCTAATAGGTTCGCTGCCATTTCACAAGGGGGGGGGGGCCGAACCATGCATGCATGAGATTTAAGGCCACCACCTTGTACTATTTAACCAATATAAGTTTAAAAGATTATGGGTCTTAAATTAATAAGAATATATCATGAGGATAAATTCATTTGCAAATTTTTTTAAACTTGAATTTCGATTTGATAACTTGAGAAATGGTGGTGAATGTATTCAAGTCGTGCATGAGTATCTTTAAAGATGATGATGAATAAAGAAAATAACTTTTGTTAACAAACGGGGATCATTCATGCAAGCTTTCGACTAAACATTCTTAAATTATAATTGAAAACTTATAAGTTTAAAATATGTTTTGTGTTGATCACTTATCAAGGATTGTTATTTATAACTTAAACTGACAAGTTTGGATGATCTTCTTATGATAATCATCTTAATGTTTCAAGTGTACAACTTAACTTTGAACATATGAAACAAGGTTAACGATGTTGATAATCAAAAGTAAACATTTAAGGACTAATAAAGGGATGAGAATACTAATACTATAAACACAAATATCATACTAATTACAGGTTAATTGTGTTGTTGAGTTGATTTGAGTTAATACGCGAGCGCGCATAATACGAGAACACAATCCTAAGGACTTCAGGTGAGTTCTCATAACCTCCCTTTCTTTAAACTGTTTTAGTTTTAAAACCCGGAGGTGGAACATGTATACCGGTTTAAATATTATTTTGATAACACAAGGTTAATACCTGTTTATCAATATGATATTCACATTTGAAAATATTATTATTAATGGATTATCTATTATTCTTTTATATCCGTGTAAACATTGTTATAGACTTAGGTCAATAACAAAGATTACATGTATTGTCACGTGGATGATTTCCACATCCGTGAATCATTACTCTTAACTTCGGTTAATTGTTTTGACTTCATGTATTGTCACGTGGAGGGTTTCCACATCCGTGAAGTATTGCTTTTGACTTCGGTTAATTGCTTTGACTTCATGTATTGTCACGTGGTTAGCGACCACTCCATGATTCATGTATCTAACTTATGTTAAATACATAAGGAATCATGTATAGTCACGAACATTGATTGAGAATATGATTGATTGAGTTTGGTTGATTTGTTGTGGATTGATTGCTTATATTTGATTATGATTATTTGTGATTGGCTATGATTGATTTGGTTATGTGGTTATGTAATTGTGTATGTGTTTGGCTGTTGAATTGATGGGTGTGTGTTGGATTATCTCATACAGGTATTCATATGGATTTTCTCAAGAAGATCATAAGTTTTATACTCGTTTTTAATAAAACATTTTACAAAACCATTTTAAGTATAAACTTTCAAACTCATTTTACTAAACATTTTTTTAAATATAAAAAACTTATGATTACTCACCAACTACTTTTGTAGTTGACACTTGTTTTCTTACATGTTTCAGGTGATGGAGACAAGTAGGAATGAAGAGAGGATCTCTTCTATTTTGGACATCATCATCATATAGGATCTTGGACTTAGTTAATTAACTAAATTTCTGGCGATTAGAGTTTAGTTAGTTTAACTAAATCTTTTGTGTATTTGACTTACTTGATTCATGATGAACATGATTTTTGTGTAATTATTTTGGTTGATTAAATGATATGTGATGATTTGATTTAGATGCCCACGAGCTTTTGAACAATCTACACATCCCTCGTGGCATCCCGATGATTCCGCCGTCGGTCGGGGTGTTACATTTCGTACGTACATCCAATAATTTGGATAGAACAGTTTAGTAATATCAGAGTTGCGGAAGTGAAGTATAAATTAACAAAACAGTTTAATCATTCTTAGTTGCGGAAACGTTAAATCAAAAAGGGTTTTCAAAGCATCACAAGTTAAATGTTGCGGAAGCGATTAAAGTAGTTTACAAAACGTAACAACCAAATGATAATAAATGTTTGATAAACTAAGACACTTAAACAGATGCATGCGACTCCGGCCTAGCATCCTATTCCTGGTGCGCGTGCCCTAGTTACCTGAGAAAACATGCGAGTAAAAGGTCAACACAAAGGTTGGTGAGAGCACAGGTTTATCAAAAGCATTAAACATCCAATGTTTAAAGTAAGAGTTGTTATCAATGTATCATTACAATGCAGTATCGATTGATAGCTAGTCAATACAGTTATATTATATGTGGATGGTACCGAAGCTGACAGTGGGTGCCTCCCGCCATGTCCATCACAAGACTATGGCAAAGTGTTGGTCAATTTTGCACTGTTCCGACCTCCAGTCGGGTGTAGTGGGGCTTGTCAGGCCCAAATAGTACTATTCAAGATTACCATGCTAGACGTTATGCTATTAACGGTCCGAGGAGTATCGTGAGGACTTTTAGTTGTGATAGGGGCCCACACATATACATATAATGATAAAGCATGTCCATACATAAATGAAATGAGTTGTTTTCCAAAAACAGTTTATCATGCAATGTTTTCTCCCCCAAGGTAGAAAAAGTAAAAAGGGGCCGTGAACTCACCTGATAGAGCAGTTCCGGTTTACAGGGTGTTTCGCGTCTGCGAAGGCTAGCTGTCCTGCTAGTAAGCACCTATGATCGTATAGGTGTAAGTATGTGTTTTGTGTGTGTTGTAATCCATACAACTCCAAGTGTCGGTGTGCTCAACCGAGTATGTGTGTGTTGACTTGTGAGACTCGACGAATCGTTGGTGACACGATTGTTGTGTTTATGTGCCTTGACGCACATAAGACACTAATATGCATCCTATGACTCTAGTCACATAAGTTACCATTTTTAGCAAGTTTCCCATTTAGGAAAGTGTGGTTATGAAATCCCATTTCATAAAAGCACTAACTTCCAAGATGTTTATAAAACTTGTTTAAACTCTTAAAACACGTCGTTTGTGCATAAATCACTATTTATGCCGTTTTGCCCAAATAAAGTTTCCTTATTTGGAAAGTATCCGTTTAAAACTCGTTTTCGCAAATCAAGGTTTCCAATATGCTTAGAAATCATTTCTAAACATATTTCAATATCCCAAGTTTATCAAAACACTTTAAAACATCAAAAGCCCTCTTTTGATTTCTAAAAGTTTCCATTTTTAGAAAGTTTCTATAAAACCAAGTTTTTGACAAAATCAAATATCCCAATGTGTTTCTAAACACTCCAATATACATTTAACAATATCTAGACATGTCTAACATGTCTAGATCGTTACAAATCCAAGACTTGCAACATAAAAGTTTCCTTTTATGGCAAGTGCACCAAAACATTATCAAATCAAGCCTAACTTAATCAAAACTCAATTCTAACATTTCTAAGCATCAAAATCAGTAAATCTACAACACCTATTCATCAAATCACCAACAAATTTGAGCACAATAACTAAACGGAGTTGCATGTGGGTTTTAACCCGTTGCATGTACGATCTAGCTACTAAAAACCATATTAAAACTACCTTAAAGCCTAGATTCGGTGGAGATGGCTACTGATGATGAAATTCCAGTGGGTTGATGGTTGCTCCAAGTTTTTCGATGGCTTCCAAGACCTTCCTTGTGCTTCAAGAGCTCCAAATGACTCCAAGGTTGCAAAGAAGAGCCTCAAGGATGTTACCAGGGGTTTTAAGGTAGATATCAGTGGGTTTTGGTCGCAAATGGGTGTGAATGTTCGAGTGATTTGCAAAGGAACCGGATAGAAGTGAGATGGGGCTGATTATAAAGAAAATCTGATCTGCATGGCCTTCGCGTACCGCGGAGGCCGATCAAAAATGTTTGCCGCGTACCGCGATAGGATTCGGGAGTTCGACTCCCGGTTTGCTTCGCGTACCGCGAAGACTTTCGCCGAGGAACCTGTCGCGTACCGCGATGGGTCCATATCCTTGTTTTTCGATTTCGTTGATACGATTTCGCTCGTACTTGATCTCTAACGTTTATCCTAAACACCTAACATATGTTTAGCACATAATCATGTAATAACATATAAGTTTGATTGATCACCAACGTTCGTGAGACTCGTGTGTGTGTTTCGATAATTCCTCGAATTATCTTCAATAGTTTGTGTTTGTGTCTAACGAAGTGTTTGCACGCTTGATTAATCCTAATCAACGTGTGATGCACAATTTAATAATTCCCCGAATTATTGTTTTGTGTAAGTGTTGTGGTTGCCACACTTGGTTTCCAAAACCAATGTGCAATGTACGATTCGATAGTTCCTCGAACTATCGTTTCGCAGTTGTGTGTGTTCAACTCATCTAATTAAACATAATTAAATGAAATACAACAAGTATGAATGTGAAGTGTAAAGAATATAAGAGTTGCAATTTACCTGAAATTGCCGGGTGTCACATCATCCCCTTGTTGAAAGAAATTTCGTCCCGAAATTTGGTTGTTGTTGGTAGTATTTGAGAAGCAACAGTGTTTGAAAGACAAAAATTTTCCGGTTGTCACATCATCCCCTTGTTGAAAGGAATTTCGTCCCGAAATTTATTCGTTGTTGTCGACGTTCGACGTTGTCTGCTTGAAGAGATGGGGATATTTGTGCATCATCTGATCTTCACGTTCCCACGTGAATTCAGGTCCGCGTTTCGAGTTCCATCGGACTTTGACAATAGGAATCTTACTCTGCTTGAGTTGTTTGACCTCACGGTCCATGATCTCTACCGGTTCTTCCACGAACCGTAGTTGTTCATCCACCTGGATCTCATCCAGTGGAACAATAAGTGTTTCATCCGATAAACACTTCTTTAGGTTTGAGACATGAAATACGTTGTGAACTCCATCGAGTTCGGTTGGTAGGTTGAGTTGGTATGCCACTGGACCAATCCTTTTCAGGATCTCGAACGGTCCAATATACCGTGGGTTCAGTTTGCCTCGTTTACCAAAACGAATGACGCCTTTCCATGGTGAACTTTCAGAAGGACTTTGTCTCCTACTTGAAATTCCAGAGGTTTACGGCGTTTGTCGGCATAGCTCTTTTGACGATCGCGAGCTGCTGCCATGCGATTTCTGATTTGCACGATTTTCTCGGTTGTTTCATGCACAAGTTCCGGGCCAGTGAGCTGACTATCGCCCACTTCTGCCCAACAGATGGGTGATCGGCATTTCCTGCCATAGAGTGCCTCAAAAGGCGCTGCTTTGATACTCGTGTGGTAGCTGTTGTTGTAGGAAAACTCCACCAATGGTAGGTGAATTTCCCAGCTGTTTCCAAAGTCCACTACGCACGCTCGTAGCATATCTTCAAGAGTTTGTATCGTGCGTTCACTCTGGCCATCAGTTTGTGGGTGATATGCTGTACTCATATCCAACCGCGTGCCAAGCGACTTTTGTAGTGATTTCCAGAAGTTAGAAGTGAATCTGGCGTCTCGATCCGAAATAATGGAGATCGGCACTCCATGTCGCGAGACCACTTCCTTGACATAGATTCTGGCCAGTTTTTCCATCTTGTCATTTTCCTTGATCGCAAGGAAATGTGCTGATTTAGTCAGTCGGTCCACAATTACCCAGATAGTGTCACATCCACTTGGGGTACGGGGTAATTTGGTAATGAAATCCATGGAGATTTGTTCCCATTTCCACATGGGGATCTCGGGTTGTGTGAGTAATCCAGATGGTTTCTGGTACTCGACCTTGACTTTGGCACAAGTCAAGCATTTGCCTACATAGGTAGCGATGTCGGCTTTCATATGTGGCCACCAATAAAGTATCTTCAGATCATGATACATCTTATCAGATCCAGGGTGAACGGAATATCGGGATTTGTGAGCCTCGTCCATCACAAGGTCTCGTAGGTTTCCGTGGCGTGGAACCCATACGCGTTCCATGAAATAGTGTAAGCCATCGGCTTTTACTTTAAGGTGTTGCTCCATTCCCCTTAGTGATTCAGCCGCTAGATTTTCTGCCTTAAGTGCCTCCACTTGGGCAACGCGTATCTGCTCAGGAAGGTTGGGAAGGATGGTGAGTTGTAAAGCTCGTACCCTCTTGGGTTTCGATGTGTTTTTCCGGCTTAGGGCATCGGCCACTACATTGGCCTTCCCCGGGTGGTACTTGATAGCGCACTCATAGTCGTTTAGGAGCTCGAGCCAGCGACGTTGTCGCATGTTCAGTTCCTTCTGCTCGAATATGTGTTGGAGACTCTTGTGATCAGTGTATATCGTACACTTTGTACCGTACAGGTAGTGTCTCCAGATCTTGAGTGCGAATACCACGGCTCCAAGTTCTAAGTCGTGGGTGGTGTAGTTCTTCTCATGGACTTTTAGTTGTCTCGAAGCATATGCGATCACCTTGTCGCGCTGCATCAGCACGCAGCCGAGTCCTTGTATTGAGGCATCGCAATATACTACGAAGTCATCCGTTCCATCAGGAAGTGATAAGATAGGTGCACTACAGAGCTTCTGCTTGAGAAGTTGGAATGCAGCTTCTTGTTTGTCAGTCCAGAGATACTTCTTGTCCTTATGAGTTAAGGCTGTAAGGGGTTGGGCTATTTTCGAAAATCCTTCGATAAATCGTCGATAATAGCCGGCCAATCCTAGGAATTGTCGCACCTCAGTTGGGGTCCTCGGTGCTTCCCAGTTCTTGATTGCCTCTATCTTAGACTTATCCACATGAATCCCTTGTTCATTAACAACATGTCCCAAGAATTGGACTTCTCGAATCCAGAAGTCGCATTTTGAGAGTTTAGCG
The DNA here is from genome assembly GCA_009363875.1 of Mikania micrantha. NCBI lineage: Eukaryota > Viridiplantae > Streptophyta > Magnoliopsida > Asterales > Asteraceae > Mikania > Mikania micrantha. Next base: position 54,598,046 of record CM018691.1, on the reverse strand, counting down.
TACAGCTTCTCTTTCCGTAGCAGTTCGAGAGCCAATTGAAGATGCTCTTTGTGTTCCTCCTCGGTTTTGGAGTAGATGAGAATATCATCTATGAAGACAATGATAAACTTATCCAGGTAGGGTTTGCACACTCTATTCATGAGGTCCATGAATACTGCAGGTGCATTGGTTAGCCCAAACGGCACCAAAAACTCGTAGTGGCCATATCGAGTGCGAAAAGCAGTCTTGGGTATATCTTCCTCTTGTATTCTCAGTTGATGGTACCCAGATCGCAGATCGATCTTAGAGTAGTAACTTGATCCTTGCAGTTGATCGAACAGATCGTCAATCCGAGGTAAGGGGTAACGGTTCTTGATCGTCACTTTGTTCAATTCCCGATAGTCAATGCACATTCGAAACGTGCCATCCTTTTTCTTTACGAATAAGACCGGAGCTCCCCAGGGTGAGAAGCTTGGTCTAATAAAACCCTTGTCCAACAGCTCTTGCAGTTGATTGGACAGTTCCTGCATCTCCGAAGGTGCAAGTCGATAAGGTGTTCGTGCGATAGGTGCTGCTCCAGGCGCAAGATCTATACGGAACTCCACTTGTCGAGGTGGTGGTAGTCCTGGTAGATCCTCAGGGAATACATCGGGATAGTCGCATACGACTGGGATATCTTCTATTCTCTTTTCCTCTTCAGCCTTGTCGGTGATAAGTGCCAGAATGGCTGTGTATCCCTTTCGTAAGCATTTGTGAGCTTTCATGCACGAGATGATGTTCAGAGGAGTGTCACTCCTTTCCCCCTTTATGTCTAGAGTCTCTCCGTCAGGGAGTGGTATGCGCACAACCTTGTCGTGGCAAATGATTTCGGCTTGGTTTTCAGATAACCAATCCATGCCCACTACGACATCAAAACTGCCTAGTGTAACGGGCATAAGGTTAATCTTAAATTTATGGCCTGCTAGCTCTAAAGTGCATTCCCTCAGAATGTGCTTAGTCACAATTAATTTACCATCAGCTAGCTCTACTGTGTATTCAACTTCTAAGGGTGTTGGGGTTATGGCAAGTACCTCACTAAAGTCTTTAGATATAAAGCTTTTCTCGGCTCCAGTATCAAACAACACAGAAGCATAATTGTTATTTAAGAGATACGTACCGGTTGCAAGGTTGGGATCCCTTCTGGCCTCCTTTGCCCGATCACGAAGGCTCGTCCCTTCGGACCGTTGTTGTTCCCGTTATTGTCATTGTTCTTCAGGTGCGGGCAGTCCCTCTTGAAATGCCCTGGCTTTCCACATTCGAAGCAGCCTTTCGGCGCCTCGAGTTGTTGTTGCTGTGGCTGTGGGGTCTTTGTACGCAACTCACCCCTGCAGTCTTTGGCGAGATGTCCCCCCTTGCCACAACGTTGGCATCGGATAGAACCGCATTGTCCCAAAACGTGGTGTAAATTGCATTTGTTGCACTTAGGATGTTTGCCTGCGTAGGATCCTGAGCCTTGGTTGGTTGGGATGGGTGGTGCGTAAGCTTGAGGTGACCCAAACTTACGTTGCTGCGGTGGTGGTTGGAGAGTGGAAGTCTTGCTCATGGTGTCATCCCATTTTCGCTTGCCCTTGTCATTGGTTGTGGTTATAGCACCACGGGGTGGCAAGAGTCCTTGTGCGACAGCTGAATCAGTGAGTTTGTGGGTTAGTCGCACGGCTTGTTGCATGGTGATGGGGTCAGCAGAGAGCACCATGCCCTGAATTTGAGGTGGGCAGTCCATCAATGTACTTTTCTATATGTTTGAAGGGTGGGGTTGCCATTTCCGGGCACAAGTTTGCCAGCTCATACGATCGAGCTGTGTAAGCCTCGACCTCGGAACCAATCATCTTATGGTTCCAGAATTCTGTTTCCAGTTTCTGCACTTCGCCGCGAGGACAGTATTCGCGGTTCAACATCCTCTTAAAGTCATCCCAAGGTAGGGCGTTGGCTACATCGAGCCCTTGATTCTGGACATTGGCATTCCACCAAGTGAGGGCAGCTCCCTCGAATGTCCCTGCAGCGAACTTGACCCTGTCCTCGTTCCTGCAGTTGCTCATGGCAAAGGCCGATTCCGCCTTCTCGATCCAGCGTAATAGTCCAACGGCACCCTCTGTACCGCTGAAGGAGTGGGGTTTGCAGTCCAGAAACATCTTGAACGTGCAGAGAGGTGGGTTAGGATTTGCTCCTGTGATATGCAAAGAGTAGAGTTGGGTTAAGTATCGGTTAGACGTGTTGAATTTGAAACAAGTGATTGTGATGCAAGGTGAGTATGAGTAGATTCATCACCTTGGTTCAGTGGGTTTTGGTTACGGGCAGCTTCCCGTGCAGCAAGTACCTCCTCAACTCGCTCGTTGATGAGCGCGTTCAGTTCAGCTTGAGTCAAGTTGATGTTTCCACGTCCACCTGCATTCCTGCGTCCTCCACGTCTTCCAGCCATGATCTTCATAGCGAGAATACGTGTTAGTGTTTGTCTAATGACTAATGTAGTGTGTGCGATAGGTACTGTAAAGAACGTGTAGAGCTATCCGCTCTTCCCCGTCATGGGTAGTCACGTGCAGTGACGAACGTAATGCATAAAAGATGTAACGTGTGTGCAAGTACTACAATACTAAGCACTATGTGTTGTGTGGAGACTAGTGGTTATAGACTAAGTTCACTAAATGCAAACCTAATTCGCAATAACCGGAGGTCTCTGATACCAATCTGTCGCACCCCGAGAAATCCCGTCCCTTCCGGGGCGCGAGCGGCGGCAGATTGTCAGGATCGCAGTCTCCGGTCACACAACAGGCGAGACCTATATGTCAAATTTCGTACGTACATCCAATAATTTGGATAGAACAGTTTAGTAATATCAGAGTTGCGGAAGTGAAGTATAAATTAACAAAACAGTTTAATCATTCTTAGTTGCGGAAACGTTAAATCAAAAAGGGTTTTCAAAGCATCACAAGTTAAATGTTGCGGAAGCGATTAAAGTAGTTTACAAAACGTAACAACCAAATGATAATAAATGTTTGATAAACTAAGACACTTAAACAGATGCATGCGACTCCGGCCTAGCATCCTATTCCTGGTGCGCGTGCCTTAGTTACCTGAGAAAACATGCGAGTAAAAGGTCAACACAAAGGTTGGTGAGAGCACAGGTTTATCAAAAGCATTAAACATCCAATGTTTAAAGTAAGAGTTGTTATCAATGTATCATTACAATGCAGTATCGATTGATAGCTAGTCAATACAGTCATATTATATTGTGGATGGTACCGAAGCTGACAGTGGGTGCCTCCCGCCATGTCCATCACAAGACTATGGCAAAGTGTTGGTCAATTTTGCACTGTTCCGACCTCCAGTCGGGTGCAGTGGGGCTTGTCAGGCCCAAATAGTACTATTCAAGATTACCATGCTAGACGTTATGCTATTAACGGTCCGAGGAGTATCGTGAGGACTTTTAGTTGTGATAGGGGCCCACACATATACATATAATGATAAAGCATGTCCATACATAAATGAAATGAGTTGTTTTCCAAAAACAGTTTATCATGCAATGTTTTCTCCCCCAAGGGTAGAAAAAGTAAAAAGGGGCCGTGAACTCACCTGATAGAGCAGTTCCGGTTTACAGGGTGTTCGCGTCTGCGAAGGCTAGCTGTCCTGCTAGTAAGCACCTATGATCGTATAGGTGTAAGTATGTGTTTTGTGGTGTGTTGTAATCCATACAACTCCAAGTGTCGGTGTGCTCAACCGAGTATGTGTGTGTTGACTTGTGAGACTCGACGAATCGTTGGTGACACGATTGTTGTGTTTATGTGCCTTGACGCACATAAGACACTAATATGCATCCTATGACTCTAGTCACATAAGTTACCATTTTTAGCAAGTTTCCCATTTAGGAAAGTGTGGTTATGAAATCCCATTTCATAAAAGCACTAACTTCCAAGATGTTTATAAAACTTGTTTAAACTCTTAAAACACGTCGTTTGTGCATAAATCACTATTTATGCCGTTTTGCCCAAATAAAGTTTCCTTATTTGGAAAGTATCCGTTTAAAACTCGTTTTCGCAAATCAAGGTTTCCAATATGCTTAGAAATCATTTCTAAACATATTTCAATATCCCAAGTTTATCAAAACACTTTAAAACATTAAAAGCCCTCTTTTGATTTCTAAAAGTTTCCATTTTTAGAAAGTTTCTATAAAACCAAGTTTTTGACAAAATCAAATATCCCAATGTGTTTCTAAACACTCCAATATACATTTAACAATATCTAGACATGTCTAACATGTCTAGATCGTTACAAATCCAAGACTTGCAACATAAAAGTTTCCTTTTATGGCAAGTGCACCAAAACATTATCAAATCAAGCCTAACTTAATCAAAACTCAATTCTAACATTTCTAAGCATCAAAATCAGTAAATCTACAACACCTATTCATCAAATCACCAACAAATTTGAGCACAATAACTAAACGGAGTTGCATGTGGGTTTTAACCCGTTGCATGTACGATCTAGCTACTAAAAACCATATTAAAACTACCTTAAAGCCTAGATTCAGTGGAGATGGCTACTGATGATGAAATTCCAGTGGGTTGATGGTTGCTCCAAGTTTTTCGATGCTTCCAAGACCTTCCTTGTGCTTCAAGAGCTCCAAATGACTCCAAGGTTGCAAAGAAGAGCCTCAAGGATGTTACCAGGGGGTTTTAAGGTAGATATCAGTGGGTTTTGGTCGCAAATGGGTGTGAATGTTCGAGTGATTTGCAAAGGAACCGGATAGAAGTGAGATGGGGCTGATTATAAAGAAAATCTGATCTGCATGGCCTTCGCGTACCGCGGAGGCCGATCAAAAATGTTTGCCGCGTACCGCGATAGGATTCGGGAGTTCGACTCCCGGTTTGCTTCGCGTACCGCGAAGACTTTCGCCGAGGAACCTGTCGCGTACCGCGATGGGTCCATATCCTTGTTTTTCGATTTCGTTGATACGATTTCGCTCGTACTTGATCTCTAACGTTTATCCTAAACACCTAACATATGTTTAGCACATAATCATGTAATAACATATAAGTTTGATTGATCACCAACGTTCGTGAGACTCGTGTGTGTGTTTCGATAATTCCTCGAATTATCTTCAATAGTTTGTGTTTGTGTCTAACGAAGTGTTTGCACGCTTGATTAATCCTAATCAACGTGTGATGCACAATTTAATAATTCCCCGAATTATTGTTTTGTGTAAGTGTTGTGGTTGCCACACTTGGTTTCCAAAACCAATGTGCAATGTACGATTCGATAGTTCCTCGAACTATCGTTTCGCAGTTGTGTGTGTTCAACTCATCTAATTAAACATAATTAAATGAAATACAACAAGTATGAATGTGAAGTGTAAAGAATATAAGAGTTGCAATTTACCTGAAATTGCCGGGTGTCACATGATTTAACATAATTAAGGTGCAATGCACAACCCAATAACTCCCCAAATTATTGTTTTGCGATTGTGTTTGTGTTTGCCACACTTGGTTTCCAAAACCAATGTGCAATGTACGATTCGATAGTTCCTCGAACTATCGTTTCGCAGTTGTTTGTGTTTAACTCATTTAATTAAACCTAATTAAATGAAATGAAAGAAGTATGAATGTGAAATACAGAATTGTAAAGGTTGCAATTTACTTGAAATTGTTGGGTGTCACATTAATTGTTTTGGGTTGTTAAATTGAGTTTTATAGTTTAAAAAAAGATTTATATAATGTTTTGTTTGGATTGAATTGTTTTAGTAGGCAGTTTTTTAGAGATAGATATTTACTTTTGTTTATTTTTTATTATAAATAGGGTTAGGGAGACATTCAATAAATTTGTGGTTTTTGGTTTTTCAATCCTGATCAGTATATACCAAGCTTCAATGGTATCAGAGCTTCTCTATGCCGGTTTGGGGGTCGTGATTTGGACACCTGGTTTCAGAAAAATTACGGTCATTACAAATTCATGGTTATGCCATTTGGGTTAACCAACGCACCTGCGGTTTTCATGGATCTCATGAACCGTGTTTTCAAACCCTATTTGGACGAATTCGTAATTTTTTCATTGATGACATCTTAATCTACTCTAAGACTAAATCTGACCATAAGCCACATTTATGTCTGATTTTGGACCTTTTAAAAAAAGAACAACAACATGCCAAATTCTCCAAATGTGAATTTTGGCTTAAGGAAGTTCAATTCTTGGGTCACATTGTTGATGAAAAGGGTGTTCATGTAGACCCTGCAAAAATTGAGGCTGTTAAGAATTGGAAAACCCCAACTACCCCTACCGAAATTGAGGAAGTTCAATTCTTGGGTCACATTGTCTTGGCTTAGCGGGCTACTATCGGCGTTTCATATCTAATTTCTCCAAAATTGCTTTACCCCTCACTACCTTGTTTTGAAATCTAAAGCATATGTTATGCAATGCTCCTATATTGACTCTTCCTGATGGTAACGACGATTTTGTTGTCTATTGTGATACATCAAATCAAGGTCTTGGCTGTGTCCTTATGTTAAGGGGTGAGGTTATAGCTTATGCGTCACGACAACTCAAAATTCACGAAAAGAAATATACGACGCATGACCTTGAATTGGGTGCTGTCATCTTTGCTTTGAAAATTTGGAGACACTACCTTTATGGAACCAAATGTGTCATTTTCATCGACCACAAAAGCCTTCAACACATATTCAATCAAAAGGAACTTAACATGAGACAACGACGATGGGTTGAACTACTTAACGACTATGACTGCGAGATTCGCTACCATCCTGGTAAAGCAAATGTTGTAGCCGATGCTTTTAGTTGTAAAGGTCACACCGATTCTATTAGACTCCAAAGCATCCGAGCCCAAAATGATATCCAGAATCGTATTCTCAAAGCACAAAATGTCTCAGTCACCAAGGGTAACATGTATGACGAAATGTCATGTGGAGCTGAACAACATTTGGAAACTAAATCAAATGGGCTGCTTTGTTTCTTGGATCGTATTTGGGTTCCAAATCGTGATAATTTGCGTACCTTCATCATGAATGAGGCCCACAAGTCTCGCTATTCTATTCATCCTGGAGCGGATAAGATGTATAAGGATCTTCGCTATCACTATTGGTGGCCAGGTATGAAAATGGACATTGCTCTATTTGTGGCAAAATGTCTCACTTGCTCAAAAGTTAAAGCCGAGCATCAACGACCTTTTGGTCTGCTTGAGCAACCAGAAATTCCTATGTGGAAGTGGGAAAACATAGCCAAGGATTTCATTACTAAGCTCCGTCGCACTTCTAAGGGTCATGACAGTATATGTGTCACACCCCCACCTCTCGTCACCACAATATGATATGATATGTAATTATAAGTTCTCAAAATGTTCTGTTCAAGATAACCATGGGACCCGTATCTAGTTTATTTCGGACTGTATTGTTCTTGTTCTATAAAGATACTACCCGTCGGTAAATATCTTGGTGCCTCATTGTCTTAATGTCTATCACCACATTAAGAAGTTATGGAAATAGATAACAAACATTTACACCAAGGGGAGTTGCAAGCTCCCGGCAAATGGGTTGTCAGCCAATAGTGCTATCAATGTTTTCTATTCGGCCCCACATGGGTTCACTAGATACAGTTCAGAAATGAGGACTTTTGATACTGTGATAGTGTTCTTGTTCTACAGGCAAAATCCCATGAAATCCACAAGTTCTCAACAATCACATGAAATCACGCAGATAACAGTGATACGTATCATATAGTTCTGAAAAGTTTTACAGCGCTACCCCGATGTTTATAAAAGAGTAAAAAGAAAAGGGGTTGTACGAAACTCACCTGATAATATAGAGGCGGCAGAATATCTCAAAACTGATAATAGGGAGGTGATTCTGCATTTATTTATATTTAATGAGTTATTTAGGCTTTAATTTACTGATTAGATCTTTCTGAACGTTAAATGTCAAAGACATTGCCTTGAAAGTAATCAAACCGATATTAGGTTTTTAATTGATTATTTTAACATCATATCATACAATGTATGATAATGTAGGAACCTACATTGAATTAGATTCCTAATACAAGGTTGATGACACTCTTGATTAATCAAAATAATCTAAGATTAACCGAATAGTTAATGTTGCTGATTATAATGCCGTAATCGTTTCTAGATAGTTTAATGGCTTAAGAATGATCAATCCTTGTTATTGATTACCCAATTATCATGAAATATTACAATGTAGCATTAGGATAGGTGTAATAACCATGTTTAACATACTAATCTGACTGTTATCGTAAACATCAGATAATCGTTCCAGTGAGTATGTTAATGATCGTGATTAGTTTGAAACACTTGGATTTAACCTTGCATTTCAAAGATTAATCAAACTAATCACCTACATTGTCATAATCAAATGGTTTAAACCATTATAATCATGGGTATGATTTCATGCAAACCGGGCAATATAACGGATCAAAACAAGGATTTAACCGTTAAAACATCATGTTCTTTGTTTATAATCAATCCTAGCCATCATCTAGGCAATAATCAACAATCCTAACTATCTCATTACGTTCAAAATCAAGATCTAATCAATCAAACTCAAACTAGAAAGTTTAAAATGAATCATTACCTAACCTGACGGATTTCTTCGGGTAAAACAACGATCAGAACTCATAAATATGATTCCTGGTATGATTGGTGACTTCTAATGGCTTCAAAATGGTGTTTTGATGGTGATTTGGTCGTGTTTTTGGTCTGAAGTTGAAGAGAGTTCGAGATGATAAAAATATAAACTTTCTGCATGAAATCTGGTGAAGAAGATCAAAGTTTTCCACCGCCTCACCCGTTGCGTACCGCGACGAGAAGCCAATAAGGGCTTCGCGTACCGCGAAGAAATCCGGGAATCTCAGATATTTTTCATGCATCACGTACCGCAGAGAACCCTCAACCTAGCCTTCGCGTACCGTGACGAGGCCAGAAATTCAATACTTAGAAAATTTTCTTCGTTTTTCGATTCCGGGCAATCCAGGACTCCGTTTTGCACACGGTTTTCGCCCACGTTCATCATTTCTCGCATACTATCGATATGTAATAATTTCAATCGCCTAATCAACGCGGATTTCTAGAACGACCAAATGTGATCCCGTCATCAATGACGTAATTCTCAACTACAATTGTAACAGTCTCCTCCTGTTAGAGAAATTTCGTCCCGAAATTTAGTGACGACTTACATAATGACAATCGTTTATGAGAATAGATGTGGGTATTTTTCTTTCATTTGATCTTCACGTTCCCACGTATACTCGGGTCCACGCTGCGAGTTCCATCGAACTTTAACGATTGGTATGCGACTACGTTTCAGCACTTTCATTTCTCGATCCATTACCTCTACTGGTTCTTCAATGAACTGAAGTTTTTCATCAATATGAATCTATTCCAGAGGTACAATTAATGATTCATCAGTTAGGCACTTCTTCAGATTGGATACATGAAAGACATCGTGAATGTTATTGAGTTCAAGAGGTAATTCAAGTCTATAGGCTACTGATCCAATTCGTTCAAGAATTTTAAATGGCCCTACAAATCTTGGTGAAAGTTTACCTCTTTTCCCAAATCTGAAAATGCCTTTCCAGGATGATACTTTCAACATAACCCGATCACCTACTTGGAATTCTAACGGTCTACGACGATTATCAGCATAACTCTTTTGACGATCGCGAGCAGCTTTAATTCGTTCTTGAATGAGTGCGATCTTATCGGTTGTTTCCTGAATGAATTATGGGCCTATGATTTGACTCTCACCTACCTCTGACCAACAGATAGGTGATCTACACTTGCGTCCATAAAGTGCTTCGAATGGAGCGCATTGAATACTGGTATGGTAGCTGTTATTGTATCAAAATTCAACAAGTGGAAGATGAATATCCCAGCTACCTCCAAAATCAATCACACAGCTTCTGAGCATGCCTTCAAGAGTTTGATTCGTTCATTCAGTCTGCCCGTCCGTTTGTGGATGATAAGGTGTGCTCATATTGATTTGTGTGCCCAGAGCATTCTGAAGAGTTTGCCAAAATCGTGACATAAATCGACTGTCTCTGTCAGAAATGATAGAGATCGGTACTCCATGTCGAGATACAATCTCATTAACATAGAGTTTAGCGAGTCGATCCATAGAAAAATCTTCTTGGATGGGTAAGAAATGCGCAGATTTAGTAAGGCGATCAACAATAACCCATATAGAGTCATGATTACGTGATGTTCTGGGTAATTTAGTGATGAAATCCATAGAGATCTGATCCCATTTCCACATGGGAATCTCAGGTTGTTGCAATAACCCAGAAGGTCGTTGATGTTCGGCCTTAACTTTGAGACATGTTAAGCATCGATCCACGTATTCGGCTATGTGTTTCTTCATTCCAGGCCACCAGTAAAAGTCTTTAAGATCTTTATACATTTTATCAGCACCTGGATGAATAGAATACCTGGATTTGTGCGCCTCATCCAAGATAATTGTTCTAGAGTTACCGAATAAAGGAACCCAAATTCGGCTTTTGAAATACAACACTCCGTCAACTTTCGTTTCGAGTTTCTTGTCTAATCCCCTCAGTCCTTCAGCAGAATAGTTCGTTGCTTGTAAAGCTTGTTGCTGAGCTTCTTTAATCTGAGGAATTAGACTAGTTTGAATAGTCATCCCTAACGCTTTTACACGTAAAGGTTTGACTCGTTCCTTGCGACTCAAGGCATCAGCTACAACATTCACTTTACCTGGATTATAACGAATTTCACAGTCATAGTCATTTAAAAGTTCTACCCATCGCCTCTGTCGTATGTTCAATATTTTCTGATCTAGAATGTGTTGAAGACTTTTATGATCAGTGTATATAATACACTTGGTTCCATATAAATAATGTCTCCAAATCTTGAGTGCAAACACCACTGCACCAAGTTCTAAATCATGAGTGATATAGTTCTTCTCATGTACTTTCAGTTGTCGAGAAGCGTAAGCAATTACCTTATCATTCTGCATTAAAACACACCCAAGACCTTGACGAGAAGCATCACAGTACACTGTGAAATTATCAGTACCTTTCGGTAGTGCCAAGATAGGTGCGTTGCAGAGTTTGTGTTTCAACAGTTGGAATGCCTCCTCCTGTTGGGAACCCCATATAAACGGTTGATTTTTCTGTGTCAATGTAGTCAGTGGCAAGGCTATTTTTGAAAAGTTCTTAATGAATTGGCGATAATAACCTGCCAGCCCTAAAAATTGACGTATTTCAGTCGGGGTTCGTGGTGTCTCCCATTGTTTCACTACTTGTATCTTACTGGGATCCACTTGAATACCGTTCTCATTTACCACATGCCCAAGAAATTGAACTTCCCGTAACCAGAACTCACACTTGGAAAATTTGGCATATAATTTCTCATGTGCCAAAAGTTCTAAGATTAGTTTCAAGTGTTGAGCATGTTCTTGTTGATTCCGAGAATAAATAAGAATATCATCAATAAACACAATCACAAATTTATCCAGATAAGGTCTACATACTCGATTCATCAGATCCATGAAAACTGCAAGTGCATTGGTTAAACCAAACGACATTACTAAAAATTCATAATGCCCATATCGAGTTCTAAAAGCAGTTTTAGGAACATCATCATCATGAACACGTAACTGATGATATCCAGATCTTAAATCGATTTTTGAAAAGTAAGTAGCACCTTGCAATTGATCTAACAGATCATCGATACGAGGTAAAGGATAACGATTTTTGATTGTCAGCTTATTGAGTTCTCTGTAGTCAATGCACATCCTGAATGAACCATTTTTCTTTTTCACAAATAGAATTGGTGCTCCCCAGGGTGAGAAACTAGGTCTAATAAAACCTTTATCTAAAAGTTCCTGTAATTGACCTAAAAGTTCTTGCATTTCTGATGGTGCAAGCCGATACGGGGCTTTAGCAACAGGTGCTGCACCTGGAATCAAGTCAATACGAAATTCGACTTGTCTCACTGGGAGTAATCCTGATATGTCCTCAGGAAATACTTCAGGAAAATCTTTGACTACTGGAATGTCTGTGATTTGTTTGAATGGAGACTTGTGCTCAGTCACGCGTGCCAGGAAAGCATAACATCCTTTCCTTAAGAATTTCTGAGCTCGCATACAAGATATAATACCAAGTTTTCTACCTGCTCGTTCTCCTTGAATTATCAGTGTATTACCATTAGGTAATAGAATACAGATCATCTTGTTTTGACAGACAACTTCCGCTTGGTTATCAGAAAGCAAATCCATGCCGACAACGACATCAAAGATCCCAAGCTCAATAGGAAGTAAATTGATATTGAAAAGATGATCATTCAAATTCAAGGAACATTCTTGAATAACACTCTTAGTTTTGATTAACTTGCCATTAGCAAGTTCAATGACATAAGGAGTTTCTAGATCTACCGTAGGCAATGTAAGTAATGTCACACCCCGGGCCGGCGGGGTAGGATCGGAGTCCCCGTCGGGCGGAAGGTTCCTGGGGCGCGATATCGTGGATGATAATCGGGTTGATTAGATTGTTTACATAGCATCAATGATTAAGAATATCTAAAGCACAATTAGCATTAAACTAGGATTACAAAGTTAAATTACAGCATCAGTGTTTGATAATTTAACTAAGTAAACCTATTCAAAAGAATCAAATGTTTCTATCTTGTATATGTACAAGATAACAAAAGAGATTCGTATTAACTACAAAAGGTGTGCTTTCAAAAGTCTGCTAGGTCCTCTAGTTGGGCTGCCTAGCATGCAAAATCCTGAGCCTTAGCTTATACATGTGCATCACCTGAGAAAGCATGTAAGAAAACAAAGTCAACATAATGGTTGGTGAGTTCATGTAGTTTATAAGTTTAAATAGCTTTAACAAACTCCTTTCGGTAAAACCTTAATCTTATTAACTCCACATGTAATATCCAAATCGGTATGCTTATATATAGGGCATACCCCTGGGTCAAGCCTACAACCCGCCCAGGCGACGTCCCACCACATACTAATCCGGATATGACACTGTTATTAATAATAATTAAGCCTTTTACCGACCCATCCGTATAGTTTCCCCCGTCATAGATTAAACACTTTTGTTTGTAAGTTTATCCCATGCTCTAATAGTATCCGTGAGTTTAGCCCGATAGTTACCGGTATGGCTAACCGAATGCCCGAAGGAATCCAATATCAATCCAGACCAGCCCTAGGTATAATTAGCAACTCAGGGAGAGATAAAGGATTTCCCAGGTCGACACAAAGTCAACTAAGGATCACCAATATCGCTCTAGTTACTAATAACCCAGGTAAGTAGTTGTGGGAAACACTGCATGGCAAGCACTGAGAGGCCATCAGTCCATTTCCTCGATTAAGACTGTGAAGAACACATGAAGGCAAGCACGGAGAGACCAACTATTGTTCTTCAAGTCCCGGCTAGGAAGAACACCTGAAGGCAAGCACTGAGGGACCAACTATTGTTCTTCCATAGCCTATAGTTTTAGCATACAAAGAGTCCAGCATTTACGTAACTTGTGCACAAGAACTAGCTTTACAACCGGTAAGGCAAGCACTGAGAGGCCAAACCGTTGTTTTAGCATGGCAATCATATAGCATTCAAGAGTTTAGAGTATCCATAGCTTCAATTATTCAATATGTGTGTATGCATGTTTGTATTTATTATCCCCATAGCATTATAGCATCATTAGCATTTAGTGTTTACATTAATCTCTAGCATAAGCCCATAGCATTAACAAGTAGCATAGTCTCATAGCATTAGTATTAAGCATAACCCGTAGTGTTAGTTTGTAGCATAAACCCTTAGTATTAGCATTTAGTTTAACCCATAGCATTAGTGTTTAGCATAACCCAGAGTATTAGCTTGTATCATAACCTCATAGCATTATCCTCCACAATAGCATCATCAGATAGTAAATACCCTTAGCACTTGGTATTAACACATAGCTTTAGTATTAGCAAGTAACTTATGCCTTTAGCACTTGGCATAATCAAATAGCATTTAGTTTGAATAGTGTCTTATGCCTTTAGCACTTGGCATAATCAATAGTATAAAAGCATTTTGTTAAATTTAAAACATTTGTTTTAAAATGTATAACATGCTTCTCAGTCCCGAGTTAAAAACCAAAATAGTCTGAAAAGGGACAATGAACTCACCTTGTTGTAGTGGTAGTTGACCTAGCTTAACAAGTATGCACGCGCTCTTTGTTGTGTATAATTGTGGTGTTCACGTTCCTGTATTGATTTCACGTTGTTTACATCTGGTTAGTATAAGTTTATAGAATTTTGTATGATTATGTGTAGGTGTTAGCACTAAAGTTGGCTAACACACATATGACTTGGTCATGATTACAGTTCAGTCCCGTGTATTTGTTTTAAGCAATTGCCATTATGAGTTATTGTCTTGTAGTTTTAAACATTATTCATTTAATAATGAATTTATCAGATAACAATCTCTTGACACATAATGTTTCGAGCTTATGCAATATGTTAAACTCATGTGGCTTAAAATAGATAGAGACTGAACCATGTGACCAAGTCTAATGTCGGGCCTCTGTGTAACAAGTTGGGCCTAGGGCCGGAACCCATGGGCCCTGAGCTATTCTTGAACTATTAAGGGTTGTTAAGCCTAATTAGAATATGGGGGCCAAGGATATAGGCTGCTGGAAAGAAATGGCCAGATCAAGTGTTACAAGGCCTAGAATTCAAAGGGCCTTGTGGGCCTCCATTGGGCCCCGAGGGTATTGTTGGGCTAGATGTGGGCCCAATAAGAAATGTTGGGCCTGAATTGGAATTGAGTTGTAAGAAACCTTATTTGAGTCAAAAGTAACTGCTGACCAAGTTACTTGCATCATGGCCCCAAAAGTTAGGCCATGGGCCTTAGGAGTAGGTCATGGATCAAGTTTTGTGGGCCACGAGCTGAATTTGCTGGGCCCCAAGGAATTTCATCCAGGCCCGAAGTATAATATGTGTTGGGCCAAACTGGGCCAGGTTTAGTTGGGCTGGAATCAAGTGTGGGCCGGATGTGTCATTGGACCACCTAAATAGATCTAGGTCAAAATAAGGCTTTTGGTCCAACATCTTGGGCCTACTAAGGCTAATGGGCTGAAATGGCTTGGGCCAGCTTGTTAAGGCTCGTAGAATGTGGGGCCACTATTGGGCCTGTTGTTGTGAGCTATGGGCCAACATGGCAGGTAATGGGCCTAATCCACTTAGTCCCTTGGGCCAATTGTTTGCTACTTGGGCCACAATGGGCCAAATGAGGTATTTTGGTTTGAAATGAGTCTGGGCCTACGGGGCTGCGTTGGGCCTGGTCAGTTTCTGTTGGGCCAAAGAATTTTGTGGTTCAGGCCACCTTGGCCTCATGGTGTCCAATGACTATTGCTGTGGCCCTCATGGCCGAA
This sequence comes from Mikania micrantha, assembly GCA_009363875.1. Taxonomy (NCBI): domain Eukaryota; kingdom Viridiplantae; phylum Streptophyta; class Magnoliopsida; order Asterales; family Asteraceae; genus Mikania; species Mikania micrantha. Next base: position 54,582,631 of record CM018691.1, on the reverse strand, counting down.
TGAGTGCTGTTGAATGCTTGGGAGGATGTGGTTCATCAAATGAGGGGAAGGCCTGGATGAAAGTGAGGCCGAATGTTGGTGGTCCTGAGTTGGCTGCATGAAGGCTGAGGATGGCCGAATGAGGTGACCCCTGAAAGAGACCTTGGTCCTTGTGGTTCGGCCGAATAGGAGTGGGAGCTTCCGAATGAAGTGAGGAATGAGGGGCGAATGGGTGGCCACGAATGGGGCTATTCGACCTTGGCCATTCGGCAATGGGCCATTCGGCCTGGTCGCATCCTGGCCATTCGGCCACCTGTGCTAGCCATTCGGCCTAGCGAGGCCTTGCATGGTCCCGGCCCCATTTCATGGTCTAGAAAGGTTTTTTGATGATGGTGTAGACTAGGAAGAGTGTCCTAAGTCATGGGTTTCTAGGTTTGAAGATGGTTAGTCGGTTTTGGCTAAGGTTTGCACAAGAGGATGAAAACCCTAATTTTTCGCAACTTTCTTGGTCTCATACCTCCGATTTCAGTGGGTTTTAGAGCAGATCCTTTGTACTTTAGTGTAGAGGGTGATGAGAGCTTCGATTTGGTCCAAAGATGAGGTGATTTGGTGGAGAAATGAGAAAGTTATGAAGGTTTGAAGTTTGAAAATGGTGGGGTTTTCTTGAAACCGGGATTTTGAGATTTGGGGAAGAAGATGAAGTGGAAAGTGAGAAAGAATGGACTCACTGTGGTATTTATACCACGAGTGAGTTCGGGTTCGTTTTTGTTGCTCGGTTCGCGTTTTCGTTACGTTTCCGGAACGTAACGCGCGTTTTTCGTACGATTAATTAAAGGAATTATTTTAGGCCATTTAAAATACAATTATTGTTAGAATTTATTTTAAATATCGTTGTATCAAAATATTTCTCAGATTTTATTATTTTTACGCGTTTATTAATTTTGTTCGCGATTTAACAAAACGGTTTCGTTTAATTTCATTTATGATGAGTTTCAAAATTGTAAAATAAGAAATATCTTATTTCTTTAACTTTATGGTCGTTCGTATCTTTTATCGCTTTCGTTTTCGTTTCGTCAGAACGCGTCACCATCGCACGTATTTGTTCGAATCGTCATTCGAACGAACACGACAATGGTTTTGCTTCCCGACTTTTGTTTTCTACTTTACAGTTATTATTTCAGAACGTTAAACTATCAGAATTACTCGTATAGATCGTCACCTATACGAATAATTCATCGGTTTAGCATTCCGTAACAACAACCGTTATCGTTTTGTTTAACCTCACATACGTTTACACATAATAGCACATCAATATGCCTTGGTTTCACTGTTCAATGTTGTCTGATGTGTTTCTGACTGTTAAACTGTAAAGTTTAATCAGATTTCAGAAACAATAGCATAATAGTTTACCGTTAAGCATTACGCAGTTGATAGTATGCCGATAGTTTGCTTAGTTTGTACCTGAGTTACTGTGCCGTTACTGTTCCGTTCACTGTTCCAGCGACGTTTCCGGCACAGTTGTTACAAGTAATGATGCAAATTTAGGAGAGATAAAACTCTTATCTGCCCCTGTATCAAACAGAACTGATGCATAAAGATTATTAAGAAGAAACGTACCAGTGACAATATTTGCATCATGCCTTGCCTCAGTTGCACCAATCTGAAAAGCTCTCCCCCTAGCTTCATTCCCTTGATTGGTGTTGTTGTTCGGGCAGTTCCTCATAAGATGGTCAGGACTTCCACACTTGAAGCATGACCGGTTTTTTTGAGTGGTTTTTCGTGGTGCTTGGTTTGGTGATTGAGCAGGAAAGTTGCAATATTTGGCGTAATGTCCAACTCGGTTACAGTTGGCACAAACAGGACACGGTCCTGTATGATGGAATGGACATTTATTGCATTTGGGCGCCTGCCCGGTATAAGTTTTCCTCTCATGAACATTTGCACCATAGTTTTTCACAACTGATTTGCTCTGGCTAGTCTCCGCCGGAACCCTAGTTTTGGTTTTACCAAACCACTTTCATTTAGTACCTTTTGAAACATTTGAGGTACCGATATCACTACGGCTCACCGCCGTCTGAGTTTTCAAGGACAGAGTACCACTCCTTACTGCCTCATTGGTAAGCTTAGTGGTCAAAAGAATTGTATGTTTCAGAGTTGTAGGTTCAGCTGCAGTCACCATTCCCCAAATATGGGGAATCAAACCCTTAATGTACTTCTCGACCAAAGCTGCTTCCGTAGGAAACATATCGGGAAGTAAGCAAGTAAGTTCATGAAACCGATCGGTATAAGCTAAACAATCAGCACCGATCATCGAATGATTCCAGAATTCCTCCTGGAGTTTTTGAATTTCAGTAATTGGGCAGTATTCTGATCTAATCAGAATTTTAAAATCGTTCCAGCCCATCGAGTCGACTGTAACTGTGCCCAAAGTCTTAGCCTGGGTATTCCACCAGGTTAAAGCTTAATCTTTCAAAGAACAGGCAGCATAAGACACCTTATGCTCTTCCAAACACTGGCTGATTTTAAGTATGGTTTCAATTTCCTCAATCCACCTTAAAAGACCAGCCGCTCCTTCCTTGCCTGTGAAAGTAGGAGGGTTGCAGGAAGCAAAATACTTATAAGTACATCCCTGTCATGGTGGATCAGGATCAGTTGTAGTTGTACCGGTGGTCTGATGAGTTTCGGTGTGTCCACCAGTGACATTTTGTTCTACATGACCCCCACCAGAACCCGAAGTATTGTGTTGCTGGTGTGACATTACAATACCAGCGGCAGATAGCTGTTCTTTCACTATTCGAGCTATCATTTGTTCGTTCAATACTGATCCACTAGGAGCTGTCGGTGGAACCGTGTTCTGGTTTTGGTCAACGGGCAGAACAGTGTTCGTCTCCAGATTAACATGCGGATTCGGATTCGATTCTACGTTCATAAGCGGAACTTGTTCCGGTTCAGGGTTAGCATTATTCCCTCCAGCTTTCTTGGCTGGTCGACCTCGTTTTGGAGCCATCGTTCTGCTCACGTGCAGACAAACTCAGGTTAGTTCAAGAACAATAATTAAATAACCCTTGTTCAATCACATAAATTCAATCATATTCAGTTACACTGAAATTTATATTGAAGTGTGATTATAAAAGCAAAGTATAACTACATTGATATAGTTCAGATATGTTTTCAGTACACACATATCACACAGATGTTCGTAGTTATACTCAATCCTGTTAATTCAAAAACATGTTAAAATATTTCACAGCTCATAGTACTGTGATATAAATATGTTATTACCCATGTTTTTGATATATTAACATTCAGGACATTGATAAGTTCTCACATTGATATGTTCTCACGTTGATATGTTCTCACAGTGATAAGTTCTCACAATGATATGTTCTCATACAGATATGTTCTCACACAAAATTGTTCACACAGTTCTATGATACGTTGCCACACAGGCAATAGATATGTTCTCACAGTGATAAGTTCTCACAATGATATGTTCTCATACAGATATGTTCTCGCACAGAATTGTTCACACAGTTCTATGATACGTTGCGACACAGGCAATAGATATGTTCTCACAGTGATAAGTTATCACAATGATATGTTCTCATACAGACATGTTCTCACACAGAATTGTTCACACAGTTCTATGATACGTTGCCACACAGGCAATAGATATGTTCTCACACAGAATTGTTCTCACAATGATATGATACATTGCCACACTGGCAATAGATATGTTCTCACAGTTCTGATTATAGTTCACACAAGTTTATTAGAAAGACATAGTTCACACATCACACATGTAGCTCATTACACAGACAGATACACAAAAGTAACCATTTTATTAACACTATCATAGAGTTTTGATACAACAGAGTGTTACTATTACATCCATACAGGTAACAACCTATCCGCCAACGGTATATACAATGAGAAATCCCAAAAATGGAAGATGTCCGATCAGACTTACCGTAAGAAATACGGTAAGCAGGCTAGCACAATAGCTATAGTAGCCAATACTATAGCTAAACATAGGAGTCTAGCCTCGATGCTCATCATCCCGAGCATCCAAATCCACCCCTGCAGTCTCTCTCTCCAGACTGCAACTTGCTGCCAAAATACAGCAACCAACGCCTGTCTCCACGTCCTATTAAGCCGCTCCTCCACAGTCGTTCTCCACACCTGAGTATCAATACCCATAAGATTCACCTGTTCCATCAAAGTCAGGTGTGAAGTGAGGATCTCCAGTACAGTAGCACGGGTATCCTCAAGGGTAGTCTGGTGCTGGTGTAGGTCCTGTCTCAGGCCCTGCAGGTCTTGAGAGACCTGCTGCATCTGGGCCCGTAGCTCGGCTTGGTGGGAGGATTCTCCCACCTCATGAATAGTCTGAGGCTCATCCTGTGGAGCCATTTGGTGTCGTGGGGGCAACCCCGTGGTCTTGCGGGCCTGTCCCCACATCCTCCTAAGTCCGTCCCAAGCAGGAACTCTTTGTAGGGACTGACTATGCCGTCCCTCTGCTGCTATATCCTCAGCATGAGGCTGAGAGTGTCCGTGTGATGCGGACTGTGCTAGTGGTGGAGTAATAGGTCTAGGAGCTGATGGTGTATGTGGGACTGCAGGTGTTGCCTGAGAGGCTGCAGACGAAGCCTCATCAGGATCCGATTTTGGTCCTGCACTGGAACTCGGGGTATCATCCAACACAACATAAGGAAATCTCTGATAAATATATCTTTCACCTTGGTCGGCCATCGCTGTACAATCAAAATCTCTAATCAGTATCATGAAATAAATATTAAATAACAATATTTAATATGAACATGATATGATGCTTCTTCCTATCTCAAAACACTATTCGACTTTATAATTATTAATGTTCTGCTTGAATTAAATCAAACTAGAACGCACACGTATTGCAAATTTCAGTTATGCTGGCCACTCATAACTGGAATTCGTACCACCTGATTATTCTGGCTTAATTCAAAACAAGTTTTGTTCATTAGTTATGTTCGGTGCTCTCTGTGTCACTATACGAGCCTATGGTTATAGTCTAGGTCTCTAAGTCAACCTAATTCTCTATAACCTGTGGCTCTGATACCACCCTGTCATACCCCCACCTCTCGTCACCGGTTGATGATGTCATTGAAACGGTTGCGGAATCATAGTGGTGATGTCTCGGAGATAAGGGGTGACTTACTTGATCCGATATCACAAGCACACAGATTAACTTAAAAGAAATACATTACAAGGGTGTCGCAATCACAACCAACATTACATTATAAAAACTAAGTTTATTACATTATTTAAATACAAACGTTTAAAGTGCTGCCTCACTCGATGGTCACTGTCTTCCTGCAAAAAGGTTTAAATTTGAAAACGTCAGCACAAAGCTGGTGAGATCATACAGTTCAAGTTCCACAATATGATATGATATGTAATTATAAGTTCTCAAAATGTTCTGTTCAAGATAACCATGGGACCCGTATCTAGTTCCTTTCGGACTGTATTGTTCTTGTTCTATAAAGATACTACCCGTCGGTAAATATCTTGGTGCCTCATTGTCTTAATGTCTATCACCACATTAAGAAGTTATGGAAATAGATAACAAACATTTACACCAAGGGGAGTTGCAAGCTCCCGGCAAATGGGTTGTCAGCCAATAGTACTATCAATGTTTTCTGTTCGGCCCCACATGGGTTCACTAGATACAGTTCAGAAATGAGGACTTTTGATACTGTGATAGTGTTCTTGTTCTACAGGCAAAATCCCATGAAATCCACAAGTTCTCAACAATCACATGAAATCACGCAGATAACAGTGATACGTATCATATAGTTCTGAAAAGTTTTACAGCGCTACCCCGATGTTTATAAAAGAGTAAAAAGAAAAGGGGTTGTACGAAACTCACCTGATAATATAGAGGCAGCAGAATATCTCAAAACTGATAATAGGGAGGTGATTCTGCATTTATTTATATTTAATGAGTTATTTAGGCTTTAATTTACTGATTAGATCTTTCTGAACGTTTAACGTCAAAGACATTGCCTTGAAAGTCATCAAACCTATATTAGGTTTTTAATTGATTATTTTAACATCATATCATACAATGTATGATGATGTTGGAACCTACATTGAATTAGATTCCTAATAAAGGTTGATGACACTCTTGATTAATCAAAATAATCTAAGATTAACCAAATAGTTAATGTTGCTGATTATAATGCCGTAATCGTTTTTAGATAGTTTAATGGCTTAAGAATGATCAATCCTTGTTATTGATTACCCAATTATCATGAAATATTACAATGTAGCATTAGGATAGGTGTAATAACCATGTTTAACATACTAATCTGACTGTTATCGTAAACATCAGATAATCGTTCCAGTGAGTATGTTAACGATCGTGATTAGTTTGAAACACTTGGATTTAACCTTGCATTTCAAAGATTAATCAAACTAATCACCTACATTGTCATAATCAAATGGTTTAAACCATTATAATCATGGGTATGATTTCATGCAAACCGGGCATTATAACGAATCAAAACAAGGATTTAACCGTTAAAACATCATGTTCTTTGTTTATAATCAATCCTAGCCATCATCTAGGCAATAATCAACAATCCTAACTATCTCATTACGTTCAAAATCAAGATCTAATCAATCAAACTCAAACTAGAAAGTTTAAAATGAATCATTACCTAACCTAACGGATTTCTGCGGGTAAAACAACGATCAGAACTCGTAGATATGATTCCTGGTATGATTGGTGACTTCTAATGGCTTCAAAATGGTGTTTTGATGGTGATTTGGTAGTGTTTTTGGTCTGAAGTTGAAGAGAGTTCGAGATGATAAAAATATAAACTTTCTGCATGAAACCTGGTGAAGAAGATCAAAGTTTTCCACCGCCTCACCCGTCGCGTACCGCGACGAGAAGCCAAGAAGGGCTTCGCGTACCGCGAAGAAATCCGGGAATCTCATATATTTTTCATGCATCACGTACCACGGAGAACCCTTAACCTAGCCTTCGCGTACCACGACGAGGCCAGAAATTCAATACTTAGAAATTTTTCTTCGTTTTTCGATTCCGGGCAATTCAGGACTCCGTTTTGCACACGGTTTTCTCCCACGTTCATCATTGCTCGCATACTATCGATCTGTAATAATTTCAATCTCCAAATCAACACATATTTCTAGAACGACCAAATGTGATCCCGTCATCAATGACGTAATTCTCAACTATAATTGTCACAATATGGGTGATTATCAATCGTCTTACTAAATCAGCACATTTCTTACCTATTCGTGAGGATGATCGAGTTGAGAAATTGGCTCGAACCTTCATCAATGAAATAGTAAGCCGCCATGGCGTACCTTTGAACATTATCTCCGATCGTGATGGTCTATTCATCTCACGCTTTTGGCCATCACTTCAATCAATTCTAGGTACTCGACTAGACCTTAGCACAACATATCATCCTCAAACTGATGGTCACTTAGAACGAAAAATTCAGACCCTTGAGGATATGTTGAGGTCTTGTGTCATCGATTTTGGTGGCAACTGGGATACTCACTTACCTTTGGTCGAGTTCTCGTAGAACAACAGTTATCATTCGAGCATCGATATGGCACCTTTCGAGGCACTTTATGGTCGTAAGTGTCGCTCACCCGTTTGTTGGAGTGAGATTGGTGAAGTTCAAATCACTGGTCCTGAGTTGATACAAGAAACTGCTGACAAAATCATGCAAATTCGCAAAAAATCTACTCGCTGCTAGAAGTCGTCAAAAGAGCTATGCTGATAAACGACGAAAACCCTTGGAATTTAATGTCATCTATCTTGTATACCTTAAGGTATTCCCTTGGAAAGGAATAATCCGATTTGGGAAGAAAGGAAAGCTAGCACCTCGTTATGTACCGTTCAAAATTCTTGAAAGAATTGGAAAGATGGCTTACAAGCTCGAGCTACCACAAGAGCTTAGCAACATTCATCCTACATTTCACGTGTCCAACCTCAAGAACTGCTTAGCCGATGAGAACCTCCATATTCCCCTTGATGACGTACACATTGATGAGTCGATGCACTTTGTAGAGAAACCCGTGGAAATCATGGATCGTGGAGAGAAAAAGCTCAAACGTAGCCGAATACCAATAGTCAAGGTTCGCTGGGAGTCTAAGCGTGGACCTGAATTTACTTGAGAACGAGAGGATCAAATGAAATTTAAATATCCACAACTCTTCACAGATGCACATGTCGACCATAACATTAGTTGAATTTCGGGACGAAATTCTTCTAACTAGGGGAGACTGTGACAATCGTCATTTTTTAAGGTTGACTTATTAACACCGTTAGTGTATTTAACGTTGATTATGACGGAATTTTTTGCAAGTGTAATAATTAAAAGTTTATTCTCATTTAAAATTTAGAATTATATTCATATATATATATATACATATTTAAAATGTATAGTCTTGCAATTGGTAAATCTCGTAATTACGAGACCACCTTTCGCTGAACTATCCGAAACGAACATCGATGATGACTTGGTATATAAATTTAGTCACTATACCTAATTTAACATGAAAATATAATTCATAAGTAAACAAATTGAGTTAACAAAGAAAAATCTTAAAGTCGTAACATTACGCGACAAAATTTCAGACAACGGAAGGTATCCGTGTTTAGCCGGGTAAGATAGAAACAATATATTATATATCATTTAATATTATTATTAGTTGCTAAAATTTAATTATTTTAGTGAGCTCTATTATTTTACTAATTTTCGAAAAACAATTGCTTATAAATAACAGTAAAATTTTTACCCGATACAAGATCTAAACACCGTAATACCCTAATTATACCAGTTTTAATTATCCATACACTTGAGAAATAAATAAATAAATAAATAAATTAAAAAAGAGGGAATCTTGCAAGATTTATAAAAACCCATAAAATCCTTCTTTTTCTTACGCACATCACCACTTTCACGCTCCAAGTCTCCCTCTCTCTCCCTTTGGCCGTCCCCCCTCTCACCTCCATTCCACCATTTTTGTTCATTTCAAGCTTCATCTTCTTCTTGTTTGATCAAGAGTTGGTGAAGTTGAGACTTTAAAGAAGGTTTGAGTGCAAGAACAAGCTTCATCTTCTTCTAGGATCTCCATCTCTCAAAGGTATACCATCCATTTTAGATTTACTCTTGGATGAGTGTATGCATGCATATATACATATACGAGTATGTGTGTGTAAGGATATTAGGTATACATGCATGCATGTATACGTATATATACACATATGTATGTATGTGTGAGTATGATCAATATATATATATATATATATATATATATATATATATATATATATATATAGCATTACACATATAAATCCAAGTTTAAAATAATTTAAAAACCCAAGCCGAAGCCAAGAAATGATTTCACATTCTTAGTCCCATTACATGGACGTTTGGTATTTTAAAGCTTGGTGAAACTTTTATTAAATAAAAACATGCATCCCAAAATTCTGGCAGAATGTTGTCACGACTTTAACGAGTCATAAAATGGTCATGAAAGATCCAAATTGACCAAACTCAGATTCCACGACTAGGTTCATTGTGTTAGCTTTCCATGCATTATTCAGATTCTAACTCGACCAAATGATGCTCCAAACAGCCTTCACAAGATTAGTGCGCGGATTTGTACCCTCTGACTTGTGCCGCTTTTTTGACTTACTTAATATCCGAATCATGAAAAATTTTATAAATTAAAGTTGTTTATAATATATTAAAATGGTAGACTGGAGAGTTTCATAATCTAACTCAAAGTTTTACTATGTCAAAAATGAATCCGAACTCACTGGACTAAATCTGTCAAAACAGAAACTTTAAGGACATGTAGTTGTGTGACTGTTTTGACCCATTTTCAAGCAAAATCACGAAACTGTTTCTAAATGAAAGTTGTTCAAAACACTTTAAAATAATAGATTGTAAAGTTTCATAATTTTATTCTAACGATTGCTATTTTTAAAGTTCATCCGAACAAGCCAGACAGAATCTGTCCAAAAAAATCAGTTTTATAAACCCTAACATTTCTACATATATATTAATTATTTTCACATGTATAAAAGTGTATATATGTCATACACACACATAAATGATGTGATATATGTATATACTTGTATATATGTTTATATATATTGAAATAATTAATAAGTACTGACGTATTAAACAAAATGGTAATATTCCAAAAATACGTCGTTATAATGTCAAAATTTTCTAAAAAACCCGACACTTAGTATTTTCAAAGTATTAAACAAATACGTAAATGTAAGTAAAAGCATAATTATTTTCAGGAATTCCGAAACTTAAATTAACCAAATATACAAAAAAAAAGCACAACAACAATATACGACAACACGAACCACATTAAGCCAAAAACTTAAAAGAAATCTATAATGTTGTAGATTCCTAATACGGTACTAGTTTGGACAACATCCTGATTTCTGTTTCCAACTCAGTTTGCAAGGTGAGTTACATAGACCCTTTTTCTTTTGTTTTTGCTTATAAAATCATCGGGGTTGAAACATGTTAAACTTTGAACTATTTTCTAGCAATTCAAACTTGTGTCTATGTGAATTTGAGCTATATGTCCCAAACTACCATCTTTACTATACTTAACTTGTGCATTGATCATTAACTTGTAAAAGCCGAAGCGTCGTGATGATAGATCTATTGATCTGTCCACTCCACCTAGCCGGTGATTACATAGTATTTAACTATTATAAGGGTAGTATGGAGTACCGTGCCTAACTAGGTTTACTAAGGTTTGATCTGCAATAGTTACTTGTGTATGTTTCCACATATTGCCTTATATCACTATGTTACATATGAATTGCAAAGCTTATCCTTTTCAACTGTTAACTTTTGGTGTCAAAACCTATGTGTTGAAACTCGGAGAGGCTATTTAACCATGAACAAAGACTTTAAACACACAGTCAAAGCTTTGATATTAGCTCCCTCTGAAGTTTAACACTTAGTTATTATAGTTGTTTAGTTTTTGCTAGAAAGAGAGAAAACAGAACAATAACACAAGGAATTTTGGGGGAAGTAATTCAATTTTCTAAGGGAATGTTGGGACTTAAATACCCAACATTCAGAGTAACAAGACAAGAAATAATAAGACAAATAGCTGACACTGTTACAAACACTGAATCATCATAATAGTACAACTAATACAAAGTCAACAACGGAAACAAGAGTCTTCAGAAGTCTTCAGCTCTTTCAAGGTTGAGATAGTTGTGTTGGAGTTCAGTGGTTATTCTTTAGAAAGGTGTTTATCAGAAGTTGATTAAACAATCAATTATTTCGGAATCGGAGATTATCTTCCGAAGCATTGGTTGTCTTCCGAATGGATTAAGTTCAGCTAATGTCTTCCGAAGTAGAAAAGATCTGCGGTAGTTCTTTTTGGGGAATCTTCCGCTGTTGATGTTCCGATGCTGAAGTTCAGTAGTTCTTTAGTCGGAAGAGAAGGTTTCTGGAAGAGAAGTATCCGCGGTTGGTCAATCTGCGGTTTTATTCATTTGTCAGGCTTTAGTGGTTTTGCTCATCAGTCCTTATTTTCCAACAATCTCCCTCTGGACTGATGAAGCCAAAACCATTTATTTTTTCCTTAAAGCCAGACTAATTTTATTTCTGAGAGTCTGCACATAGTTCAGGACTTCGTATTCCGTATCAGCATTATCCAGATTCATATGCTGCAGTTCCTTTAGATCATTATTTGGTAGCTTGAGAATTTCATATCCCAATCTAAGAAGAAGGATCTTGACCCATTGTATCTCTCAATGATCATGCTCTTGGAGACACGATCATAGAGCCATCTTTTTATTCTAGTTCTAGAATTTGTGATCTGAGCAGGTTGGGATTTAGAAGAATGACCCAAAGGAAGAGGAGATCCAGTAGGCCAGTGAATTATTTCTCTTCTTTTTACGTGATCCCTTGAATCAAGTACTTTCTTTACTACAGCATGCTGATAAGGCTCATAGTTTATCATAAGATCAGGAAGAATTTCCTTTTCAACTTCAACCCAAGGTCTGTAGTTTACAGTAGAAAGAGATTCCGCAGAACCAACACCTAGGCTTCCCTTAAGTGCATTGAGCAAATGGTCAAGTATTGTGCTTGGATTAGCATCCTTGAGCTGGGACACTATAGTGGGGGAGGGCGATGTGGCTTCTTTCCAAAGCTCTGGATGATCACTGTTCTCTCATTTGAATTTTGACCATTCATCAAACAGTGTGTCATCTCTCCATCTTGTTATAGTGTTCTTTGGTCCCCATTGATTTTGGATGCGGATGTGTTTTATTCTTCTTCTTTGCTCAAGGGTCTATTTCTTCTTAATGTCTGCCTTTATTCTTTTGGACAGAACCTTAGCTTCATTTCTGAGACTTGTGATGTCCCAGTTGCTGAAGGTTTCAACTTTATACTTACCTTCATCCAGCAGAAACTTGATCAGTTGCTCCCTCTCAGCCTGATAAGCTTTTTTTTGTTGCTGATCCATCAAAGCTATTTGTTCCTGATAGGTTTTGACCAAATCATCTCCTGAGAGATCAGTGGCTTTTAGACCAGCTAGGATCTTATTTTCCTTTTCAGAGTCTTTATTCTTTGTCTCTTGAAGGTCTTCATCAGAAGGGAATTTCCTTATAGGAGAATAGGATTCCTTCAACAGAGAAGTTTGTGATTTTTCAGCATCTGCTGACTTTAATGGTGAGGGAGCTGTGGTGGTTTTAGGTGAGTCACACTCATCATCATCAGCCAATATGAGCATTCTCTTTCTTGAAATAAGAGAGGCAATAGGCTGATCATCATTTAAGTCCGAGCATGGTTCTTGAATAGGGGTTAGAGGTTTCTTAGGTTTATTATTGGGGTTTTGGATTTTTTGGCCACACTCTTTTGCCTTCTTGAGAAAGACCGAGTGATTATGGGAGCTGGTTTTTGGCCAATTTTGGATGCATTGAGAGTAGTGGGAAGGGAGGTATGTGAGGATAGTTCCAGAAGGGTTTGAGAAGCAGAATTTGGAGAAAGAGTAGGTGAGTTTTCTTTATTTGTTTGTATAGAAAAAGAAAGTGTAGATTTAAAGAATCGATCACGAAATCCTACGATTCGATCATAAACGTGCGGAATCCATTTATGACTAGATTTGGATTAACAAGAACATTGTAATATATCATGAATATGCATTTCTCATTAACATTCAAGTGTTTTACAATGAATCAAACTTGAAATACATGACACTTCAATACAGAAAGACACTAAGAGGAATAGAATTTGATGAAAATCTTCATGTCTAGTTCTTGCTTCTTGAGAGAGAATGTTGCTATTTGTGTATGTGGAATTATGAGCTCTACCTTCAAAATGAACTAGCAACATCATATATATAGGTTTCTAAAGCAAAGGTTTGGCCCTTGTTACCCTTTCACGAACCTCCATTTTACACGAACCTTTGATAAGGTTCGTGAACCCTTATGTCAGCTAAACCTATGATTTCATTTACAACAAAGCGAGGTTCACATAGTAAATGCATCTTTCACACAGAAAATGCATCTACATACTCCCCCTTGAACCTTGCTGTTGTATATGCTCAAACTTTATGTTCATCGGGGAACAAATATGCATCAACATACTCCCCCCACAACCTTGCTATCTACATACTCCCCTTCAGTTGTAGCTGTTGTATCAAATGTTATTGTATAGACTGCATCAATCTCTTTGTTTCCACATCATTCTTTTTATCTTAATCTCATTCTCTCTGTCTCCATCTTATGTCTTTCTTTTTCTAAGATCCACTTGCTGAGGACTGCAGTGACATCTTCAACACACAGATCTTCGTCACCCTGATCACCTGCATTAGTTGACACATTATCAAAACTAAATCTCTTTCTTTCTATTAAGTATTTAGTCTCAATTATCGATATCACAACATCACATGTAATCATACTAGATTCCTCATCACAATTCCAATCTCTCTTTGTCACTTATTAACAATTAACCAATTATAATGTTTACAAAGAATTCGTAAGTCATATCGGATAGTCTAAAAGAAAATAAAAGAAAATTTTTATAAATTTTTCAATGATTTGAATAAACTCCCCCTAAAGCTATAAATTCAAAATTTTTTTATTTGTATATCCTAGTATCCTACAAAATTTGTATTCTAACTAAAAAAATAATAAATATGTTTTTGATGAGAAAGATCCAAACATGAGATCATATTGTAATCATACCTCAGTATTACTTGTTGATTGTTAATGAGATTTATTTAGTCGATGCACAAGCCTAGGACGATTGGCAGTATGTGGGTCCACTTTAACTCTTATCACTTGTTGTGAATGTGGATTAATGAAAACCAATCACAAAACTTTGTGTTCCCCACTCACTTGAACACATCCCTGCTTTGTGAATCATCAACCAACAGCGATGCCATTGTAAAATATAATTTCAAGTTCCTACTTAGTTTGATCATGCAAAAATAAAACAGAATATCTTTTGTGAAGTAACAAAGTGTAAAATAAAACAGAATGTTCAAAATCCGGTAACAAGATTGATACTTCCGTATGCACAGATGAAACCAGGATATTGAAAAAAAATAAGTTAAGTTTAAAACCTGGCAATCAGATTGATACTTCCGTATATACATAGAATGCCCAAGTTTTAAACAAACCAAGAAAATAATAGCAGAATGTCCAAAATATAGCAATCAGGTCGATACGTAAGTATACGCAGAGAATGTCCATGTTTTGAATGAAAATAAAAGAAAAAAAATGAACTCAGAATTTCTTTTGAAAAAAAAACACATGATCAAACTATTTTATGTGCTAATACAATTAGCAATCACTGAGGCAAATGACCACGCACTCAGGACAAAGATCGAACACTGTGTTCTAAGTAATGTGTCCCGCAAAGAATGATTATGGCATTAGTCCACAGAAATCACAATTGAGTGAAAGACCTACCAACATATCATACTGAGTGCATTGTGATCGCTTTGTATTTAATCTTGTATGGTACAAGTAAGCTTCAGAATGTTACAATGTACTATCATATCTCAAAGGTCGGATCAATTTCTCAATTTTCAAATTTTATATTGTTTTTGATTTTTTTTAAAATTTTTACTCCCCCTAAAATGCTAGAAATGAAAATCTTTTTGATTTTTAGAATTTTATAGATACATAGAAAAATCAAAATTCCCGAAAAATTGACAACCGATATGATTTATCATCTTTGTGAAACATTATATTCAATGTGACTTGAAAATATTAAGAAAAGATGACAATGTAATTCCAAACCTGTCAAGTTCTCCAGAATAATATGACAATTAAAGAATTAGAACGATTTTACCAAATACACATCAGGAAGTTCCACTATCAATGAGCTCTCCTCTAATTGATAGGTCCTCTTGAAATCCTCCTGCATACACTCACAAACCATTAGATAGCTTTGGTCACCCAAACCTTTGATGTCTTGAGTTGACCGTGAGCATCAGATGAAATTTCCTTTGAAACTTTGTTTGTTTTTGGTATCCACAACTGTTCATGTTCAAGTGCATTCTTAAGATAATACTTATCTTGAATCACCACATTGTTGTTAAAAACCAAATTAGTTGTTAAAGGTTTTGAAAGTTTCAACTTTTCTTCATCCGAGGCTTTCACAAGTTCTTCCTTGTTTTGATTTGGCATTTTATGTTTTTTAGGAATAAACTTTGAAACCTCTGTGACACATGACTTTGCATTACTAACTTGTCCTTTTAACTCACACAGATAAGGACAATTAGCAATGATATGCCCTCTTGTAGCACACTCAAAACATATTCTCCTCTCCACAAAACTAGGGGAATAGTTTTGCACAAACCTATGGTTTTGGTGATTTATCACCGGTGAACCATAAACCAATCTTTGGTTCCTTGTTGAACCATTAAGAGTCAAATGTAACTTCTTACCACTTGACGTGGGAGACTTATAGGTCAACTTTTCACATCTTGTGAAAAGTTAGTGAAATCTTGTCTTTGATCCAAGACTTTGAAGTATCACACTTTGATTCCACTTTATTTGATGCACATGATGATTTCACAACCCTTTTTGATTGAATTTGACGTTTAGGTTTTGAACTTGAAAAAACATTTTGTTTTGAAAAAAATTTGTTTTTGTTCTTTGAAAACTTTTTAATTTCAACCAATGGGGTTTTGAAAGAAACTTTCTTATTGGATGATGTTGCTGAATTTGAAACACATGGTTTCACATCATCAAAGATATTATTGTGAGAATCATCGTAATCCTTATGTACATCCATCAACCCACATCTGTACAATGTCTCCTCATCATATTCCTCTAAAGTACAATCTTCAATGATCGGAGGAATGTTGTCATCAGCACAAATTGGAGACTTTCCCTTATTAAGATTGTTATCTTTTGAAATTTCACTATCACTTGATTTCTCAATAAGAGGACTTGAAGAAATTATAGAATCATATGATTCTCCAATTTGTGCATGATTATGTCAAAATCTCTTTTAGCCTTGTCCATTCTGAGTTTAATATTATTGACTTCATTCGTCAATTCAACATTTACTTTGCTCAGAATGTCAAGTTTTTGTTCAGAAACGCCTTCATTGGCATTTGACTTTGACAAATCATCAGTCAAACCCGTGACTTCAATTCTGCAATATGTTTTGTAAAACACTTTTCATTTGATTTTAAAACCATGTATGCTTTATTGCAGTTTGATAAGTCACATTTCAAGTTTAAGTTTTCTTCCTCCAAACTCCAAATTTGTCCCTCAAGATTTAAATATTTAGAGCACGAGAGTTTAGAAAACGTACATGAACTTACCTCTTTATCTGAAATGGTATGACAATGATCTTCACTAACGATGGTAGTTGTTTCAGACAAATCATCAGAGGCATCCTCATAAACACTCTCATCCTCTATTGACACCACATCATCACTTGAAGCTTCATCATTTGACTTCAACACATCATCTTCAGACTTCGTCATCTCACTTGTGATTTCAGAATCATCAAAAGTGTGTATGTCTTCAGTAACATTACATCTCTCATCTACAACTGCATTCACCTGTTTGCTATCTTCATCCATTTCAGGTTCAATTGCTTTATCAGATTCTGACAATGAAGGATCCTCACTCTTTTCTTCATCACTACTTTCCATCCTCAAATTCACACTTGTCTCAATACGATCTTCAGTTTTCGGATCATCTTTCGTTCCTCCATCAATATCTTCTTTTTCTTTCTCAACACTCATAGTTGCCTTTAACATGTTACTTTGTTCATCAATCCTTGAAAAATCAACAATTTTTACAATCCATGTCCCGGTTCGCCTTATCTCTGATTCCATTTTGTCAACCACATCTTTGAAGTTCATTAATTTAACATGAGGAATGACTTCAGTTTCCTTCATTCTTTCAACAAAATCACTCCATCGATAAGGTAAGAATTGCGTAAACTTCTCAAAGATTTGCCCATCAGTGATATCAAACTTAAAATATTTCAATTCTTTCATAAATGGTAAAAACGATCATAAGCATCATTGATCTTCTTCGCAACATGATGGTTATATGCAAGTTCTAACAAACTCCACTTTGCACATGAATATGACATTTGTTCAAAATCAGTTTTTTTAATATCTTTAGAGATGATCACCGAAAACAAGTCACAAAATTCTCTTTCTTGATTAAATTCAAACATTTGATATTCATTCAGTTTTGATGTCCCAAAATTATCATTCGATTTCAGACATGGTTTCTTGTATTGTTGGTATAATAACTTCTGGTAATTGTCATTCGCTTTAGTAACAAACGCTTCGAATGTGGATCTCCAGTTCGGGTAATTATCCAAATTGTCCAACGCATGTCCATTGTTAGCCAACCATTCCACGTTCCAGTTCTGGTATGTCATTTTTTTTAATTTTTATGTTCACAACATTAAAATTTAACCTCTCAAAACAAAACAGCTCAAACCTTGTCTTAACGTCTTAATTAGGTCATGAAACCTATCCCAAATGATTCGGAAGGCCAAAAATAGGTAAACAAGGTTTACTTGAGTCTTTAAGAAGGTATTTTTCTCGCAAACCTTTTGGAAGGTTCTCACGAACCTATTAGGAGGTTCTCACGAACTTATTTGAGTTAGAAGGCGTTTGAGTAGTCAAAATCTTCATTTTTTTGAGGTGCATCATTCTATTGGATTAGAATGTGCAAAAACTTGATACGTTTTCGTAGATCTGGCTTTTTGTTGACGAAAACGTGAAGAACTTCAAGAACACCTTCAAAATGATGAAGTTTCTGATGAAATTACATGAGATTGATGTCCAAATACTCATAGAATCGAGCCTAATACTCTGATACCACTGTAGATTTAAAGAATCGATCACGAAATCCTACGATTCGATCATAAACGTGCGGAATCCATTCATGACTAGATTTGGATCAACAAGAACATTGTAATATATCATGAATCCACATTTCTCATTAACATTCAAGTGTTTTACAATGAATCAAACTTGAAATACATGACACTTCAATACAGAAAGACACTAAGATGAATAGAATTTGATGAAAATCTTCATGTCAAGTTCTTGCTTCTTGATAAAGAATGTTGCTATTTGTGTATGTGGAATTATGAGCTCTACCTTCAAAATGAACTAGGAACATCATATATATAGGTTTCTAAAGCAAAGGTTCGGCCCTTGTTACCCTTCAACGAACCTCCATTTTACACGAACCTTTGATAAGGTTCGTGAACCCTTATGTCAACCGAACCTATGATTTCATTTACAACAAAGCGAGGTTCACATAGTAAATGCATCTTTCACACAGAAAATGCATCTACAGAAGGGATAGATATGGTGGGAGAAATCTGTTTGGGGAAGATTGGGTTATGTTTAGATTGGACAGAACCAGTTGGAATTGGTATGTCCTGAGTGGTTGAGGCAAAGGAAGAAGGGGCAGCGGTTGTGGGTTTTGTTGGCTCAGTGGGAGCTGATTTGGTGGGTTTGGGTTTTCCGGACACCCCAGATGTTCCAGTTTTTATTTGAGCATCTACTTCGCTTTGTTTCTACTCAGAGCTGGCCTTAGCAGCCTCAGTCTGAAACTGCTGATCTAGTGCAGCTTTGAGGAGTGCCTCCTGATTTTTCAATCTTATTTCCTTCATCCTTCTTTGCTCAATTTTATCTTCTGCCCTCTTGGCAGCTTGGGCTGCAGAAAAGAGCCTTTCATTCTCCCTCTTTTTGGCTTCATCAGCCTGTTCTTTGAACCAAGGAGATGGTGGAGCTATCCCCGTAAGAGATTCTAGAAAAAGAGTATGGTTAGATACCTCATGCTGTAATGAAGAGATTTTGGAATCAACTAAAATTTTCAGTAGATCCAGTTGTAGCTTCTGGGTGGTGAGCAAATCTTTGGTAAAGTTGGTGAAAAGGGTGGTGAGGGGCATTAAGAAGTGGGTTTAACACTTCTTGAAGAACTTGGCTTGAGAAGGTAGTAGTGGAAGTAGGTGGAATGTGTGGGGAACCTTCAAGTGAAGGTGTTTGCATTGGGATGGATTGGGGTTGCAGGACTTGGTTATTCAAGATTTTTGTGAATAACTCAGTGAGTTTGGCCACATTAGCCTGAATATGAGCAACAGAATCCGTCAAATCCTTTAATTTGATATCTGATTCGTCCATCCTTTTAAGGATATCATCCGAATCCCTGACTAGTGAGTGAGTTTTATCATGACTTGAGTCCATCTCTGGAATGTCATGGACCCCTTTTTCTTGGATCCAGGGATTTCCAGTCTTAGTTTCAAGAACTTCATGGGCTGTTGCCATACTTGGAGTCTTATTGCCTGATGCATCCAGATGAGAACCCATTGGGCTCTCATGTGAGATGGATGCTCCAGATATATGATCATGATGTCTAGATGGACTGGACACCCTGATCTCATCCTCTTCTCCATGGGTAGGAGGTTGATTAGTTTGAGCAAAGGTTTGAAGGGGCTGCTCCTCAATTGGTGGGGGGGAGGAGAAACAATTTGCTCAAATGTAGAATCAATCTCATGGAGAACTTGGGTAAGGGAGTTAAGGCCTTTTTGTGGAGAAGAAGCAGAGGTGCCCTTGGGAGAATGGACTGCCATCTGAGTGTCAAGTAACACTTCAGTGGTTTGTGAGGGGTCCCTCTGGAGTACAACATCATCTTGTTGAGAGGATTGATGAGGAGCTATATGGGGTGGATATTATGGATTCATCTATGAGGATGGAACAGATGTATCTATCTGTCCAGTGGGGACAGAGACATGTTCAGGGATCTCAACTTCCTGAACAGTCTTTTTGGGCTTTTTAGGTTTGGGAGCTTTGGCAGATGTTTTTCTTTTGGCTGGTACCTTTACAGGTGTGGAAGAGGAGGTGGATGTGGGTTCACCAAGGATGGTTGTATCCTCAGTTTCATCCATGTGTCTTGCCTCAGTGTTCAACCTAGTGAACACTTGTTTGTCAATGCTCTTGATAGTAGAGAGAGGAGCAATATGACAAATGTTATTAAGATCAGCAAAAAGACAAGCCATTACAAACCTAGGGTGAGCGAGCATCCAGCATAATCACTGTCTGAAAAACCAACAAGCTTACAAGTCTAATTAGCAGGATACCAAATACCTAGCACAGGAGTGCCTTTAAGATATCTGAATATCCTCTTCACGAATGATGAATGGGATTGTTTAGGGGCAGAATGGTCACTTGCATAGACACATGTTACGTACATGATTTCTGGCCTTGATGCAGTTAGATACATCAAAGATCCAATCATGCATCTGTAGAGGGTTTGATCTACAGGTTCACCATTTTCATCTGGACTTATTCCAGGTGCGGTTGCCATGGGGGTAGAAATTATTTTGGAATCATTCATATCAAATTTATTTAGAAGGTCCTTCACATATTTAGATTGATGAATGAAAGTCCCATTAGGGGTTTATTTGACTTGGAGTCCTAAAAATGTTTAAAGTTCACTTAAAGCACTCATTTCAAACTTGGAAGACATTAATTTAGAAAATTGTTCAAACAAGGAAGGTTTTGTTGATTCAAAAATGATGTCATCAACGTAGATTTGGACCAACAAAAGTTCCTTGTCTACACTCTTGACGAACAAGGTCTTATCAATGGTACCCCGAGAAAATTTATTTGAACGAAGAAATTGAGAAAGAGTGTCATACCATGCTTTAGGTGTCTGTTTCAGACCATAAAGTGCTTTGTCTAGTCTGTACACCCAATCAGGGTGATGAACATCATCAAACCCTGGAGGTTGACAGACATAGACTTCCTCCTATATAGTTCCATACAGGAATGCACTTTTTATATCCATATGAAATACCTTTATGTTGTGGGATATAGCAAATTCAAGAAAGAGTCTGATGGCTTCTAGTCTGGCCACAGGGGCAAAGGTTTCATCATAATCGATGCCTTCCTCTTGGCAGTATCCTTGTACTACCAATCTGGCTTTATTCTTGATTACAATGCCTCTGTCATCTGTTTTATTTCTAAATACCCATCTAGTTCCTATAGCGTAATTTCCTTTGGGCAAGGGGCATAGAGTCCAAACATTTTGCCTTTTGAACTGTAATAGTTCATCTTGCATAGCTTCTACCCAATTATTATCTTTAAGAGCTTCTTGATACTCGGAGGGCTCAATTTGGGACAAAAAAGCTGCATGAAGGCAAAAGTTCGAAATCTGGCTCCTAGTTTGAACACCTTTACTTAAATCACCTAAGATCTTCTCTAGTGGATGATTTTTGTTGAAGGGAATGATGTCCAAACAATTATTTGTAGAGGCAACATCGGAAGAAGAAGAATTTTCAGTGGGACCGGGAGAGTTTTCAGGTGAGGTAGCATGAACTTGTTCAGGGATATCTACCGGTACATTATCCAATGCTGGGGATAAGGAAGTAGATATTTGTTCATCCTGATCTTGAGGAATTATTGGATAAGAAGGGATAGAGGTAAAGAAGTGAGATATTGAACATTCCTCAAGAGATGATAGATCTTCAGAGGTTTGACAAGACTCTGAAGACGGAGATAAAGAAGAGGTGGGAGAAGTGTAGGTAAAGCTTTCAAGATCAAATAGGTCATCAGGAGCAGACGGGAAGGAGGAAGTTGATGCAGATTCATTGAATTTAACATCAATGGTTTCCTCAACAATTTTGGTCCTAAGATTGAAAACCCTGTAAGCTTTAGAAGTTTAAGAGTATCCAACAAAATATCCAGAGTCAACTTTAGCAGTGAACTTGGATAAAGAGTCCTTTGAATTCAAAATGAAACATGGACACCCAAAAACTTTGAAGAAGGAAATGAGGGGCTTTATGTCATGAAGGACTTCATAGGCAGTCTTGTTATGTCTTTTCACAATGTGAACTCTGTTTAAGACGCAATAAACAGTATTTACTGCCTCAGCCCAGAAGGATAAAGGTAATCCTGAGTCTGCAAGCATGCTTCTTGCAGCTTCCTTAAATGTCCTATTCTTTTTTTCTACAACTCCATTTTGAGCGGGAGTTCTAGGAACACTATATTGTCTAAGGATTCCTTTGGAAATGCAGAATTCATCAAGAACATGATTCTTAAATTATGTTCCAGTATCACTTCTAATTACTTTGACAGGAAGACCAAATTGTCTTTCAAGTTGAGTGATAAGGGCTTTTATTTTATCAGCAGTCTCGTCTTTGCTGAGGAGAAAGAAGGTCAAGCAAAATCTTGAGTAATCATCCACAACAACTAAGCAATATCTCTTTCTGGCCAAGCCGGCTACCTACACTGGACCGAACAGATCCATATGAAGCAGATTGAGACGGTTAGTTGATTTGGATTCCTCAATAGACTTACGTGATGTTTTATGTTTCTTTCCCTTTAAGCAAGATTCACACTGACCTTCAAAGTGAAATTCTTTTGAAGGCAATCCTCTTACTAAAGAAAGAGTAGAAAGCTTGTGAAGAGTTTGATGGTTAAGGTGACTGAATCTTCTCTGCCAAAGGGCAGTTTCAGAAGATGATGCTTTGGCTATCAAACATGTAGGAGAAGATGTTTGAGAATCAGTAGTCATATATACTACATATACATTTCCACTTCTTTTAGCTGTTAGCAGAGTATGTTGATCAATTAAGATCTTTATTTTAGAATTTATTTCAGGAGAAAGAATTTTACAACTGTCCTTGGTGAAAAATGAACTAAATTTTTTGTCTGCTAATTGAGAAACACTCAAGAGATTAAACTTGTGGTTTTCAAACAAGCTTACATCTTTGAAGTGAAGCTTTCCACTAAGGACTGAACCAGACCCTACTATCCAACCCGTTGCATGGTTTCCAAAGGAAACAGATCCTCCATTCTTTGGAACGAAATTATTTAAAATGGATTTGTATCCAGTCATGTGCCTAGAGCTTCCACTGTCCACATACCATAGGTGATTTTGGTTTGAAGAAGGTCTCTTCACATGAGGATCAAATGCAATAGGTTAGATAATGTAATAGCACTGTATTTCAGGTCGTCCGTACGTATGTACGATTGTACTGTTACGACCAGATGATAATTATTAATGATAATTAATTATTGGATGATATTATTGATGATTGGTATACATATTGAGAACATGTTATTATACGCGTAAACCATGGGAAGTTTAGTTGTAACCCAACTAAACAGAACCAGAGAGTTTATCGCAGTTGAATTCACGGATATTAGATTACTGGTTTGAAAGGGAAAGGGGAATAAGAGTTTGTTAGTGTTGGTTGCTAAACATAGTCAAGGACACATGGTCATGGTTTATCGAAATAGCAGTGGGACGGTGGCTGGGGCAGTTGCGACTAACCCCTACATATGCCCTATACATATGCATATTTCGGTCTATCACGGATGTGTCAGTGATATGGTTTAGTGGGTTTTGGAATGGGATTCAGAATACTAAAAGATAATAAGATAATGAAAATAATATTGAAAATGATTACGTGATGGTGAGGTTAAGAACATAACTTAAACGCGAATATTAATTCAGAAATGTTAACTTGATAAATGTATTCGCGTGGATGACGATTCACACGAATATAATTATTAAGAATAATATTCTGAAACGATATTCCATAAATTGTAAATCGAATCGAAATACGATACGAGCGACGGATTCGAAAAGGTGACGATCTTTACGAATGCGTACGTAAGTAACGCGTTTCGACAAGATAACGAAATTGTATCTAATGATATAAAATTAATAAATAGAAATACAAAACGTTTATTAGGAATTACAACCTAAGACGAAAACGAACGAATTATTTTATTTAATTAAATAATTTAACAAAAGTGAACGGACTTATTTTACGAAACGAATTAATTAAAATCCTTTATTTAAAAGCGAAATCATTTTACGAAGCAACATTTAATTAAAATTATAGTTATTGAAACAAAACCTAATTAGTTAAAGGTTTTGTAATTTAAATATGTTTAGGATAAAAACCGAGCATTTATTATTTGTTAATCGCGATAAATACGAGTCTGAGTACGCGGGGAGATCTCGGGCAACAAAAGCCCACCTCTTCTTCCTTCTCCTCATTTTCACCAACTTCTTTCTCTCTCTAAAGCTTAAATTCGTCCCATATCTCTCTCTCTAACTTCTCTCTAGTTTTTCTCCCTCAACTCTTGTCGGATTCACGAGATCTTGGTGTCCACGCGTTCGTGTGATCGAGAGGAACAAGAAAGTACGAAGAAATCTAACGTTTGGTCTACATATCGAGGGAGAGGAGGCTGGTCCTCGACTCAACAGGGGGCCGAACCTGTTATCTTTGGAGCCGAACCTGCTTCATGGAACCGAACCTTCCTCTTCTGCCCAAACAGTGGATGGAACGAACCTTCACCTCATGAGGGCCGAACCATTTAGCTGGTCACGAACCATGGGAAACAGGCGAACCTTAGGGTGACCAGCCACTTAGCCGAACCCTGCACAACCATGATTGGCCGAACCTTTGTTGCCCAACAACCCACAATGGACGAACCTAGGGTTTTTCCTTGGCTTAGCGGAACCTCTTGTCAACAAACCAACACGGGAGTTGCGAACCTTGCTGTAAACTATGTAAGAGCGAACCTTGATGCTTGAACCAAAACTCACTAGGCTAACCCTGGTTTGGGTAAGGTCCTAGCCGAACCTGAAATCTCTACCTGCGAACCTAGGCAGTAACGAACCTATAAGGTTCGCCTATGAGGGAGTTTAGCCGAACCCTTGTGTCACAAACCCTACATGCTCACCGAACCTATGGCTGAATCTATTCATGGTTTAGCCGAACCTTAGAAGGTTAAAAACTAGACTTGTCTAATTAGAGTTAAGATAAATAAAAGAACAAGAGAATTATATGTACCCATGCATGCATAAAGATTTTAAAGACTATCACCTTTCCTCTCTCTAACACTAGATTGAGAATTTTGAATTACATGCATGTATGGGTGCGTATGTGATTAAGGGCATCATTTCTAAATATACATACATATCTATGAGAATAGACATGAGATTTTGCAATTGATTATCATTAACAACTAACGAAAACTAGTGAGTCTAAGTTTATTAATAATAATGATTATGCATAAAATATTTAGTATTCATTTTAACTTAGACTAAACAAATCAATCTAATGATGCGCTTAATGATTTAAGGGTAAACACTTATGGGAATTTTAACGAATAAAATGTGTATACTTATGAACACGAACATACGATAATTACAGATTGTTGAGTTGTTTTGATTTCTCCTACGCGAGCGCGCATACTACAAGAACACTGATTCTAAGGACTCAGGTGAGTTCTCATAACCTCCCTTTTAAACTGTTTTGTTTTAAACTCGGAGGTGAAACATGTATACCAATTTTTAAATATTATTTTGATAACACATGGGGGATACCTGTTTATCAATACGGTATTTATATTATGGGATTATCACAGTATATGGATTAACATTGATTATTATAACTCCGTGTGGCATTGCTGATGACCTCAGTTATCCGCAATGATCACATGTATTGTCACGTGGGATACCACAATTCCGTGTATCGTAGGGTTGACTTCGGTCATCCGAGACGATTACATGTATTGTCACTTGAATTATCATAACTCCATGAGACCTTGTTGTTGACTTCGGTCATCCACAATGGTCACATGTATTGTCACGTGGTTTGATACCACTCCATGAATAATGTCTTTAACTTCGGTTAATCACAATGATTTCATGCATGGTCACTTATCACTTATACTATTTGAGAATATTAATGATTGTGATTGGTTGAATGTTTATGTGATTGACTATCTATGATTATTTGAGATATGTGATTATGTGTTTGAGATTGTGTGTTGGGATATTTGTTGGATTATCTCGCAGGTACTCATGTGGATTTTCTCAGAAAAACTATAAACTTTTATAATCATTTTATAAAACATTTGTTTAAAACATAAAACTTATGATTACTCACCAACTACTTCGTAGTTGACACTTGATTTTCACATGTTTCAGGGAATGAAGACAAGTAGGTTGAGGAAGATGACCTTTCATATTTTGGACATCATCACATAGGGTCTTGGACTTAGCTAAAATTAACTGGATTACTGAAGACTAGTATTTAGTTAATTTAGCTAATCTTTTGTGTATTTGATTGTAATTAAATCATGATGAACATGATTTTTGTGTAAACATTATTTGATTTGATTGATATGTGATGATATATATTTAGATGCCCACGAGCTTTTGAACAATCTACACATCCCTCGTCGCATCCCGACGTTTCCGCCATCGGTCGGGGTGTTACAGATAAGGGTCATTGTTTATTTTTAAGAAAGAAGAGAAAAGTTCAAGAATTTATTTGTTTTGCTGTGCATTATTCATCAACTTCTGCATCATTTGTATCAGATGTTGCTGATTTTGATGCAAGATGTTGATTTTTGAATCCACGAAAAGGAGGGTTCGCAACAGCAGGAGAATAGAAAGCATGGGTCACCATGGGATAAGACGGTGGTGTACCAAGAATGGATGGTCTGGGAGATGCAAGTAGAGGAGAAGATGAGTGGAAGGATGAATGGGCGTTTGGTCTTATTGCACTGTTAGCTGATGGTCTACTTGCTTTCTTGGACTTCTTCATGTTATTAGGGGGATTCCCTTTAGATGAAGAAGCATGTTCAGCTTTCAATTGTTTAGCCTTCAGTCTATCTTTAGCTTTCTCCAAAGGAGTTTTTGTCTTGCAATTTCCAGTAGTGTGATTGTACTTGAAACATTTCAGGCAAGCAGGAGATTGTGAAGAGTAGTTAGGGATGAATGGCTTATTTTTCTTCATTATTGGATAAGGTGGGTGTGGATGAGAAGGAGGGAATTTGATGTCAACCATGGGCCTTTTTCCTTTGCCAAGATAGGCCTCAGGGTTATCAAAGGTTTCAAGTAGTGTTGTACCTTCTGAACTTTGAGTAGAGCTAATGGCTGGAGCAATCTCAGTTTGTTCAGAAGAATTATTATTATGATCACTTTCCATGTGTGTCTCTTCCGGTCTTTCCAAGTTAGTATTTGTGGGATATACAAACGTTGGAAAATGTCCAGGTTGATACACTCTTGGAGGTGTGATTTTTATGGCTGGAATTTCATCTGGAAGAAAGGTGGGGGATAGAGGTTCAGAAACAATTTCATTTATTTCACTGTCAATCGGGCATAGTCCTCTGGAGGACTAGTGTGATTGTACCCGATTCCAAACTTAGCCTTACTATGAACTTCCTTACTAAGAAGCATCCTGAATCCTTTGCAGGACTCAACCCACTTTTCACAACTGACTTTAGTTAGAGCCAGTTCATCTCCACAAGCCGAATATTTTTCATGTTGCAGATCAAATAATGTTTGTAGGTTATATTTTTCAGTTTTTAAGATAGAAATTTGACTATCTTTGTTCTTTATTAACTTTTCTACTTCTAAATTTTTATTAGCCAGTAGTTGCTCCAGCTCTTGATTCTGTTGTTGTAGCAACATATTGGCTTTATTTATTTTTGCAAAAGCATCAATGCACACATCGGTGCATAGTTTTTCAAGATTAGAAGAGGATACCTGCGCATCAGAAGAGTCTGCTTTAGGTTGATAAGAAGGGGTGGAATCTTCACCAACAGCCATTAGAGCAAATTTTGTTGGCTCATAAGTGATGAGGGCATAGCCTACATCTTCAGGCATGCTACTCCAGTCTACATACTCTTGTGTGAAAAGAGCTGGTTGACTAGAAGATGAAGACTGGATAGCAAGGCCTGGTGTGTTTATTTGAGGAGGAGATGGTGCAACAATCTGAAGTGGGGCAGGAGTGAGCTGGTACATGCTACCATTGGCAGCTTGTACATATTGTACACTGGTAGAAGGAGAACTTTGTACAATGTGAGCTGTCTCCTGAGAATTGTTATGCTTTCGAAAATGTGAAAAAGAAGAAGAAGAAAAAGGTGCTGCAGAAGTGGGTGAGAGTGTGTTTTGAAAAGTCACATAGGGTGAAGAGTTAGAGTTGGGAGCATTTCTGCATTCCCCTGTAAAGTGTCCAGTGCCATGACACTTGTAGCATTGGACCTTTTCCTTATTTAGACCAATCCTGGTTTTCCCATGCATACCAGGAAATTTTCTACCTGTCCTCTTATAGAACTTGTTAGTTCTCATGCTCAAGAGGGCAAGTTGATGAAGAATATCCATATCTTCCAAGTCATCACTTGGAATATGGTAGAGATCATCCATGATAAAACATAGATGGTCAGGAATGAGAGAATGGTCATCACAAGAAGAAGAAGAGGTGATGCCAGTAGTTATATCAATGTGCTTATCATAACCTTGATCATTGATCTCGGAGTTATGACTGAGAAGAGCAGTATTCCCTTGAACACTCTTCTGTTCATTTTTCAGAGTTTATTAGTTTTCTTTTCTGGTCAATCTCTCGCTCAAAGGTGAGCAACTTACCATGGAGTTGGGTAAGTGAGAGTTTGCCGAAGTCTGGTGAAGATCTCATGACTATGCAATAAGTTTCCCATTTATCATGAAGAGATCTTAAGAAACAATTAACAACAGAAATAGTGGGGTACACTAGACCAGCTAATTTTAATTCACTTAAGAGCGAAGTGAACCTTTCAAATTGCTGAGTCAGTGACTCATTATTTAGTTGGCAGAGAGTCTCATACTGTTGAGCCAATATCTCCCTTGTATTGGCTACAACATCATCGGTACCACCGAACTGCTCTTTTAGAGCATTCCATAAGTCCTTAGCGGACTCATGGTAAAGAAGACCAGAATAAATTTCATTCAGGAGGGCCATAGCTAGCTGAGCATGTGCCTTGGCATCAAGCTCCAATTTCTGGAAATCTTCTTCAGTATAGTTCCGAGGGTCCTTAGGGACAGAGTCTCCGGTCTCTGTGTCCAAGACCATTGGTTTATGAGGTCCGAACATCACAGACTTCCAACATCCAATATGATTGTTGGATAAAAAGTGTAACATCCTTCTCTGCCATATATTATATTGATGCCTTACCAAGATTGGTGGCTTAGTGGGAGAGCCGGTGTTATGAGGGTCTAGAGTAAATTTTTCTGCCATAGGTTTACAAACGATTATGAGCAAATCAAAGAGTGATGAGTTGTCAAGGTAGTTCGTTAGAATGATTTTTGAGCACAACTTAGTTCAAAACCAAGCACTTACAGATTTTGAAAAGCAGAAAACAGAAGAAGCAGAACACATAAAACTAAACAACAAGATATCAAAGAGAGCTTTGAGAGTTAGTCTTGATGGTTAAACCAAGACTAAGGACAAGGCTCTGATACCAATTGTTGAAACTCGGAGAGGCTGTTTAACCAGGAACAAAGACTTTAGAGACACGATCAAAGGTTTGGTATTAGCTCCTTCTGAAGTTTAACACTTAGTTATTTTAGTTGTTTGGTTTTTGCTAGAAAGAGAGAAAACAGAATAACAGCTCAAGAAATTTTGGGGGAAGTAATTCACTTTTCTCATGGAATGTTGGGACTTAAATACCCAACATTAAGAGTTACAATACAAGAAATAATAAGACAAATAGGTGACATTGTTACAGACACTGAATCATCAGAATAGTGCAACTAATACAAATTCAGCAACAACGGAAATAAGAGTCTTTATATGTCTTCAACTCTTCCGAGGTTGAGATAGTTGTGTTGGAGTTCAGTGGTTATTCTTTCGGAAGGTGTTTATCAGAATCTGATTAAACAATCAGTTATTTCGGAATCAGATATTTTCTTCCGAAGCATTGGTTGTCTTCCGAATGGATCAAGTTCAGCTAATGTCTTCCGAAATAGAAAAGATCTGCAGTAGTTCTTTTTGGCAAATCTTCCGCTGTTGATGTTCCGTGCTGAAGTTCAGTAGTTCTTCAGTAGGAAGAGAAGGTTTCCGGAAGAGAAGTATCCACGGTTGGTCAATCCGCGGTTTTATTCATTTGTCTGGCTTTAGTGGTTTTGCTCATCAGTCCTTATTTTCCAACACTATGTTTCTTACCAACTATTTATAGTTGACCTTTGAATCTAAACATGTTTCAGGTACAAACTAGTGAAGCTATGAGGATCATGTAGGGCTTTTGGACTTAGAATAAACTTTGAACAATGAACTATGAACTTGTTTATGTTATGTATTTGAACTACTTGTATGGCGCTTGATTTGGAATGAAATAAATATTATAACTTTAATAGTTGATCATGAGCTTTTGAACAGTCGCCGTCGCGCCCTAACGTTATTCCGCCGTCTGTTGGGGTGTGACAACTACAACATCATTTAGAAAAATATGCCATGAAATAAGTAATACTAACATATAATTGAAGGAAATAGATGCATTAAACTAGTTACTTACTTGATATAATCATTAACTTCTGCACAATCAAATTGAATAAGGCATAACGATGTACTTGTTCATTTTCACCCACCAAATTGTCATTATCTTCTACATTCTTATTAACACTTTCATTTACTCCATGCATGTAACGTGAGCAAAAGGTCAAACATTCTTCAAAAAATACCCTTCTACTATGGATCCCTTTGGTAGACCCTTGTTTTGCACATATGACTTCTACTTGCACAAGTATCTTTCCATAAAAAACATCCATCTATATTGAACAGGTCCTCCAAGCCTAACTTCATTTATTAAGTGGTTAGGTAAATGCACCATTACATAAAAAAATTTGGTAAGTATATTTTTTCAAATTCACACAATGTTTCCGTAATTTCTAGTTGTAATCTGTCAATGTCCTCAGGCCTAATTACCTTGCTACATAAGCTTCAAAAAAAGACGCCCAACCTAATCAAAGGGATAGCAACATGGTTTGGTAATGATTTTCTTACAGCAAGTTGAAGCAAATAATGCAAAAATATGTGAGCATTATGACTCTTGTAACCCGAAACTTTCTTTTCCGAAGAATGAACACAATGAGCAATATCAGACTAACAACCGTAAGGTAATTTTGTTTCCATATAGCACATTTTCTTACTATGCGTCAAGTAAAGTGAGCTAGTCTCATGATTACAACATGGAGATGCAAAATTTCACTTTGTTTTCCACCCTGACAACATTGAGTAAGATGGAAAATCACTGGTTGTCCATATTAAGGCGGCATGCATTTCAAAGGTCTCATCACTAGATTTATCGTATGTCTCCAACCATTTAATCCATAATTCTTTAATCTCCACACCTAAAGGTTGTAAATAAACGTCTATATTATTACCCGGAGATTCGAGACCGGGAATTAGCTAAGACAACATAAAGTATTCTGGTTTTAGTGACATCCATGGAGGCATATTATAGTTAACCAATATCGTAGGCCATGTGCTATGAGCAATGCTCATTGTTCCAAATGGATTAAATCCATCGCTTGATAGCCCTAACCTCGCATTTCTAGTTTCTTTTGCAAAGTAAGGATACAAAGAATCAAACTCCTTCCAGCTTTGCCCATCTGTAGGATGCCGTAAATTACCATCTTTAGGGCGTCCCTTATCATGCCATGTCATATGTTTAGCTGTTTCATAACACATGAAATGTTTTTGCAACCTCGGTTTTAAAGGAAAATACCACACCACTTTAGCCAGAATTTTTGAAGGTTTTTTAGAATGCTCACTATCATGCTTCTTTTGTTCTTTCTCCTTCATTTGTTTCCACTTAGAAGTATGGCAAATGCGACACACTTTAATTTGTTCATCCTCTTTCCAGTAACGAATGCAATCATTTGGACATTCAGGAATCTTCTTATAAGTGAGATACATAAGAGAACCAATCATTCCTCTGTACAGAGTGGCATCAATTAACTCCCCCTTTTCATCTGGTGTAATCCCGTGATTCACAGCCAGTGGGGTACCAGCAGGCTTTGCATCAGACATACTGAACCGGCTCAGTATGTCACCAACGTATTTGGTTTGATGAATAAATATTCCTGCCTCAGACTGATCCACTTGTAATCCCAGAAAAAATTTCATCTCTCCCATTGAGCTCATCTCAAACTTCTCTTTCATAACCTTCTCAAACTCTTTGCACAGACCAGCATTTGTTGAACCAAAAATGATATCATCCACATAAACTTGTACCAAGAGTAAGTCACCATCCTTTTCTCAAATAAACAGTGTACAGTCAATGACACCTCTTCTGAATCCGTTGTTCAGAAGGTGAGTAGACAGTGTCTCATACCATGCTCGCGGAGCTTGATGCAATCCATATAAGGCCTTGTCTAGCTTGTAGACTTGGTCTCGATGTAATGGATCCTCAAACCCGGGAGGTTGACTGACATAGACCGTCTCACTAATCACACCGTGAAGGAATGCACTCTTGACATCCATTTGATAAACTTTAAACTTCTTAAAGGATGCATATGCCAAGAAAATACGAATTGCTTCAAGTCGAGCAACCGGTGCAAACACTTCATTGTAGTCCAATCCTTCTATCTGTCTGAATCCCTGAACAACCAGACGTGCCTTGTTTCGAACAATGATGCCATGATCATCTTTCTTGCAACGAAGAACCCACCTAGTGCCAATGACTTTTGCACCTTTCGGTCTGTCAACAAGTTGCCAGACACCTAACTTCTTAAATTGCAGCAGTTCTTCTTGCATGGCATCAACCCATGATTCTTCCTTTAAAGCCTCAGTGACAGTTCGTGGTTCCACCTGAGAGATAAAACAGGAATGAGCACAAAAGCTTACATCTGCAAAATCAAGAATGTCAGCAAATCCCCTGAAGAAAGCTGATTTCTGGTTTTAACTCCATCTAATGGACTCCCAATTATGTTCTCTTGAGGATGAATACGATTGATTCTTCCAACTGGATGGGGAGGAACCTCAACCTGTGGATCTAGATTGTTCAAATTCAAATCCTCAAGATCTGGTACAAGATCATCAACATTTTGTCCTTGGGCAACTGGTGGAGCAGAGTTATCATCAGTGTCTGAGCTGTCATCATTTGTCTGTACAATGGGAACTGAAGTGGATGAAGGTGGTACGGGTTCATTAGGTGCATTTTGTACATCATATAACATTTGAACCGCAACATCTTCATCTGAATACATGGGAGGCATATTGAACGAATCAAAAAGATCTGAATAATCAAACATCCAGTCTGGCCCTTTTCCTGGTGGAGGCATAGAATATTTCTGCACATCAACATGGTACCACTCCTCAACATTCTGTGTTGATCTATTATAAACCCTTTTATTTGGAGTGCTATACCCAAGAAAATACCCTTCTTCCACATTTTCATTGAACTTGCCCTGCTCATGTTTCTTAAGCATAGTACATGGTGCACCAAAAGGTTCAAGATACTTAAGATTAGGCTTTCTGTTATGAAGCAGTTCAAAGCAAGTTTTCCCATGCCTCTTCACTATCAAAACCCGATTCAAAGTGTAACAAGCATTTGCTACAGCCTCATTCCAGAATTGAACTGGAAGAGAAGAATCAGCAAGCATCGTCCTAGCAGCCTCAATCAAAGTCCTGTTCTTTCGCTCAGCAACACCGTTCATTTGGGGAACATATGGAGCACTAAATTGTTGAACAATACCTCGTTCATTACAAAAATTCTCCATGTTGTGATTTTTGAACTCTGTCCCATTGTCGGTTCTGAGTATGCGAATCTTGAGCTTATAAAGAGATTCAAGTTTGGTAACCAACACTTGAATGCAGTCAATCGTTTCAGATTTCTCCTTTAGAAAGAAAACCCAAGAGTATCTGGAATATTCATCAGTGATGACAAGACAATATTGATCCCCAGCTATACTCTTGCGGTTAACAGGAAGGACCAAAAAGATCCATATGGAGAAGCTCAAGTGGAACAGTGATTGAGTGATACTTCTTTGGTTTGTGAGACTACTTGACTTGCTTGCCCTTTTTGCAGGATACACAGACATCAGACAGCTTGAAATTCTTCAGACTAACCCCTTCAACCAGATTGTTGTGTACCAGGTGATTCGTCTTGCGCAGACTCAAATGACCCATCCTCTTATGCCAAAGAATTGAATCTTTCTCCGTTGCCTTTGACATAAAACATGAAGCTGTAGAGGATGTAGTTGAAGCTGTGGCCATATTGAGTACATACAAGTCTTGCTTCCTGGGGGCAGACATCAAGATCCAATCTACAGGGATAACAACACCTTGCTTTAGAATGTAGCATTTGGAGTCATCAAAAAGAACTTTGTAGTTTTTATCACAAATCTGTGATACAGAAAGAAGATTATTCTCCAATTGCTTGACATATCTGACTTTGTCAAATAAAACTTGCCCATTTGATAAAATTCCCTCTCCTGTGATAAAACCACCTTTGTCACCCGCAAAAGCTACATATCCACCATGAACAGATTGAACATTTGTGAGCGGAGAGATATTTCCAGTCATATGCCTTGAAGCCCCACTGTCGACAATCCAAGAGCTGTTTAGAGCAGCTGTTGGGGCATTCTGCACAAAAATAAAACAATTAGTTCAATTTGGGAACCCAAGCCTTTACAGTCTTGGGTTGACCCAATGAGTCTCAGATCATAACATCGATCCATTTACCATCTGAAATAGCCTTGTCTGAAGTGGGTGGAACTAAAGTCTCAGACTTTACTTTCAAGACTGCATTTTTACTGAAAGAATTTTTCAGATAAATGGATGATGATTTAACTTGATCAGTATTTACCATCTTGGGAACATTCAAGTTCACCAGTTTCCCTTTACCCTTGTCCAAAGATTTAACCAGATTTGGTTGTTTGGGTTTTGCTTGAGTTGACTTAAATTCAGATTTGACAGCTTTGATAAAAATCTGATTTTGTTTCCTGGGTGGTGCAACCTTTGGTCTAATCAACTGTGGGCAAGATCTAACAAAGTGCCCAGGTGTACCACACTCGAAACAAACTGGTTCTCCTTTTTTATGAAAATGTTTTAGTTCAGAAAAAGATTGCCTTTTTGGTTTGAAAACATTTGTTTTAGGTGTGATCTGATTAAAACCCAAACCCTTTTTCCCATTTGGAACAAAATTGTCAAACTTGTTCAACACACAAGGTTCATTTTCTTTTGAAGCTTTCATAAAACCTAAGGCTTGATAAATTTTTGAGGATGAGATTGGGTCACCTTTCTTGATAATAGGGAGTGGATTCTGAGCAGTAACACAATCAGATGAATCATCAGATTCATCCTCAGAATCGGAAACCCAATCCTCTACAAGTCCATCCACCGAGGATTCCTTTGACAAAGAGGAACCCTCATCAGTAATCATCCCAATCGGATCAATTACTAATGGAGTTATAACTTGAAAATCTTTAACATCTTTGTCATTTGGTGAATTGACAAAGTTGTTTAAGATTGGTGGAGGACATCTTTGATAACTCACAGTTCCCTTACCCTTATGATCAGCTCCTTTGCTGATCATGTGCTCAATGATATAAGATGCACTCTCATAGCTCTTGAGCTTTAGTCCTAGGGTCTCATAATCACACTCAACTATTGCTAACTTCTTATTTACCTCATTAATGGTATTAAGATAAGAAGTTATAGCATCTTGCTTGTTAAGAACAACAATCTCAGCCTCATGAAGTTGTCTGTTTAAAAGTTCAATTTTAGCTTGAAAATATTTTTCATTAGCTTTTAAAACTTTGTTAGCATCAATACACTGGTTGAGATCACTGATCAAAGCAGCATTGTGATTTTGATAGGAAAGGACCTTGCTTTTAAGGTCAACATAGCTAAAACAACTAGAACAAGAAGATGAACAATCATCAGATACCTGATCAGACTGTGAAGTTGCAGCAGGAGTAGCAGATGAGTTTACCATCAAAGCAAACTGAGTAGGAGATTCTTCAATATCAGCATCAGAATCAGATTGAGTGTCAGAATTAGACAAGCTTTCAGACTCTGACCTAGATGTTTCTTCTATCTTGAGATGTGCTCCCTCAGAAGTATTCTCTTCTTGTTGATCAGCTGACTTCTTGATCTCAGCAACACATGCTTTATCTTGTCCCCCTTGTTCATAATTGAATCTGAAATCCCAATTTTCACCTTCATCCTGCTGTACCATCAAAGCTTTGCCTGCATTTGAAGAACTAGTTTGAGCAGGAGAATCAATAGGGACAAGTTTTCTTTCTGTATTTGCTGCAGAAGACTTTTGATGATGAAAAGGATTCTTGTTTCCTGCTTTCTTTGGATGTTTGCATTGTCTAGCAAAGTGACCCTTCTCCCCACAATTGTAACAAGTAACCGAGGCCATGTCGAAACCAAACTTAGACTCCTTGTTCAAGTTGATGTCTTTACCAGTCCTTTTGACAAACTCCTTAGCTCTCCTCATAGCACTTGCCAAAGCCCACATGATGTCAATCCTTTCCATGTCATCTGGATCTATCTGAGAATAGTCATCATTTGTCAGATACGGATTTCCAATCTGTCCTGCTACCAGTCCATCATAAGAACTAACCAAGGTAGACAGAAGACCCATATGCTCTTTAGAAATCTCAACTGTAACTTTATCAAAATTCTCTGTCTTCAGACTTGTGACTGGTTGATGATGTTCTTTCTGAGAACTTGAAGAGGAGGATGACTGGCTGAAATGAATCTGATTGGAAGATGGAGCTTCAGTAGTCTGAGAAACAAAAGCAGTCTTCAGTGGAGCATGTGAAGAGGATTTCTTTACAGTAGGTGTAGAATAGTACAATGAAGGATCCTGAACTTGAGCAACCCTCTTAGCTTTCCACTTGTTTTCAATTTCCTGCTCCTTCAATTTCTGGATAAAATCATTGATATCCATATGTGCCATCATCTCATTCTGCTTAAGTACCATAAAAAATGATTCCCATTTTGGAGGAAGAGCATCTGCTAAACACTGAATCTTCTCCTGAGTAGTAGTCTTGACTTCATGATTAAACAACTCACTCAACAGATGGTAAAATCTAGCAATCAAATCATCCAATGATTCATTCCCCACATACATAAAGCTGTTGAATTCCTTCCTCAATGCCTTTGACTTGATGTTCTTCAAAGCATCATTGCCCTCATAACGCTGTTGCAAAGCATCCCACAAATATTTAGAAGATGTAAACTGTCTGAACTGATGGAAAATATCAGTAGCAATGGACTGAGATAAAATAGCATAAGCCTTCTTCTCATAATAATAAAGCTTCCTTTGAGGCTTCATTAAGAGGCCTCAGATATCCTCCTTCAATCATCATCCATAAATTGGTATTCACTCCATTGATGTGGATCTCAAACCGATACTTCCAGTGCGGATAATCGTCTAAAGATAGTAACTTGGGAGCCTTGTTGGAGTTTCCCGTCTCAGTCTCACAATAATGTCTGAATGCGATGATTCTAATTAGCCATCAATGCTAAATCCTCCATTTAATCAGGAACAATAAGATTCAACACTTAGAAAAATTGGCAGACTGATGGCCGAATGAAGCTGTTTGTGGCGAATGTCGGGGACCGAATGAACCGATTCTGGCGAATGAGGATCTGAGTATGACTATAAGAGCGAAGGAACCTATTCGGCGAATGATGGGTTGAATGAAGCTATTCGCCGAATGTGAGTTGAGTATGAAGCTATTCGGAGAATGAAGATGGCGAATGATGCTATTCGCCGAATGAGAACTGATTCGGCCCAACTTATTCGGCCGCCATGCTCATTCGGCTGATCTGAGGGTTTTGGCAACAAAAATCGCAATAACTTTCGATTTTAAGCAGATCTAAGTTCCAAATTTGGTATAGAACACCATAATATGATTATGAACCAATTGGGATTTAAGTTTGGACAAAAACACCACAAAAATTCCCGGATTTGGAATGTAACAGTAACTTTTTGACCAAGGCAATCAGGGTTTTGTGAGTTTCGAAAATACAGACTGAGATCTGATGATTTTGAGTGAAAATCAAGCAGAATCAAGAGCTAAAGCTCTGATACCACTTTGTAGGACCTGGTAGGAGCTCGGAAACAATCCGGTTCCAAGGGGAATCTGCTTGACAGCCTCTGGAATAGTGCAGAATCCTATTCCAGGGTTTTCCAATCGAAATCAACAGCAACCGTGGTGAATCGAGTGAGTAGAATCAACGTGCGAATGAGAATCGATCACCACGGGTTGAGAATCGAAGTTGGACGGCAAGAATTGCTCAAAACTTCAAGGGTTTGACACTGGAGTGCACTGGGAAGAATGAGGACTCGGGAAAGTTAGGTTTGAAATGATTTGAACTAGTATTTATAGACTGTAGTCATTCGGCCGAATGAGTGGCCGAAGCAGCTCATTCGGCGAATGACTATGTCGAATGTACCAGTAAGTCGAATGAGTCATTCGGCGAATGGCTCATTCGTTGAATATAGTCATTCTCTATTCTCATTCAGCGAATGACTTCATTCGTTAGAGTCATTCGCCCGAATGAGTAATACTCATACTCAAATATTAATTAACCAATCCAAACTATCATATAATCAATATTAAACATTAATAACAATAACAATATATAAAGACAACTTCCATTAATATAACTTTAATCTTTACATGATGATTAATACAAAATTGAACTAGGGACATTTAGTGCATCTACAAGTAACACAAGTAGAACTACAATTTATTGTTGTATTCAATATCAAGACTTGATTTGATGACGATTAAGCTCCAAATTTGAACTTGACGTTTTCTCTCTTGTTCACGTGAGTACAAGACCAAACTTTGAGGATTTTGATCTAAGTCAATAAGCCTCTACTCTTTAAAAAAATTTAGTTTCTCAACTTGACAATTTTACCCTTCTACTATTATATGACAACCTAACTAGACTTATCAACTAGTTAATTATTTACTATTTATCCCACTAATCAAATATATATTTAAATAATGTTTAGAATACAAATTTTGACATAAAACATTTATTCTTAAATAAATTAAAACATGTCGTTAATTACATTTTGACATTGAATCTTGTACATTTGGATGCAACATTTAAAACTAAAAGTTGCATTTAATTTTTAACAATGTAACTTTTTATAATAAAAGTTGTATTTAAAATTTTCACAATGCAGCTTTTAAAGATAAAAGTCGCATTTGTAGTAAATTAGCAACTTTTAAATACAAAAAGTTTCAAATTCAATAAAATGTTGCAACTTTTTATAGAAAAAGTTGTTTTATATCTTTTATTGAAACCTTTATGCATAATAAAGTTGCATTAGAATCAAATGCAACTACTTTAAAAAAGCTTGCTTCTAAAAAGTTGCTCTAGATCTATTTTCTAGTAGTGATATCATAGGAAAAATTAAATAAAAATAATCGAGTTTCCAGAAAACACCATTCATTGTTTTCATTAAGATAAGACAAAATATGAACTGTTTCTAATAATAACTATCAAAGGCACTAACACCCGTTAATAATTGCTGACGGTTCTGGGTTTGGTCAACAAAATAAACATTTGGTTCCGGATTTCGGCCGCATCTAGTTTGGGTTTTGGCCAGGAAAAAGTGGAACTAGTTTCGGTAATTCCGGTTCCTCTAAAAAAACCGGAACCACATATACCCACCGGTTCTGGAAGGATCGGTTCTGGTTCCAATTTGGGTAATTGGTTCTGGTTTTTTTGATCATCTCTAATGGGAACCAATTAAATCCCGAATTAGATAGTGTTTTGTAGCAAGATGCAACGCATTTGCGACGAAATGTAATATTAATTACACTATTTTTGTGTCAGAAATTTGTAG
The DNA here is from genome assembly GCA_009363875.1 of Mikania micrantha. NCBI lineage: Eukaryota > Viridiplantae > Streptophyta > Magnoliopsida > Asterales > Asteraceae > Mikania > Mikania micrantha. The sequence goes on along the minus strand of CM018691.1, from coordinate 54,542,446 downwards.
CATGTTGCGACGTATTTGCAACGAAATATTTTAGTAATCAAATTAATTCTTTTTGTGTCAAAAACTTGTAGCAAGTTGTGACACATATACGATGAACTATTTTATTAATTAAATTAATTTGTTTGTGTCGGAAATTTGTAGCGAGTTGCAACACATTTGTGACAAAACTTAGATGTTTTTTACTTTCATCTCTTTAGTCAGTATTTTGTCGCAATTTTATAGCAATCAAATTTTTGTAGCAAAAATGGACTTTTTCTAATAGTGTCGTGCAATTAAAATAAACTAGGGGTTTATCCGCGCGTTACGGCGGTAACCCCATATTTAACACGAAAAAAGCACACGATATATATTCAATTAAAATTCTTTAAAAAAACATATTGAGTCATATCACTCTGTCAATATGAGTATCCGATCACAATGAAGTGATAATATCATGAATATTAAACGTAGACCATTGCCCAACCAAAGTATAGCCCAAGTTCTGCCTTTCTGTATCAAATAAGATTATTTTCTTAATTATTATCATCATTTAAATTTTTTAAGAATTTTTAATGTTATTTTCTTAATTATTATTATTATTTAAATTAATAATTGTTGATGTCTATTTGACTATCTTGTATGGAAACAATAGAAAGACATGAAAAGTGAAAGAAAAAAAAAAAGATAGTGGGATTCGAACAAAGGGGAAGCATGTGTAAGAGATTTAGCATCCCTTAATTTATAAGTTGAATCACATAGCAAAAGGATTATTTTCTCAGACTCTAGAAATTTATATAAAACAAAAAAGTAAAAATTATTAAGATTGAGTGTGATTATTTTTTGGTTTATTATTTAATTAATATTATTATAGTAAATTAATAAAAAAAATTTGCTGAAGCCGTGATCGAACAAACGACCTGTTGAAAAAAATTGTAAAGCTTAGCCAGTAAGCTATTTTGACATTTGGTTCATGTTTTGGGAAGTATAAATATCTATCTAATAATTTAAAAAGAAAATCTATAACAAACAAAGGGTAAAAATGGTAATAATTTTATTTTTTTAATAATATTACTGTTCCATCAGTTTACAAATGTATATATGGTAATTGTTATGACTTATTATAAGTTGGGGCAACTATTTAATATACCAATTATCATAAACATGTGTCTAACATCGAAATAACTTGTTATGACCTATTATATTTTCATTTAACCTAATAAACTCGCTAAGATATAACAAAGGTGGTGTTCAACGATTACATTTGTATTCTAACTAGGTTAGTATCCCGTGTATTACACGGAATAAATAAATAAATGTAACGAATAATTATCTATAAAAATTTAGAAAATATAAGATGATTTTTAATATAAAATACGATTACAATTTTGTATGATTTAATACTTAAGTATTAAAATAATAATGTTTTTTCTTTAAATATTAACATTTTTTATAGTTTGTTTTTCTTTAAACATTGTGTTTCAAATAATTGTTTTTGAAAATTTTATAATTTATAATATTTTTTAAAAAAGTGTGTTTTAATATTAATATGTTTTAATGCATTAAAAAATCTTTTTTTATTTTAAAAATATATAAAAAGTATATTTAATATTTAATATTATTATTTACTATTAGATGTATTTAGTAGGAGAGAGATGCGGAAAATGAATGTTGAGATGTTCAAAAAAACATGCCAAGTGCCAATAATAACTTTTATTTATTAGTATAATAAGTAGATTATAACAACAAACGTAACACTAATCACACTCTTATCAAATTTATTTGTAAGATCTAAAATAGGTTGTGATAGAGAGAACCTTGCCTATACAAGTGTACTGATTATGAAAGTTGTAATAGTATAAAATTACAGACATTATAAAATATAGCTAGGATAATTAGTGCAAGCAACCATTCAAGAGTATTGATAATGAAAGTTGTAAACTACAACAAATTTTTTATTTTTAGTTTTTACGCTTTTTATAGCATAGTAGGTCGAATTATAATTATGTAAGTTTTCTTTTTATTCTTGTTGGAAACCTCTCTAGTCACATATTACTTATATGAGATTTTTTTTTAAAAAAAATGGGGTTTTTAATTTATTAAAAAATGGGTTACAAGCTAGGGGTGTTAAGATTATATTTTTTTTCACAAATGAGGCTACTTCAACTGCTAGTGGTGATTTCAAGTAGAGATGAAAACAGAATATAGGAGTGCAAGGTTTCCATGTAAAAGGTCCACCGAAGTTACCATTGAGGATGTGTAACATCCTAAGTTTCTATGTAAAAGGTCCGAAAGGACATTATTAATGTGAAAATGAGCAGGTGATGGTGACGGTGGTCTTGACAACGATGGTGAGCGAAGGCGATGACCGGTGATGGTTATGGTGGTCTTGGAGGCAATGAACATGACCAATTAACAACAGACAGTAATCAAAAAACCAACAAAGATGATAAAAAAGAGCAAGATTATACTAAGATTTTGGTATGTCACATGAAGCAATGAACATGATCAATCATTCAATACAGCACAAAAAATAAATATTTTTTTTATGTTGTACTTTTTTTTTTATATCCAATATTAATGGAAGTCACTATGAATTTAATTATGTTTCCAAGTTACAAACTGCTAAAACCTTTAAATAATATTAAAAAACGATACAAGTCTCTAAACCACCGAGTCAACAGACTTGCTTTGCTTTGATCCATTCAATCGATTTTAACGATTCATCAAGAACCCTACCATGCATTTTATTTAAGATCAAATAATACTTGTAAAACGTATATTCAAATACCACCAACATATTTATCGCAATGTCTCAATAAACAAACCAGATAAAGCTGGTGACTAACAAATTCTGAAACGAATATATTATTTCAAATGCAATTAAAGAAAACTAAATAAAACGAGCAAATGCAAGTTGACATTATTCGAGCAATCGAGCCTGGGTCTACTTTGGTTGAGAAGGCTAGACCTTGACCGTGGCAGCACCATTGATCGACGGGTTGAACTCATTCCAAGCATCAATCCATGTAACCATGGCATCACTAAGCTTCTCAAAGTAAGGATCAATCGGGACAAGTTTCTCCTTCACGAGCTTTGAGAGCTCGATGTAGCATTTTTGCGCGGTTGTGCATTCTTTTGGGAGGGTGAGATTTTGGAAAAATGGTATGATTTCTTCTTGCCAGAAGAGGCCTTTGAATTCTTTTTGTAAGTTGACAAATGGGTTGCTTGCTTTGCTGTGTGAAATGTATGGCAGCCCAGTTTTCACTCCTAGCCCCAAATGGTCACATGTCACCTACAATTTCACCATATAACTTGATTAGTATATGGACCCAAATGTGTTTTCATATATAATTTTCCACCTTTAAATTCGATTTAGGTTAAAGTTGTTTACTAGTTAGGTGTTAATTTAGTTAAGTTTTAGGTGCTAAGTAAGTAGATCATATTTGTTTAGTGATTTAGTTATTAGATATTGTCTAGGGTAAGACTTATTTATAAAGACATGTGACAAAATGGCTATCTGTTTTTTTTCTTTTCTTGTCTTCGGCCTAAGCCCTCTAATATGATTGAATGGCCCCTCAGGTCTTATTTTTGTGACTTCTAAAGTGAGATTTTGTGAGACAAATATGATCTTGGTCTTTCTATTTTGTATTAGACTCTTAAAATGGTTTGAACACACTTTGTAAACAAATAAAACACACACTAATTAAAATACCTTAGCACACCAACCAGCCCACATGTCATCATACCGACCAATCGGCTGGCCATCTCCCATGAGCCCAAAATACATAGCAGGTCCGATGAGTTCCCTATCGAAAGCAAGGTTCATCGCACACATTGGGAAAAGGGTCCCTTTTGGGATGGTCATGACAGCATCCACATACCTACAAATGTCCATGATTTCGATCACATTGAGCCCATATACGGACATCAAAAAGAATCAAATCCTAGTGACTTGGAAGCAAATTAGACTGGCTATACCTAGTGTTGCGCTCACGAGGCTTGACAAGTTGAGTCGGGGCGTCATAATCTGGGATATTAAGCCAAAGCCCATGGGAAATGGCTGTGGTGACACCTTCCCGTAAACTGAAGGGATACCCCCTCACAAAATCAGCACCTTCGCGATATGGGTCATACAACGTGTTGAAGAAGAAGGGTGTTGCTGGTGTTAGGAAGTTGTGAAGGTGTTGTGCCAATGCATTGATCTCTTGGCCACTTGGATCCTTAGCAACCTTCGTTTCAATGTAGAAGAATATATCAACATTATAAACACATGCATATATGATAAGTTATTTTGACATGCAAGTTGTGACACGATGTTTAAAACCCATGTCTCAACCAATTGTGCAAGATGTAGAATTTTTCACTTGACACGAAACTAACACAAATTTTGTAGGTCTGTGTTTAATAAGAACGGTTTCCTGGTTTCGGGTCTATTTTACATCAAACTCATGAATATGTATAGCTAAACGGCTTTGGTAGTGTCATCCTGGCACATTCATAAGTTACTCATTTGACCCATTTAAACAAAATGTCAAGTAAAGTTTCAATAATTAGTAGGGTTTATATGGGTGTGACGAATACAAACTTATCTATGCCCCAATAAAATAAAATGATTGCTTCTAAATAGACCCTGATTCAAATATGTCACATTACTTTTACTTATTTGTTATTATGATTTGTTACAAAAACACACACACACACATGATGTTCAATTATAATTGAGAAATAAAAGAATTATTTATAACATATGTTTAAAAAATATAAAAGTAATTTGTTGGATCTCATTTAAATCTATACGACTGTACGTACTATATAATAAATAAAAATAAACGATGACACATGTCATTTTTTTAAACTATTCTCACAATAATTTTTGCGCATCTCTCATATTTAATGCATCATATATTAAATATTGAATACGCATTTATACATTTTTAAATTAAAAATATTTAATACACTCAACATATATTAATATTAAAAAATACAATTTTTTTCAAAAACAAAATTGTTATAAAATAAGAAATATTGGAAACAGTTTTCTAAAACGAAATATTTAAAATAAAAACTTTGAAAAAATTAATATTTAAAGGAAATATATTATTATTTTATTACTTAAAGTATTAAGTTATTCAAAAATTTTACTCATATTATCCATTAAAAAATCGACTTATATAATGAATATTTTCATTAATTACAAGTGCATCAATACACACACTTTTTTTTTTGTTGCAAATACAGAAATGCAAAAAGCAAGTAATAACATCATACCTAAATAGAAGAATACAAAGTGGGAAAATAAACGAAAAAGGAAAAGAACATAATGTAGAAAATAGAAGAGAAGAAAAACAATATATAACATACCAAATTATTACACTACACAATTGAAACAAATTGAATACAAATCAAACAAAGGTTACATTTAAATTTAGGTGTACCTAATCTTACTATTTTAATAAACAAAAATCATTTTTGCCACTTGTCATGTATTTATAATACTATTGCCACATGTCATGTTATTATTATTTTATTTAATTCTCTTTCATAATAAATAGTTATATTATCTCTCTTATTAAATAATTATAATAATAATCATATTATTTACCTTTTTCATATTAAGAATTAAAAATAGTTTTAAATAAATTAAAATTTAATTTTTATTAAAAACACATTAAAAAAGTTTATAAAATATGTACATTTTCTAAAAATTAGAATTTTCTAATAAATAAAAAATATTTAAAATCGTTATATTTTGGAAATTAAAAGTTTTCTACAAAACAAGTTTTCATAAAAGATGAAATTTCTTTAAATGAAATTAACTATAAAACTGAGTTTTAAACAATATGATTTATATAAACAAATGATAATTTTTTAAAATATTGTTAAAAATGATTTTTTTTTAAAAACAAAAAAACAAAAGCTATAGAAATGATAGGGAATAGTATATTTTTGACTAAAAAAACTGTATTAAGTTTTCAGCGTCATAGTTTAAAAATCTCATTTGTTACAAATTAGAAGGTCATATACTAATTCTTTAGTTATTAGAGTTTTTAATTATTGGTCTATTACATAAAATACTTGCCTATACTTATGTTAGTCATTTTAAACCAAATTATTGTTTTCAAATTTTTAAGTTTTTATTACTAACTGTTAAATATTTTATAATCAATCCGTGTAATACACGGTTCAATAACTAGTTATATATAAAATTTAAAATTTCTAACTTTTATACTTAAAAACAAAAATCTCTAGCCTTTATCCTGTTTAACCAATTTATTTACAAATTATTTTAAAGTTGTGTTTTACATGAAAATTTGAATTGTTTTGAGTATTTTATCCCAGATTATAAAAGTTAATACAAAAATGGACGTAAGATTTTGCAATTTAATATAATTTTTATGCACATTTGAATTTTTTGTAGAAGAAAAAATACAATAAATAAAAGGTATTTGGTTAAACAGGCAGTGTTTTTGCCCACCCACACGTCTTAGTGTTGTGTTTCGACTCATATGCTTGACATGATATTTGAGTTCGTGTTAGGTTGCACCCGAACACGACCCATTTAAGATCCCTAATCTAAACTACAATCAGAGAGATCTTACAAAACAGTCATCATCAATGGTGAAGATGTATTTCTTCTTCGAAACAAGGAACCCGAAGCATCGACATGCACCGTCCTTGAAGGAAATGCAACTCGATTTAGGCCCGAGCATCTGATCGATATCATTACGGTTGTAGAGTTCGTAATCATATCCTTCAGGTACTCGGATCTTTTTGGATGGATCACCATCTTGAACAATGATAAGATGGTAAGGCTGGAAGAATGGTCGCCACTGCTCGAGGAAATCGAGGTTTCTGATTGTAGGGATGACGATATCGAGTTCGGTAACCGATGGCGGTGTGACGACGGTTGCCGGGACAGACATGGTGGCTAGTGATGGGTGTTTGAATTGAGAAGTGGCCTGTGGCCGGGGTGTTTATGAGTGTGAGTATATATATAGGGAGAAATTAAGAAGTTCTGATGGTCATGGGGATGTTATGTTCAAGGGGAGATTTTCGTATAAAATGCTACAATGTTACCAAAGTAGATAAAGTAATGACGTATATTACTACGCTAGGTGATAAACCCGTACGTACATTACACGTGTTTAATATAAAATATTAAAATATTAAATAGGTAGTTATGAAAATATAGTAATTATAAAATAATATTTTGATGTAAAATGATTAATTTACATATTAATTAATACTTTAAGTAATAAAAAATAATTAAAAATTTTAATCACTAACCTTTTGATATGTAACAATTGATATCTTTAAAAAAACTGACGTTAAAAACTTCATCTTGTATTATATTAAAAAGTAAATTTTATTAATCAATAATATAAAATATAACATTTGTAATTATTAAAGTTAAACGACCAAATTTAAAAATAACGTTAAATATAACGAACCAAAAGTCAAACTTTCTTTATCATTATTATTACTTCAATTTTTAAATAAATTAAAAAATGTCATTTTTTTATAAAAATGTCATTGTTTAAAAACTCCGGTTTATAGTATATTTTATTTTAAAAAGATCATTTTTTTAAGATAACTTATTATATAAGGGATATAATATAATTATTTAATAGGATAGAAAATTAAGTGAAATGATAATAAATTGACAAGTAACAATAGTGATATAAAAATATGACAAGTAACAAAATTGTTATTATTTTATTATATATTATAGATATAGATATATTATTTTTTAACAAAAGAAAGATACAATAATTACAATAAAAATAACAATAATAATATTCTAATCTAAAATCATTACAATACCAATACTAGTATTATAATAAGAATAATAATATTATTCTAATAATACCACTATAATAATAACAATATAATATACAATAATATTATTATAATCGAACTAATCTATTTTTATTTTTATTTTTATTTTTTTTTTATTTTTAGGATTTTAACATTACTTGATTACGTTTAGATGTTTTGACAATAGATTTCACGATTGGTTGCAGCTTATATATTGTTTTAGTATTGTAATTTTTAACGTCACAGGCTTAAATTTGTGATCTTGGTTTTTAACACTTGATTTTTTGAGATTTCTGTTTCTGTTTCTTTTTCTTTTTGCATTTATTGTTTTAAAGAATTAGGATTTTAACATTACGGGTTTTAGTTTGAGAGCGTGTTTCTTAATGCTTAAATTTTAACAAAGAAAAAACATTAATAATAATAAGATATTAATATTATAGTCTAATATCATTATTATAATGATAATAGTATAATAATATATAAAGTAAAATGACATTTTAGTCCTTTCTTGCTTAATAACTTTTGTTATTTTATTCTAATAGTTTAAATTTTCTTATTTTAGTCATTATTGTTCCATTTTATTGTCATTTTGATCTTATGGTTTTCATTTTATTGTCATTTTAGTCTAATTAAATTTTAAATTTTTGTACTAAAATGACATAATTAACCAAATCACAAGAAGGAAAATAACAATAAAATAGAAACCATAATAACCAAAATGACAAAATTTAAACAATTGGATTGAAATGACAATAGTTACCAAACCAGGGGATTAAAATCGCATTTTACTCTAATATATAATATGTATATTTGTATAATAATGACAATAATAATATTATATTAATCGAATTACTATGGTTCATAAGTTTTAAAGATTTTAGCATCAGTTGCTTTGATTGGCTCTTTTTGGTGATGAATTTTACGATTGAGCATGACTTATTTTTTCTTTTGATAGTATTTTTAACGTTGTGAGTTTAAGTTTGTGTTCATGTTCTTTTTTTTGAACGGCGACGATCATAAATGCCGCGTATGTTTTCTTAACAAGGTTCACTGGACAGAGGTAAGACGCGACCACATCAGATGCGCGAGAACCCCTGGAATGGGTAAACCATCGCCCCCACTGGTCCAGAACCCGAGATTAAAATAAACTCAAGATTATTTCCCTCACCTGGATGTCCTTTAATTCGCCCCTGACATGGCTCAAACCCATGACCTCTCGGTCACAAGGGGAAACCCCAACCAGTAGGCTGAATTCGCCAACAGTCGAAAAACACTTGTACACTTTTGTAGAGAAGTGAAACCTTCTAAGCGTGTTGCATCTATTTCTTTTGTTAAAAATATTGAAAACTTTATTCCATGTTGCTTAATTTTGTTTTTGAACGGCTTGGTACAACGACACCCAAGACGGGATTTCAACTATCTCCTCGGATTAGACGCTCTGGGGCGTATGCCCGAGCCCACCCCAGGAGGAACCCCACAACTGGGTAAACCCCCTGATCTTGCTTCAACAAATATGCCTCAGCCCGGATTTGAACCCAATACCTCCCATAGAAAAGTCAAAGGGGTAACTATTATGCTAGAAGCCCTTGCTTTGTTACTTAATATTTGAGTAAATTAACTGTGACTCATTTGAAAAGGACGTTTAAAATTGCTTGTTGTCATAATTAAATTTTTACCAAAATAATTTTCAAGAAGATGTTTGTTACCACCTTTATAGTCATGGTTTATTTTATTTCGCCATAACACTTTCATAAAGTTTTATGCAATACTAGCCATGACGGTTGTTACAGTTGTACGAATGACATGTAAAAACATGAATGGTCCTTCATTCGTCAGACGATGATGATAATCTCGTTATATCTTCCTCTTAACTTATTTTTAATGGAGTGTAAAAGATTTTTTCAGAAGAGAGCGATGAATTTTGTTTAGAGATTTGTAGCAAAGTTCATTTAATGAATAATGACTACATGTGATTCACTTTGAATGTTTGTTGTTTGTTTTCTTTTAATGCTTTAGTTTTACAGCTATGTTATCTTATTCTTTCGTCTTTTTAATTCTTTTGTTAATCTTACATTTATTATTAAACTATGTAACTATTACACATGTTGAATAAAAATATATAATAAATAGTAATCAATTAAAGTTTAGATAATATGAAATAAATTTTTCATATAAAATATGATTACCATTTCTTATAATTTAATACTTTTAAGTATTAAAATATAATATTATGTTTTTTAAATGCTAACTTTTTAATGCTCTTTTCTTTAAACATTCCGATTTAAATAATTTTTTCTAAAAATATATATATTTTATATAATTTGTTTTTTTTTAAATGTGCGTTTTTAATATTGATTTATTTTAATGTATAAAAAATATTTTTAATTAAAAAATGTATAAAAAATATACTTAACATTTAATATTATTATTTAATATGAGAGAAAAACGAGAAATCAAACTTGAGATATGCTCTAACAATATTTCATATAGAGTAAATTATGGTTTTGGCCAATGTATTTTAAGTGTTTTAACTATTTTAGCTCAAAATAGAATCTTCTATCAATTCAGTTTATGTGGTTTAGAAAACAAAGTTTAATTTTGTCCCCCAACCATAGTAAAAATTTTGGGCCGAAACCTTTATAATAGTTAAGTTTTAAGGGTCAAAACCGATAATTATTTAAAACATATAGACTGAATTGATAAAATATTATATTTTGTCATAAAATAGTTAAAACACTTAAACACAGAAGTCAAAACCATAACTTGCTCTATCATATATCCTTGAAAACCTTTGTTTATTATAATAGATAGATTTGTATTGTTGTAAATTTGTCATTCTTAGGCTATGTGTTATGCTACATGACCCAGGCGTGATGCCCCTGGGTCACGCCCCGGTCGCGCCCCACCCCATAACACAGGGGCGTGAGGGTGGCGTGATGAGCACAAGCGTGACCCTCCTCACAGGGTGATGACCGTTTGGGGGGAAAAATAATATAACGGTAATGTTACCGTTGAAAACAAAAGAAAAATAATAAATAAATAAATTAAACCCTATATATATACTCATTCAACCGACTCAAAAATAAGCTTCAAAAATTTTCCCAAAATCTTTCAAATCTATCAAAAAATATTCAAATATCTTTCAAATCTTTAAAAACTTCTACACTACCATGGATCCAAACAACCCATACTTTAACCGGTTATGAATTGTTACAGACCTCAACTCGATCCAAACAATCCAAACCCGAACCAATTTTTAACCTTCTCAAATTGATACCTACAAACACCTTTTTTCAACCAAAACTCACCCGCCTGTGACAACGTTTCTGAGAATCAACCGGAACCTGAGAATCAACCGGTCGATGTTTCGTTTACTTAAACAAGTCGGATAAGGAAGTCGAAATGGACATGCCCCCACCAACCTCCCCTCAACGTCCACCCGGTCGAAACAACAAGGGTAAACGACCACAAGCCTCGTCTTCAACCGATTACAAAGACACGTTGGAAACCATCTCCAACTCGTTGCAAGAATTTGTCAACTTACAGGAGCAAAAACAATACAACAATGATATGAACTTGTTGTGGACTCCAACCGATCACTTAACTGGTCGCGCTCGTGAAACAGCCGAGAAGACGAAGGAGCGGATTATGAAGAAATATAATATGGATTAATTTTTTTATGTATTTTTTTTGTTATGTAATTTTTTTTATTATGTAATTTTTTTAGTTTTATTTTGTAATTTTATATTTTTTTAATTATATTATGTCTTTTTTAAATTTCATTTTTAATTATAAAAAAGAAAATTCAAATAATAAAATATTGAAAAAGGTGGCGATGACGCGAAGTGATGTGGAAGTGATGGATAACATAGGAAAAGATGATGTGAAGTGATAAGGGGTGATGATGTTGTTTGATTATGTGGCGCCTACGTGACGCCTACATAGAGTGATGGGGGCTTTTGCATAACACATAACCTTATTGTATATTGTTAATGTTAGAGTTTTTGAATTTTTTTGTTTAATTTTTTTTCTTTTTCTGTCTCCCGTCACGGGTTGACCGTGGATGGTGATTTTTAGTTTTCTTTTAGTTTTATTGTTGTGTGTTAATTATACGTCATAGTTAAGTTTTCGTCCAAACTTTTTTAAAAAGAAAATTCACCCACAACACGAAACAAACATATAAAATACACATAGAAATACCCATCGAGTCATCCAATTTAAAAAAAAAAATTGCCGAAGGGCGTATTTTCATCCTTTTTCACACATTCCGTCTATAGTATTTTATATGCCTAAAGTGAGTGATTGCTTGTTTAACAAAACTCATCAAATCGTAAAATTTCTAATTTTATTATACTTTTACTGGTTCTTCGTTCTAAATTCTTTTAACCCATCCTTGTTTAAAAAACGAGTGAAACTTTTTGTAACATAGAAAATGTGTTTGTTTCTCTTTTACCCATTTAGTTATATTTTACGCTTATTTTATGCAAAAAGTTGTATAAAGTGGGGAACACTAAATCTTAGCCATTGATTAGTTTGATCAAATGGTCCATAATTCATCATACGTTTCTCACGTTAAGAAGGTATTTGACACTAATATCTTATTGATTAGTTTGATCAAATGGGCATCATACGTTTCTCACGTTAAGTGCATTTGTTATTATGATCTGGCTCCTCTATATATATATATATATATATATATATATATATATGGATCGTATCCTCTGAAAACCTGATCTTAGAGAGTAAACTCTTAAATCTATATGAGCCATTGATTTAAAATATTGAAAATAAAATGTGGTCCACATTAAACCATATTTTTTATTTAAATCCCAATTTTTTATTTAATTTAATGTGAAACATACGTCTATTTTCAAAATTTCAAATCAATGTCTCGTATATGATTTAAAGGTTTTATATCTAAGATCGAGTTTTCACATGATATATGTGACAACTAGTACCTGACCGGTCGGCAAGTTCGTACGGTATGTGTATTTTCAATAGTTACTATGTGTAAATACATGGTTGTGAACAGTACTTATATTAACAGAATTCAAAATACAAGAAACAGTTGTACGTATTATGTGTAAACTTAAATGCCGTAAGTACAACATTCATTATAAACAATAGTTGTTAGTAGTTAGGTGAAAACCTAAATACAGTTAACACAACTAATCAAGAGAAACAATAGTGTTCAAGTGAATAACAAGAACAAATCGGTTGCGATCTGATATCCATAGATGACAGGAATCAGGTGGCCGACAAATCAGTGTGAAAAACAATATGATAACAGGATGTTTAGTTGAGTCCGACAGTGAGGAAATACAGTTTAAAACAATATTACAGTGTTGTTTCAGAATAACGAACTGACAGTGTGTTTGCGTGGGAGACGATTCACAAAAACATATCTGTGAGTTTAACGTTCTGAAATAATGACTGAAAAGTAGAAAACAAAAGTCAGAAAGCAAAACCATTGTCGTGTTCGTTCGGGTGACGATTCGAACGAATACGCGCGATGGTGACGCGTTCCGACGAAACGAAAACGAATTACGACACGAACGACAAATAATTTAAGAAAATAAAATATTTATATTTTTACAATTTTGAAACTCATCAAAATAAATGAAACAACTCTCTTATTTTAAAACCGCGTAAAAATACGCGTTACGTTCCGGAAACGCGACGAAAACGCGAACCGAACAACCGAAACGAACCCGAATACCCCGAGGGTATATAAACACCAAATGAGGCTTTAACCTCATAATTCCATCAGCTCTCTCTCTCTAAAAGAGTCATTCCCGAACCCTCTCTCTCTAGGAGAATCACTCTTCAAATCGCGATAACTTGCTCGTTTCTTGACGGATTTGGGCGTTCATGGTATCCACGCATAGCTCTCGACTTCCTCTACCTCGAAGTACAACCGATCTGGAGTTTCATCTGGCCAAATTCGAGGTATGAGCAAAGTAAAATCACGGGAAAAAGAGGGTTTTTCACTTTGGTTTTGATACACACACGTAGCCGGCTTTGGAGCCACGATCGCGACTGTAAACCATTCGAGAGTTCACATAGTGTATGTCATCAACGTATACACACTTAGAACCTGTTAAATCAAAGAGGATGATGATGGTAAAGGTGCTACAGGTTCGGGAAGTTGGGTATGCATGAGACGAACCTGTGGGTATCATCCCACGAACCTGTCCTGGATTCGACCGAACTCACGACGAACCTGACATCATATGGCCACAAACCCTGCTGCGAACGCACCCCCTAGCCGAATCTTTGATGTGGAGAACCACGAACCTTTCAGCCCACATTAGCCGAACCCTGCACTGCCTACCTCGGCGAACCTTGTGCTAGTAGCCGAATCTCCCTCATGCAAACGAACCTCTGGCTGGTTAGCACAATCAGCGAACCCTTATGCCACTTTTCCGAACCATATGTGAATACACGAGTCTCCCACGAGTGAACCTCTATTGCCGAACCAGAATCATTAGTTGAACCTGCATGCCAGCCGAACTATAGCAGGGCAACGAACTTTGCCTTTCATGCAACCCTAGGCTGTGTAACTTGAACCACACGAACCACTTAGCTTAATATTTGCAGAGCCGAACCTTCAACCATGGAACTATTAGGTTCGCTGGAATGATAATCGGACTCATTCTTTCTCGGCCGAAACAAATTGCAGCCCAACCCATACACCATTAAACAAGCTCAATGTGCGGCCCATCATCGTTATATGGTTACATGGGTGACATTCGGCCCACATACAAATTCCATATAATCACTCGGCCAAGGCCCATGTGAAAGCCGGCCCATTACCCAGCCCATGGCCATCTAGGCGGCCCAATGGTTTGACCTACACTCACATTCGGCCCAACTTCAGGCCCAACACAATTCTAGTTGGCCTACTAGTGTATCGGACCAACAGTGTAACCCACTCCAACCTAAAATATGCCCAACAGTGGCCCATTTCTTACATCCCAATTGGCCCAAAATCCCTAAACCTAATTACATGTCATTCGGCCCGATTGATAATTTGGCCTACACGAAATAAGAAATTCAATTAGGTGATCAAATATTAAAGGTTTTAACAAGTGATTTCACGGTGTCAAAGATAAATGGGACAATGAGGATACAAAACTATGTTACAAGATACAAAGAGTTATTAACCTTCAATTTAAAACCTAAATTTTATACTTAAAAATCTCATTTCGTTATGACATGCAACTATGAGATATCAAAACACATAACAAGTTTACAGGGTCGAATAATGACCAAGACCGAGGGGTGTTAGCCAATGTTAGGGCTAACTCCAACACACATACAAACACACACTCAAAGACTCATACTTACGAGTTAAAAAACAACGTGAAATCAATACATGATCGTGATAACAAAATCAAGTTCAATCAAGAGCGCGTGCATTCTCCGTTTAAGCTAAGTCAACCACTTCAAACATAAGGTGAGTTCATATGCCCCTTTTCTTTAATCTTAACTGATTTTAAACTCACGGGGCTGAGAAACATGCTTACTTTTATTTATTTAAAAGTTTTTCTTATCATATTGCTATTACTTTGATTTAGATAATATTAAATTGCTTATTATCGTTTATCATTGTATGCATGTTTGTGTGATCATGATATGATAGGGAAAAACTAAGATGAATATGAAAAGATAATTTCATAATTCATCAACAAACTAGAATAACATAGTTGTAAGATTATATCTCACAACACTTAGTTATTCTTACACGAACAAACATTGGGATAATCACAAGCAAGCATAAGAATGTTACAAAGATAATATATATTTTTAAATAACATTCAATACAAGAGTTAAGTAAGTGTAATAGGACAAGTTCTTATAACATTTAGTTTACAACTCGCACATATTACAAGAGAACATGGAACAAGAATCATCCACCGTCTGAGCCGACTAAGTGTAATAAGACTAATTCTTATCACAACTTAGTGACAACATGGTGATTACATGGAATAACAAGGAATGATAATCATGATAGCATAACTTCATGATAATAACATCATTCACACAATAATTAACACAATGTAATAAGACAAGTTCTTATTCAAGTTGTTAATAACAATGAGAACATATAACATTGAGAAACATTACATTGATGAACACATTACAATTAATTACGATTGAACTGTTGTATTATATCATTTCAATCATGTGCCAATGTGAAATTGATCATGTAAGCCCCTTATAATCGCTGACCAGTTAGTTTGACGTGACTAAACCAATGATAGCATAGTGGTACCATAGGTTTGACAAACCTCTAGTTTGTAGGGCTAGTATGTTGATCGTATTGATTCATTGGCCGGTAAGTCAGGTTCTGGGAAAGCGTCACATAGTGATATTAATCTGCAGGAATATTGTAATTAATCCAGCGGAATCCTATTGACTAGTAGGTTGAGAAATTGATCTCCTCTCATGTTCCACTACTGGTAATAGTTTTCGTTGAGGTCTATGGGAATACAAGGTGGTAGAGGTAAATTGGAGTGCATTGTGATCTGATTATGTGAGGATAACAATGGACTCCCATTTATGTTCTATGCGCTTCAAGTTGAGAACAAATAACAAACGGTTAACTAACACTCTTAATATTTAAAAGTGAATAACAGTTAACCCCGCAAGCAATGGAATAATACAGGGATCAGATTTGATAAATCTAATATCCTTAATACATAAAAGAGTTATCAATAATTCGGTTTGATAATTAAACTCTTGTTATTATATTATTCCACACATGATTTGACAGGTGATTAATAGATGAGATAAACAGGTGAATTGGGAATGGATATCTATAGTTGTATTGCAAGTAGTGTGGAGTTCTAGTAGTTATGTGGTGGGATGTTGGCTGGGGCTTGGTTCCCCTACATATGCCCTATATATAAGCATAACTACTAGGATGAGATATCACTTGTAAATATAACTATCGAGAGGCCATTGGGTGAACGGGTGAATCAAATATCATACAAGTAACAGTAATAACATTGTGATTGTGCATGTGAACAAATCTAGGTTTTCAATTATCAAACTTATGAACTCACCAACCTAGTGTTGACTTTTCTTAAATGCCTGTTTTTCTCAGGTGACGAACAAGTGTAGCTACTATTATGCAAGAACTAAGCTAGTGGACTCTTAGAAGACCTAGCTTCATTTGTGTGTTGCATACTTTGATTGACAATACAACGAATCATCTTTTGTATATCTTGTACAGATACAAGATATAAACTCATTGATTCTTTTGGATAGATTTACTTGGTTAAATTATGAACGATACATTGTAATTTAATCCTGTAATTCTATATCATTGTCGTGTTAGCATTTCTCATTTATTTATCATGTGCTATGTAAACAATCTGATCATTTTGATTATCACAACGATATCGCGCCCCGGGAACCTTCCGCCAGACGGGAAAGTAGATCCGTTCTCGCCGGCTCGGGGTGTGACAGATTGGTATCAGAGCCATGGTTATAGAGAAATATAGGTCATATTATTTAAACGGTTTGGCCTAGACTATAACCTAGGGACCCTCTTGTAGCAAGCACAAGACACTGGATTACTTGCATACGTTACATTATTTGAGCATAAATACTAACCGATGACTTTTCGATTAGGATTGACATGTCACAGGGACAGCCACCATCACCACCTCATTCCCCTCCACCCGAGGTGGAACCAGCGACTGCTTTACTGGCAACCTTGATTACTGAGCAGTTGGTTGCAATCATTCCTGAGATCATCAATAGGATCAGGAGCAGTGAAGAGTATGCCGGGAGTTTTCCACCTGTCACCGCCAAAGGGAAGGAACCTGCGGAAGGTGACACCAGTAAGAAACCCAAACACCGTCCTGCTAAAAAGCGAAAGGGACCCGTGAACTTCACGGAAGCCACCCCGATCAGTCAAGTCATGCCAGACCTACCTAAAAAGGGTAACAAGACTTATGGTGGGACGGGCCCTCTTTGTCAACTCTGTCAATATCATCACCATGACAGAAACTAGTGTCGTCAGTGCACCCGTTGTGGAAGGACAGGACACTGGGCTGCTTATTGCAAAACCTCAATGAAATCAAATCTTCATCAATACACTGGTAAACATCCCAAGTGTAACAAGTGTGGATTTCATCATGCTGGGAACAATCCATGCAATTTTTGTTTGAACTGTGGAAAGAAAGGACACTCGATTGGGAGGTGCCGAAGCCTTCCAACACAGAATCAGAATCAGAGGGCAAGTACCTCTACTTCCTCTCAACACAATCGCCACTGCTACACCTGCGGAATACTTGGACATTTTGCAAGAGACTGCCCTAGGAGGAAGTTTCCAACAACTCCAACAGTTCCAACTGCATCAACCACCACCAAGGAACTACTCGCCCTACCAGCACCAGATGTACACACGGAGTTGGATGACTTTGAGGGTATGTCATTTTAACCTTGTGTAATTGAATTAGATATAATGTTAAAATTTTATATATTATGTGTAATTAGAAACGTAATTAAGGGTAACTATTGATTAATTAGGTGTCAATTAGATAATAGAAGTTAGTATAATTAATGTCTATGCTTGAATAGAGAACCATAACCCCTTAAGAGATAGATTCAGAAAAACTTAGTAGGAAATTCTTAAATCAATGGAGATTAAGTTATTTTAAGTGACCTAGTCAGGAATACGAAGGAAAGAGACTGAAATGGTCCTCGAGACCATAATCAGTTTCATTCTCAGATCAATAAGGTTAGTGTTACAAATGAGAAGAAAAACGCGTAACAAAGACTATGCGGACGTGATTCCGGAGGACTTATCGGGACTGCCACCCGAGAGATCGGTGCAGTTTCGAATCGATTTGATTCCGGGATCGACTCCTGTAGCTAAGTCTCCTTACAGACTTGCACCATCAGAAATGCAGGAGTAGTCCAATCAATTACAATAGCTACTCGACAAGGGATTCATCCGACCGAGCTTTTCCCCGTGGGGAGCTCCGGTTCTTTTTGTTAAGAAGAAGGATGGATCTTTCTAGATGTGCATTGATTACAGAGAGCTCATAAACTCACCATCAAGAATCGGTACACGTTACCGAGGATTGATGATATGTTTGATCAATTACAGGGAGCACAATACTTTTCAAAGATAGACATGAGATTAGGTTATCACCAGCTTCGGATTCAAGAGGAAGACATACCAAAGACGTCATTTCGTACCCGATATGGTCATTACAAGTTCATGGTGATGCCATTCGGATTGACGAACGCACCGGCAGTGTTCATGGATTTAATGAACCGGGTGTGCAAGCCATACTTAGATCAGTTTGTTATCGTCTTCATTGATGATATATTGATTTATTCAAGAAACGAGAAGGAACACGAACAACACCTTAGAGCAGTCTTGGAACTTCAGAAAGAAGAACGGCTCTATTCCAAATTCTCCAAATGTGAATTTTGGTTAAGGGAAGTTCAATTCTTGGGTCACGTGATCAATAGTGATGGTATTCACGTGGATCCTGCCAAGATTGAAGCAATCAAGAACTGGGATGTGCCTACAACCCCGACAGAGATCAGATCATTCTTGGGATTGGCAGATTATTACAGGAGATTCATCTCGAATTTCTCTAAGATAGCTTTGCCTCTCACCAAACTCACACAGAAGAGTGAACCTTTTGTGTGGACACAGAAACAAGAAGAGGCATTCCAGACATTGAAACAAAGATTGTGCAATGCTCCAATCTTAACACTCCCAGAAGGCAATGATGACTTTGTAGTGTATTGTGATGCTTCCCATCAGATACTCGGATGTGTTTTGATGCAACGAGACAAAGTCATTGCTTATGCCTCAAGACAGTTGAAGACACGAGAAGAATTACACAACACACGATCTAGAACTGGGAGCTGTTGTCTTTGCTTTAAAGATTTGGAGACATTACCTGTATGGTACCAAATGCACTATCTTCACAGATCACAAGAGTCTACAGCACATATTTGATCAGAAGGAGCTTAACATGAGACAGAGACGTTGGGTTGAGCTTCTGAACGATTACGATTGTGTGATCAAATACCATCCGGGCAAAGCAAATGATGTTGCAGATGCTTTGAGTTGGAAGAAAGAGTCAAACCCTTGCGTGTTCGAGCAATGGGAATGACCGTGCAAACAAGTTTGAGAGAAAAAATCATACAAGCACAACAAGAAGCAACGACAAGAGACAATTTGAAACAAGAGCTCGATTGTGGAGCCGAGAAACATTTTGTGACAAAACAAGATGGAGTTATCTATTATCTAGATCGTGTTTGGATTCCAGCAGTAGATGAACTTCGAACACTCATACTTGACGAGGCACACAAGACAAGATATTCTGTTCATCCTGGTGCCGATAAGATGTACCAAGATCTTAGGTCGTTTTATTGGTGGCCGGGTATAAAGAAAGATGTTGCCATTTATGTTGGCAAATGCATCACATGTGCCAAAGTCAAAGCTGAACACTAGAAACCTTCGGGTTTGCTGGAGCAACCGGAGATGCCACAATGAAAGTGGGAACAAATAGCTATGGATTTCATTACCAAGCTACCCCGCACTTCCAGCGGACACGATTCAATTTGGGTCATAATTGATAGGTTGACCAAATCCGCACACTTCTTGCCGATCAGAGAAAATTACAAGATGGAAAAGCTAGCAAGACTTACATCGACAAATTAGTAGTAAGGCACGGAGTGCCATTGTCTATTATTTCAGACCGGGACAGTCGATTCACATCGCGGTTTTGGCAATCATTGCAACAATCCTTAGGGACAAGTGTTAACTTGAGCACCGCTTATCATCCACAAACGAATGGACAAAGCGAGCGTACCATTCAAACCCTAGAGGATATGTTGAGAACATGCATCCTAGATTTCGGTGGAAGTTGGGATACACACTTACCACTCATAGAGTTCTCCTACAACAATAGCTACCACAATAGCATTGAATGTGCTCCGTTTGAAGCACTATATGGTAGAAAGTGTCGGTCTCCAATTTGTTGGACCGAAGTGGGAGATAACAGAATCACAGGGCCTGAACTTATTCAGGAAACTATTGATAAGATAGCCCAAATACACCAGAGACTACAAGCAACACGTAGCCGCCAAAAGAGTTATGCAGACAAACGACGCAAGCCTTTGGAATTCGATGTGGGTGACCGAGTTATGTTGAAAGTGTCCCCATGGAAAGGCATAGTTCATTTTTGGGCTAAGGGCAACTAAGCACCAAGGTATGTCGGACCGTTGGAAATTACTCAACGCATAGGTCCTGTGGCATAAAGACTCAAACTCCCTGATAAACTCAGTGGAGTACACGATGTGTTTCACGTATCAAATCTCAAGAGATGTCTCACTGACGAATCATTGATCATACCGTTGGAAGAGATACAAGTTGATGAGCAACTACGTTTCATTGAAGAACCTGTAGAGATTATGGAACGTGAAGTCAAGAGACTGAAACGAAGCCGTATCCCTATTGTAAAGGTTCGATGGAACTCCAAGCGTGGACCAGAATTTACTTGGGAGAGCAAGGACAACATGAGAACAAAGTATCCCCACCTGTTCGAGAAATAAAGCCCGAATTTTATGTTTAAATTTCGGGAGGAAATTTCTTTAACAAGGGGAGACTGTGACAACTAGTACCTGACCGGCCGGCAAGTCCGTACGGTATGTGTACTTTCAATAGTTACTATGTGTAAATACATGGTTGTGAACAATATTTATATTAACAGAATTCAAAATACAAGAAACAGATGTACGTATTTATGTGTAAACTTAAATGCCATAAGTACAACATTCATTATAAACAATAGTTGTTAGTAGTTACGTGAAAACCTAAGTACAGTTAACACAACTAATCAAGAGAAACAATAGTGTTCAAGTGAATAACAAGAACAAATCGATTGCGATATGATATCCATAGATGACAGGAATCAGATGGCCGACAAATCAGTGTGAAAAACAATGTGATAACAGGATGTTTAGTTGAGTCCGATAGTGAGGAAATACAGTTTAAAACAATATTACAGTGTTGTTTCAGAATAACGAACTGACAGTGTGTTTGCGTGGGTGACGATTCACACAAACATATCTGTGAGTTTAACGTTCTGAAATAATGACTGAAAAGTAGAAAAAAAAAGTCAGAAAGCAAAACCATTGTCGTGTTCGTTCGGGTGACGATTCGAACGAATACGCGCGATGGTGACGCGTTCCGACGAAACGAAAACGAATTACGACACGAACGACAAATAATTTAAGAAAATAAAATATTTATATTTTTACAATTTTGAAACTCATCAAAATAAATGAAACAACTCTCTTATTTTAAAACCGCGTAAAAATACGCGTTACGTTCCGGAAACGCGACGAAAACGCGAACCGAGCAACCGAAACGAACCCGAATACCCCGAGGGAATATAAACACCAAATGAGGCTTTAACCTCATAATTCCATCATCTCTCTCTCTCTCTCTCTAAAAGAGTCATTCACTAACCCTCTCTCTAGGAGAATCACTCTTCAAATCGCGATAACTTGCTCGTTTCTTGACGGATTTGGGCGTTCTTGGTGTCCACGCGTAGCTCTCGACTTCCTATACCTAGAAGTACAACCGATCTGGAGTTTCATCCGGCCAAATTCGAGGTATGAGAAAAGTAAAATCACGGGAAAAAGAGGGTTTTTCACTTTGGTTTTGATACACACACGTAGCCGGCCTTGGACCCACGATCGTGACTGTAAACCATTCGAGAGTTCACATAGTGTATGTCATCAATGTATACACACATAGAACCTGTTAAATCAAAGAGGATGATGATGGTAAAGCTACTACAGGTTCAGGAAGGTGGGTGTGCATGAGACGAACCTGTGGGTATCATCTGTCACACCCCCAAATTCCCACTCGTGGTGGTTGTCCACGTGGGTGTGATATGGCCAGGATCACAGTTCATGGTCATATAGAATAACTCTATATGAGTTACACAATCATACAGTTTTGTAAAACAACACAGGTTTAATAGATAAACAGTGGAAGTGTAAATTGTTGCAGCGGATAATGAAGTATATCAGACACTACATTATTTAAATTGTTTCAAAATCAATCAATGCAAACAAAAGCCTAGAACAAGAGTCTATATGCATGTCAGACTCCTTTGTGCATCCTTGTGCGCATCCTAGCTTGCAATCCACTAGTTACCTGAGAATACTTGCGAAAAAGTGTCAACTATAAAGTTGGTGAGTTCACAGGTTTAAGTTTTGAAAGCAGTAAAACAAATATGTACTGGGTATGTTAAATTGTTTTGTTGGATCTACGATCCGAGGTGTGTCAGCTTATCTTTACCGAACTCGACTGTTTCCTTTTGCCTCCTTGGGTCATCGCGGAACCCAAATCAACATCGATATTACACTCGTTATGACATCCAGTCAACATTGTTGCCGAGTGGGGCTAGTCAAACCCAATAGTACTAAGTAATAACGACTCGTTTGTTCACAATTAACGGTAAGATTTATGAGGACTTGTGGCGATAGTAGTTGCACACGAAAAGTTGTTTTACAGCATGCCAGTCATACATCTAAAAACAGTTGCATTGTATTCTCACCCCTAAAGTTTAACAAACAGTTATGAGGAAAAGTGGGGCTATAACTCACCTGAGTCTAATAGAGTGCGTTCTTACAAGAACGGAGTAGCTCACCGGCTAGTAGTTACCTATATCACGTAGGTGTTATAAGTTTGTGTTCACATACATGTGGGTCTCACAGGACTGTGTTTATGTCCAAACAACTCTAAGTTGTTGTGTGATTCGCGTTGACCATATTTGACCGAGTTTGACCGTGTCAAGTCAACGACCCGTTGGTGAACCGTGTGTCGGTTGTGTATCGTGTAACATTCGTGTAAGTTCTCGTCGTGTGCAAAACGCGCAAGTCGCGTCTATGAATGACTTACTGTATATAGTAAGTTTCCATTTATGACAAGATTCACAAAGCATATTGATTTTAGAGTTCTAGCATGCTCGTTAAGTCCTACGTGGTCATGTTAACACATAGCATTTTGTCATATGAATCAAGTAAGCATATAGGTCACGTTTGCGTACCAAAATTTCCTAAAAAGGAAAGTCTCTAAATCTAGCATATGCGATATCGGGAACCATCTAACTTAACATGCAATAATCATATTAAAACATAACAAATCACTTAGCATGCTCAAATTGCTCATAACGTTTCTAAATTGATATATCGTAACATAAAGTTACTAAAAATAGTAACCATGGCATAAACACCACAAATGATCATCCTAAACATTTAAAGTTCACTTTCATATCACGTATCATCATAATAAGTCGTTTAGCATCATTTAAACATGTTAATCTAAATCAATTCATCATCTAGCAACTTTTCAACTTTAAAAGTTACTAAATATAGTAACTATGACTATTATCATACAAATAACCATTCTAATCAATCCTAGACCATTTTTATAACACATAACATCATATTATGCCTTCTAACATTATCTAATCATGCTCATATAGTCAAAATCTCCATTTATCAATATTTAGGCCTTAAAAGTTACTAAAAATAGTAGCTCGGCTAAATATGACCAAAGTTAACATTCAAGTCACATTTCTAAGCTTCAAATCATCATATTATCATTCAAACAACATATCTATGTACACGCATGATCGTCATTTCATCCAAATCATCACCTTGTAACTACAAAGTTACTATTAATGGAAAGTTCATCAAAAATCATAGTTTTAACCATTTTATCACAATCTAACCATGAGTTATCCTTCTAATATCATCAATAATCATCTACCATCATTCAAAATCATCTCAATACTCATGGATCGTACATGCATGCATCTATAACATCATAAATCATCA
Source organism: Mikania micrantha (assembly GCA_009363875.1). Lineage (NCBI taxonomy): Eukaryota > Viridiplantae > Streptophyta > Magnoliopsida > Asterales > Asteraceae > Mikania > Mikania micrantha. The sequence goes on along the minus strand of CM018691.1, from coordinate 54,517,747 downwards.
TGTAAGCATCAAGACATATACTCAACATCTTGGATCATTATAAAACACCATGTAATCATCATGGATCATCAAGAAAAGCATCTAAATCGACAAACCCAGAAACAAATTTCGTGCATGTGCATCAAAGGTGCCTGCATGTGTGTTTCATGCCTTGCATGTGTGTGTAGAAGTGACAAATGACCATTTTAGCCATGAGAGGTGTAAGAACTACCTTCTAAAGCTTCGGGATCCCCGAGATGATGATTTCACAGCCTCTAATTCCTCTGGGCAGCTTGCTCTTAGTAGAAATGAAGTGGTGATGGTGGTGGTTTGTGCTCCAATGTGTCATCCAAGCTCCCTAGTGTTTCCCCAAGCTTTCAAAGCTCAAAAATGGCCTTCAGAGGTTCTAAGGGTGAGTTGCAGGTGAAGAAGACGGGTATGGAGGGTCTAGAACTCGAGAAAAGGGTTATAGGCCGGCTAGAAATGATTTCATCTTGGTTTTATAAAGATTTGCCGTCTGACACCCGTCGCGTACCGCGACGAGAGGCCAAAAAGATGCTTCGCGATACGCGAAGGAATTTGGGATTCGAACCCCCTCGCCGCCTGCCGCGTACCGCTACAGGGCCTCCTGTTGGGCCATCACGTACCGCGATGGGCCCTTGAAGAGCCCAATAAGCCTAGTTTAATGGGTTTGATCCGTTCGTCGTCGTTTCACGTTTCCGAACTATCGTTTGGCTTCGTTTGAACTTCCAAGTTCAGTGTATGAGTGTTTCGTGAGGTTTCGAGTGTTGTGTTAGAAGATGTACTAAATTTTCACCAACGTTCGTGTGTTTCGACACGTGTGTGCGGTTTCTCGATAATTCCTTGAATTATCTTGCTGTGTGCCAGTGTTTGTATTGTCGTGCCACGTGTCACACTAAATTAAACTAATTCTAGTGTCATGTGTACAAAATCATTAAAATAAGTCGTTTAAATAAATAAATTGCTGACCTGGAAATTACGGGGTGTCACATCCTCCCTTTGTTAGAAAGAATTTCGTCCCGAAATTCAACCCGTGTTGCCAGTGTTTGTCTGTTCCGTGAACAGGTGTGGGTATTTCTGTTTCATCTGGTCTTCACGTTCCCACGTGAATTCCAATCCACGTCGCGAATTCCATCGCACCTTTACAATCGGTATCTTACTGAGCTTAAGCTTCTTGATTTCCCGATCCATGATCTCCACCGGTTCCTCAACGAAGTTTAATTGTTCGTCAATCTGTATCTCCTCAAGGAGAATAACAAGTGTTTCATCAGATAAACGCTTCTTTAGGTTTGAGATGTGAAACACGTTGTGTACGCTGCTCAGTTTCGTTAGGCAGGTTTGGTTCATAGACCACGACGCCTATTCGTTTGGTGATCTCGAAGGGTCCGATGTAACGAGGGTTTAACTTACCTCGTTTGCCAAACTAGATAACTCCCTTCCAGGGCGAGACCTTGAGTAACACTCTGTCTCCCACCTGGAATTCCAATGGTTTGCGTCGTTTGTCAGCATAACTTTTCTGTCTATCCCGAGTTGCTTCCATTCTTTTGCGTATCCGCACGATTTTCTCAGTCGTCTCGTGCACGAGTGCGGGGCCAGTCAGTTAGCTTTCTCCAACTTCCGCCCAGTAGATGGGTGATCGGCACTTACGTCCGTAGAGTTACTCGAATGGTGCAGTTTGTATAATTGTGTGGTAGCTGTTGTTGTACGAGAACTCAACTAACGACAGATGACTTTCCCAGCTGCTTCCAAAATCAATAACACATGCGCGAAGCATGTCTTCTAACGTTTGTATAGTCCGCTCGCTCTGGCCATCAGTCTGTGGGTGGTAAGCGGTACTGATGTCCAATATCATGCCCAATGTCTTATGCGAGGACTTCCAGAAGTGCGATGTAAATCGACTGTCGTGATCAGATATGATTGAGGTTTGCACCCTATGTCGTGGGGCCACTTCCTTTAGATATAATCGAGTGAGTTTGTCTAATTTTTCAGTCTCCTTGATGGGTAGAAAGTGTGCAGACTTCATGAGTCGGTGTACGATCATCCAAATGGTATCGCAACCACTTGCCGTCCTTGGCAGTTTTGTAATGACATCCATGAATATTTGTTCCCATTTCAAAACTGGGATTTCGGGTTGTTGTAATAGTCCTGATAGTTTCTGGTATTCAACCTTCTCTTTAGAACAGGTCATGCACTTGTTCAAATATGTTGCGATTTCCGACTTCATGTTAGGCCACCAGTAAGTCGTCTTGAGATCGTGATTCATCTTGTCAGAGCCTGGATGTACAAAATATCGAATCTTGTGTGCTTCGTCCATCACCACATTCCTCAGTCCTCCGTGGTGTGGAATCCAGATCCGATCCATGAAATAGTATGCTCCGTCGGGTTTTACCTCCATATGTTTTTCCATGCATTGCAAGGATTTATGAGGGAGGTTCTCAATTTTCAGAGCTTCCTGTTGAGCGTTTCGGATCTGTAGTGGCAATTTAGAATGAATTGTGAGTTGTAGGGCACGCACGCGTTTCGTTGTTTCATTCCGGCTCAACGCGTCGGCCACTCCATTTGCTTTATCGGGATGGTATTTGACAGCGCAATCATAATGGCTGATGAGTTCGACCCATCTTCGTTGTCTCATGTTTAACTCCTTCTGGTCGGAGATTTGTTGTAGGCGCTTATGATCAGTGAAGTTAGTGCATTTCGTGCCGTGTAAGTAATGTCGCCAGATCTTTAAGGCAAACACCATGGCTCCTAACTCAAGATCATGAGTTGTGTAGTTCTTTTCGTGCACCCTCAATTGTCTTGAAGCGTATGCTATAGCCTTCTCGCGTTGCATCAGCACGCAACCGGGTCCTTTTTTCGAAGCGTCGCAATATACTACGAAATCATCGCATCCTTCCGGCAATGATAGCATAGGTGCAGTGCATAGTTTCTGTTTCAACAAGTTGAAAGCAGTTTCTTGTTTCTCACCCCAGTCGAACTTCTTGTCCTTGTGTGTTGAAGAAGTCAATGACTGTGCGGTTTTTGGGAATCGCTTGATAAATTTTTTGGTAGTACCCTGCCAAACCTGGGATTCGTCGCACCTCGGTTGGAGTCTTTGGTGCTTCCCTGCCCTTGATGGATTTGGTTTTGGCTGGGTCTGCGTGTATTCTCTTCTTGTTAACTACATGTCCAAGAAACTGGACTTCGCGAATCCAAAAGTCGCATTTAAAGAATTTCGTGTACAGCTGTTCGGTCTTCAGCAGTTCCAAGACGAGTCTCAACTGTTCAGCGTGCTCTTTTCGATTCTTGGAGTAAACCAGGATGTCGTATACGAATACAATTTCGGATTTGTCAAGGTATGGCTTGCACACACGATTCATGAGTTCCATGAATACAACTGGTGCATTGGTTAGTCCAAACATCATGACCAAGAATTCGTAATGTCCATATTGTGTCCTCATTGATGGTCACCGGATCTCGAATAGATATTCGAATAATAGCTTGATCCTAGCAATTGGTCAAACAAATCGTCTATTCATGGTAAAGGGTATCGATTCTTGATTGTCACCTTGTTTAACTCCCGGTAGTTGATACGCATTCGGTAAGACCCGTCTTTCTTCCTTACAGATATGATTGGTGCTCCTCATGTTGATAGGCTTGGTCTGATTAATATTTTGTCTAATAACTCTTGCAGTTGATTAAACGGCTCTTGTATCTTAGTTGGGACCAATCAGTATGGCGCTTTGACGATTAGTGCGGCTCATGGTGTGCGGTCCACCCGAAATTCAACTTATCGCTTTGATGGTAGTCCATGTAGATCTTCGGGAAACACTTTCGGAACTTCTCGAGTATCTTCGATGTCTTCTACCCTTCCTTCTCTCTTCGATTGTCCCGTGATGAGTGCTAGTATTGTCGGGTATCCTTTCTGTAAGTACTTTCTAGTCTTCACACATGACATGATGTTTAGCGTTATTCTTTGTTGTTCTCCCTAAATAGGGATCTGGTTTCCATTTGACATCGTAACTCGAACTATCCTCTTGTTGCACACGATCTCGACTTGGTTAGTGGATACCAGCCTGTCCCTACCACTACATCAAAATTTTCGAGATTTACCGGCCTTAGGTCGTTTCAAGTTCAGGATCCGCCAACAATCAAGACGCATCATTTGAAAAGGTGCTGCGTCTCAATCAGCTTGCCGTCGACTAACCTTACGGCGTACCTATAGTCTAATGGTGTCGGGGTAATGCTAAGAAATTTATTAACTCACTAGATACAGAGCTCCTATCGGAACCAGTATTAAATAACATACTAGCATAGAAATTATTTAAAAGGAACATACCGGTTATGATGTTAGGATCATCTTTAGCTTTTCCGGAGTCAATCTCGAATGCTCGACCATTTACCGTGCCTCCTTTAGCCTTCTTCAGTTGTGGACAGTCCATATGCATGTTCCCAGGCTTGCCACACTCATAACACCCCTTTATGATGTTCGGGTTGTTATTGTTGTTAACTGGCTTGCTTCTACACTCCTTGTCATGTGACCGTGTCTTCCGCATCTTCGACATCGGTAGCGTTCACACTGGCCGTAGTGATGATATGGACATCTGTTACACTTAGGGTATTTCCCCTTGTAGACATTCTTGCCCTTGGTGCTGGATTGTGTAGCAGTTGCTTCGCTAGTCGGTGCTGCTCGGTTATGGGGTTGCAATTGTTGTGAAGAGTGAATTTGGTTATGACTAGGCTTCCACTTGCGTTTGCGATCTTGAGGCTTCAGTTTTTCACCTCTCTTGGGTAGCTTACCCTGTGCCACCGCTTGGTCGATCAGACGGTGAGCCAAGTAAATAGTGGGTTGAATGAGAGTGGGGTCTGTAGTGGTAACCATGCTTCAGATATGCTCGGGTAATCCACTGACGTATGGCTCGATCTTTTTGTATTCTGGAGTCACCATTTCTGGGCACTGTTTACACCATTCGTGGAATCGAGTGGTGTACTGTTCGATGTCAGATCCTTCCACTTTGTGATTCCAGAACCCCTCTAGTTTCTTGATTTCGTTCTGGGGACAGTATTCTTCCTTCAAGATCTTGACGAAATTTTCCCATGGAATTGAGTGGGCAGTCTCAAGGCTTAGTGTCTGGACGTGTGACTTCCACCAAGTGAGGGCTTGTCCCTCCAGAGTCCCGGTAGCGAATTTCACTTTGTTCTCCTCAGAACACTCGCACATGCAGAAGACCGACTCGGCCTTCTCAATCCATCGGAGCAGTCCCTCTGCTCCCTCTGATCCCTTGAATGTTTGAGGATGGTAACTAAGGAAAGTTTCGAATGAGCATCCTTTTGAGTTGTTGTTGTGAGTCTCATTGCCTGTTTCATTGTTTAAGCGTCCAGCCTCGTAATCTGCAATGGCTTTGTTAAAAAGTCGTTCCACCATGGCCTCGTTAGCCGCATAATCGATTGATTGGTTGTCAGTGCGCACATACGTTCCTCGACCAGCCATTTGTTAGTATCTATATACAATAGATATTGTATAATGCACCGTTAGAATTATTTGCAAGTTAGTATGTGTAGGGAGAAAATATATCATAAGTCCGAAATATCATTTCAAAGGTAGAATTATATGTTTGATGAGGTTACTACTACTAAGATGATTTGTATGAGCACATCTCGCTCATATTGGTTCTAACAATAGTTCAATACTATATACAATAAGGAAATAAACTACCCAGTGGAATTAGTGGAGCTCGAATCTCCACTTTAAGTGGTGTACTATACAGTTTTCCTAGTGGAGGTTACTTATCATTTGAATTTGCCAGAATTCGTATGCACCTATAAATTCACGATTACGTTGGCCACCATAATCGTCAATTTATCTTACACAGTCATTCTAGTTCGTTCAATCTCAAGCTACTAAACACTCTAGGTTCCAAAGTTGCTTTCTGAGTGTTGATACTAAGGTTACAGTCCGCAAACATGCGTCTTTTAACTGGGTTTACACTTAAGAAAGGGGTTGGGAAAAGTGTTTGATTTGAGTTAGATCGTGCTAGAGAAGTCTTCTTCAGAGTATATGAGAGTTCTCTTTGGCCTTCAGTTCGCTTTCTCGCTAATCCCCTTGCACAGGTCACATGTGTAGTCGAGTGTTAATGTCCACTAATGATGCCAAGGGGCATGTTCGTATGAGTAAGATCAAGTCACAAAGCATATTACCAAACTATACACATAATGTGTTGTGTGAAACCAGTGTAGTGTCTAAGTATAGAGCTATGGCTATAGTCTAAGTTTACTACATGCAAACCTAGTTCTCTATAACCAAGGCTCTGATACCAGTCTGTCACACCCCCAAATTCCCACTCTTGGTGGTTGTCCACGTGGGTGTGACGTGGCCAGGATCACAGCTCATGGTCATATGGAACGACTCTATACGAGTTACACTATCATACAGTTTTGTAAAACAACACAGGTTTAATAGATAAACAACGGAAATGTAAATTGTTGCAGCGGATAATGAAGTATATCAGACACTACATTGTTTAAATTGTTTCAAAATCAATCAATGCAAACAAAAGCCTAGGACAAGAGTCTATATGCATGTCAGACTCCTTAGTGCATCCTTGTGCGCATCCTAGCTTGCAATACACTGGTTACCTGAGAATACATGCGAAAAAGTGTCAACTATAAAGTTGGTGAGTTCACAGGTTTAAGTATTTGAAAGCAGTAAAACAGATATGTACTGGGTATGTTAAATTGTTTTGTTGGATCTACGATCCGAGGTGTGTCAGCTTATCTTTACCGAACTCGACTGTTTCCTTTTGCCTCCTTGGGTCATCGCGGAACCCAAATCAACATTGATATTACACTCGTTATGACATCCAGTCAACATTGTTGCCGAGTGGGGCTAGTCAAACCCAATAGTACTAAGTAATAACGACTCGTTTGTTCACAATTAACGGTAAGATTTATGAGGACTTGTGGCGATAGTAGTTGCACACGAAAAGTTGTTTTACAGCATACCAGTCATACATCTAAAAATAGTTGCATTGTATTCTCACCCCAAAAGTTTAACAAATAGTTATGAGTAAAGGTGGGGCTGTAACTCACCTGAGTCTAGTAGAGTGCGTTCTTACAAGAACGGAGTAGCTCATCGGCTAGTAGTTACCTATATCACATAGGTGTTATAAGTTTGTGTTCACCTACATGTGGGTCTCACAGGACTGTGTTTATGTCCAAACAACTCTAAGTTGTTGTGTGGTTCGCGTTGACCGTATTTGACCGAGTTTGACCGTGTCAAGTCAACGACCCGTTGGTGAACCGTGTGTCGGTTGTGTATCGTGTAACATTCGTGTAAGTGCTCGTCGTGTGCAACACGCGCAAGTCGCGTCTATGAATGACTTACTGTATATAGTAAGTTTCCATTTATAGCAAGATTCACAAAGCATATTGATTTTAGAGTTCTATCATGCTCGTTAAGTCCTACGTGGTCATGTTAACACATAGCATTTTGTCATATGAATTAAGTAAGCATATAGGTCACGTTTGCATACCAAAGTTTCCTAAAAGGAAAGTCTCTAAATCTAGCATATGCGATATCGGGAACCATCAAACTTAACATGCAATAATCTTATTAAAACATAAGAAATCACTTAGCATGCTCAAATTGCTCATAACGTTTCTAAATTGATATATCGTAACATAAAGTTACTAAAAATAGTAACCATGGCATAAACACAACAAATGATCATCCTAAACATTTATAGTTCACTTTCATATCACGTATCATCATAATAAGTCATTTAGCATCATTTAAACATGTTAGTCTAAATCAATTCATCATCTAGCAACTTTTCAACTTTAAAAGTTACTAAATATAGTAACCATGACTATTATCATACAAATAACCATTCTAATCAAACCTAGACCATTTTTATAACACATAACATCATATTATGCCTTCTAACATTATCTAATCATGCTCATATAGTCAAAATCTCCATTTATCAATATTTAGGCCTCAAAAGTTACTAAAAATAGTAGCTTGGCTAAATATGACCAAAATTAACATTCAAGTCACATTTCTAAGCTTCAAATCATCATATTATCATTCAAACAACATATCTATGTACATGCATGATCGTCATTTCATCCAAATCATCACCTTGTAACTACAAAGTTACTGTTAATGGAAAGTTCATCAAAAATCATAGTTTTAACCATTTTATCACAATCTAACCATGAGTTATCCTTCTAATATCATCAATAATCATCTACCATCATTCAAAATCATCTCAATACTCATGGATCGTACATGCATGCATCTATAACATCATAAATCATCATGTTAAGCATCAAGACATATACTCAACATCTTGGATCATTATAAAAACACCATGTAATCACCATGGATAATCAAGAAATGCATCTAAATCGACAAACCCAGAAGCAAATTTCGTGCATGTGCATCAAAGGTGCCTGCATGTGTGTTTCATGCCTTGCATGTGTGTGTAGAAGTGACAAATGACCATTTTAGCCATGAGAGGTGTAAGAACTACCTTCTAAAGCTTTTGGATCCCTGAGATGATGATTTCACAGCCTCTAGTTCCTCTGGGCAGCTTGCTCTTAGCAGAAATGAAGTGGTGATGGTGGTGGTTAGTGCTCCAATGTGTCATCCAAGCTCCCTAGTGTTTCCCCCAAGCTTTCAAAGCTCAAAAATGGCCTTCAGAGGTTCTAAGGGTGAGTTGCAGGTGAAGAAGATGAGTATGGAGGGTCTAGAACTCGAGAAAAGGGTTATAGGCGGGCTAGAAATGATTTCATCTTGGTTTTATAAAGATTTGCCGTCTGACACCCGTCGCGTACCGCGACGAGAGGCCAAAAAGATGCTTCGCGATACGCGAAGGAATTCGGGATTCGAACCCCCGCGAAGCCTGCCGCGTACCGCTACAGGGCCTCCTGTTGGGCCATCGCGTACTGTGATGGGCCCTTGAAGAGCCCAATAAGCCTAGTTTAATGGGTTTGATCCGTTCGTCGTCGTTTTCATGTTTCTGAACTATCGTTTGGCTTTGTTTGAACTTCCAAGTTCAGTGTATGAGTGTTTCGTGAGGTTTCGAGTGTTGTGTTACACGATGTGCTAAACGTTCACCAACGTTCGTGTGTTTCGACACGTGTGTGCGGTTTCTCGAAAATTCCTTGAATTATCTTGCTGTGTGCCAGTGTTTGTATTGTCGTGCCACGTGTCACACTAAATTAAACTAATTCTAGTGTCATGCATACAAAATCATTTAAATAAGTCGTTTAAATTAATAAATTGCTGACCTGGAAATTACGGGGTGTCACATCATCCCACGAACCTGTCCTGGATTCGACCGAACACACGACGAACCTGACATCATATGGCCAAGAACCCTGCTGCGAACGCACCCCCTAGCCGAACCTTTGATGTGGAGAACCACGAACCTTTCAGCCCACATCAGCCGAACCCTGCACTGCCTACCTCGGCGAACCTTGTGCTAGTAGCCGAATCTCCCTCATGCAAACGAACCTCTGGCCGGTTAGCACAATCAGCGAACCCTTATGCCACTTTGCCGAACCATATGTGAATACACGAGTCTCCCATGAGCGAACCTCTATTGCCGAACCAGCATCATTAGTCAAACCTGCATGCCAGCGTAACTATAGCAGGGCAACGAACTTTGCCTTTCATGCAACCCTAGGCTGTGTAACTTGAACCACACGAACTACTTAGCTTAATATTTGCAGAGCCGAAGCTACAACCATGGAACTATTAGGTTGGCTGGAATGATAATCGGACTCATTCTTTCTCGGCCAAAACAAATTGCAGCCCAACCCATACATCATTAAACAAGCTCAATGTGCGGCCCATCATCGTTATATGGTTACATGGGTGACATTCGGCCCACATACAAATTCCATATAATCACTCGGCCAAGGCCCATGTGAAAGCCGGCCCATTACCCAGCCCATGGCCATCTAGGCGGCCCAATGGTTTGACCTACACTCACATTCGGCCCAACTTCAGGCCCAACACAATTCTAGTTGGCCCACTAGTGTATCGGACAAACAGTGTAACCCACTCCAACCTAAAATAGGCCCAATAGTGGCCCATTTCTTACATTCCAATTGGCCCAAAATCCCTATACCCAATTACATGTCATTCGACCCGATTGATAATTTGGCCCACACGAAATAAGAAACTCACTTAGGTGATAAAATATTAAAGGTTTTAACAAGTGATTTCACGGTGTCAAAGATAAATGGGAGAATGAGGATATAAAACTATTGTACAAGATACAAAGAGTTATTAACCTTCAATTTAAAACCTAAATTTTATACTTAAAAATCTCATTTCGTTATGACATGCAACAATGAGATATCAAAACACATAACAAGTTTGCAGGGCCGAATAATGACCAAGACCGAGGGGTTTTAGCCAATGTTAGGGCTAACACCAACACACATACAAACACACACTCAAAGACTCATACTTACGAGTTAAAAAACAACGTGAAATCAATACAGGTCGTGATAACAAACTCAAGTTCAATCAAGAGCGCGTGCATTCTCCGTTTAAGCTAAGTCAATCACTTCAAACATAAGGTGAGTTCATATGCCCCTTTTCTTTAATCTTAACTGATTTTAAACTCACGGGGCTGAGAAACATGCTTACTTTTATTTATTTAAAAGTTTTGCTTAACATATTGCTATTACTTTGATTTAGATAATATTAAATTGCTTATTATCGTTTATCATTGTATGCATGTTTGTGTGATCATGATATGACAGGGAAAAACTAAGATGAATATGATAAGATAATTTCATAATTCATCAACAAACTAGAATAACATAGTTGTAAGATTATATCTCACAACACTTAGTTATTCTTACTTGAACAAACATTGGGATAATCACAGGCAAACATAAGAATGTTACAAAGATAATATATATTTTTAAATAACATTCAATACAAGAGTTAAGTAAGTGTCATAGGACAAGTTATTATAACATTTAGTTTACAACTCGCACATATTACAAGAGAACATGGAACAAGAATCATCCACAATCTAAGCCGACTAAGTGTAATAAGACTAGTTCTTATCAAAACTTAGTGACAACATGGTGATTACATGGAATAACAAGGAATGATAATCATGATAGCATAACTTCATGATAATAACATCATTCACACAATAATTAACACAATGTAATAAGACAAGTTCTTAGAATTCCTAGCTTCATTTGTGTGTTGCATACTTTGATTGACAATACAGCGAATCATCTTTTGTATATCTTTTACAGATACAAGATGTAAACTCATTGATTCTTTTGGATAGATTTACATGGTTAAATTATGAACGATACATTGTAATTTAATCCTGTAATTCTATATCATTGTCGTGTGAGCATTTCTCATTTATTTATCATGTGCTATGTAAACAATCTGATCATTTCGATTATCACAACGATATCGCGCCCCGGGAACCTTCCGCCCGACGGGAAAGTCGATCCGTTCCCGCCGGCTCGGGGTGTGACAATATAATCCCTAGTAAAAAACGTTTTTTTTTGTTTTTTTACAGGCTTTTAACATTATTTTTCACATTTTTATAAAAGAAGAATAAAAAAGTGTCTAGCAATTGTTTTTAAAAAAATATTTTATAAACCACGTAATACACACGTAACGTTGTGCCCAAATGGTAAGTATGTTTTACATGGTTTTACAAAACATATTTTTTAAAAAAAATCCAAATCTATACAGGGGTTGAATAATTTGAAGAATTAAGTTGAGTAAACTTTTAAAACTTTGAAAAAAAACCATGTAATTTTTTTTTACAATTTTGTAACATTATTGGAGTTATTTTTATAAAAAGAAGCAAAAAGCATTGACAAATTTTTAAAAAAGTAATAATTTGTAAACAATATAACACATATGTAACACATATGTAAACGTCGTGCAACACACTTGTCAGGTCTGGACAAAACAATTAAGTCTGTGTTACATTGTTTACAAATTAATTTGTAAACAATATATACGGTCGTCTTTCTTCTCCTTCTCTTGACCTTTCAAGAGGGTCTCGATTGCTTGGTCACACTTTTGGTACTTGTAGTTTGTCGATGAAGATGTCATTTACAGACCTGCAAAAATATTTACAAAGTGTTTTTTGACACACATGCATGCAAACGGGTTTCTATATATAATTATCAAGTTGACGGTCCGTATTTCTTATCGGTTGGTGTAGAATTTAATGTTGTGTGTTAAATTTTGGTTGTTGAACATGTAACACTTATTTAATTTGTAATTAAATTTATTTAATGTTTTCAGTATATAAATACAACCATATTTCTAGTGTAATCGAACGCCCATACATCTACATCAAAATATAAAAAAAACAATGTCTTCATCATCATCTGCAAAATTAAGGTTAACTTTCGAAATAATGAATCAATACAACAAAGATGCTCTTTATCTGGATGTGTTAAAGCAAAACTTTCAGAGTCTCGAAGAAGGAATAAAAGAAAGAGATGAGCTAAGTAAACAGTTGCTAAAACTCCCTCCTAATGCGGTACGTGACCTCGTAGTTTTGCTCATGGTGGATGAAAGTGCAACTAACGTTGAACAACTGCAGATAATTACAAAAATCAATAATGCAATTCGTTGCTCGATTCAGTTAAAAACTGATTTCCTTGCATCTTATATGTGATTTTGTACTTTTATTTATTTCTTTCTTTGTTTAATTAAATTAAAAAATATGTTTTTTATTTCAATATTTCTTTTGGAATTATTTATTACGCTCTATTAGTTTAAAGTATAATACTATAACATAAACCAAAGTCATGTACTTTATTACACATATAACAATTTGCATTAATAAATCACATACTTTGTATAAAAACATAAACCATTACATCAATAATTACCAACTAATAATGTTACAATGACGTATCATACTCATAACATAAACTAAAAAGTCACGTACTTGAAATAAAAATGAAACATATAAATATGTAATTACGTACCAAAAATCACGTACTTTAATAGAACATATACAATTCCGTTAATAAAAAACATAGTTTGTATAAAACATGTACCATTACATTAATAATTAACCAATAATAATGTTAAAAATGACGTTTCATAATCTAACATAACTAAATAAAACAGAAAACATATTAATAAGTAATTACGTACCAAAAAGTCACGTACTTTATCTAAACATAACCAATTACATTTGATAATTACGTACTAATAATGTTAAAATTACTAACTAATAATTCAAAATTACGTATCATATGCCAGCTAAACAAAAATACAAAAAATTTTTTAACATAAACATTTAAAAGTGTAATAAAACGTACTAACATTTTAAAAAATAACCTCCCACTCAAATATTTAACAATGATTAATGTATCAAGTTTTTTAAACACTTGTATATCTACTCAAACTTTTCCAGGTCTCCTCAATGCAGAACATGTCCTTCTATCATGACCAGATTGACCACAATTATGACAAAATCTAGATCTCTTTCCCATTCTACTAATAGCTTGTTCTCGTTTCGATTTAGGCGATCCCGAACCTTTGTTCCTTATACCTGATGGCACACGAACATTTTCGGTTGATATGTCTTTTTGTGGGGTACAAAAGATGCAACAATGTCGTTTTGTTTTACTAATAGTATTCCTCTAGTTTCTTCATCCGTCTTGTCCATTATTTCTTTTAATGCATCTCTAAAAATGGTTAACTTGTCCATGTCTTTCAACAACTTGTTGACTATGTATTCACTTGAAAATATTATATCAAGTACCACTTTGTTAACTTGATAATCAATTCCACTTAAAACATCTGGTACTATAATTGAACTGTTCGATATATTGGGAACTACATCCTTTTTCCATCGACGTGTTATATATTTTTCAGGAAACACTTTTACTTGACACAAACTTAAAACATAAAAACAATGCCGACATAACAAACCATATTGATCAAACCTTCTGCAACTACATCTAACTGTGATATCATCATCCACTTGAAGGTATGATACCTGCAAATACAAAAAATAAAAATAAAAAAGTGGTATATAATAATTACAGACCATCCTACCTAATTCAACCATATCCATGATCCACAAACAAAACAAAAGGTTGCCTATATACCTCCAAAAATCCAGATCCATGTGCCTTGATATCCTTGATTATAAATTTGGTAAAATCTTCTGATTGTGATGTACACATTGATAGACAATTATGAATTGAATCATATATTTCTTCTTGAACATCAAAGAAAATACTTCTTGTAAAAATTTTATGTGCTTGCTCCTTAAGAGAATAATCAGACCACATATCAGGTGTTGTATTCCTCGAATCATGATTGTTTTTTCAATGTGTATGTCTTTGTGATTCCATGGTGGTATCAAAATGTGTAAAGAATTCAAGTAATGTTAATTGACAATTCGATACTTGTCCAAAATAGTGATTCTCACTTTCAGACCGTGACGTAGTACACATTAGACCAGACATCGGTTCATTCCGGTAAAAAGCAGGAATCCGCATATCCCTAATCTCGAACATGTAACCAAACCAATCAACATTACATAGGCCTTAGTCGTCCATGATTGACAACCATTCACGATCAAGCTCCTCTGGTGTTATTGAATCAGTCCACACAGTATTGCATATACGCGACTTGAATTCCTCGTTGTTACATAACACACTACCAACCTGTCACATGTAATACTTAAAACATATAAATAGGTAATTACATACCAACAATTATGTACTTCATATAACACAACCCAATTTGCATTAATAAATTGCATACTTTGTATAAAAACATAAAGAATTACATCAATAATTACCCACTAATAATGTTACAATGATGTGTCATACACATAAACATTAACCCAAAAATAACGTACTATTTATAATTTAAACACAAAATAACGTACTGTCACACCCCGAGCCGGCGGGCCGGATTGTGTGTTCCGTCGGGCGGAATGGTCCCGCGGCGCGATATCGGGAATGATAATCGTGATAATCAGATTGTTTACATAGCATCAATGTTGAGAATTACTTAAGCATAATGAAATTAGACTAGGATTACAAAGTTAAGTTACAATTGTCAATGTTTGATAATTTAACTGAGTAAACCTATCATAAGAATCATAAGTTTACTATCTTGTAACTGTACAAGACATCAAAAGTGATTCACAGTAATCCACAAAAATGGGTGCTTCCCAAAAACTACTAGGTCCTCTAACTGGAAATCCTAGCATGCATTCATGAGCCTTAGCTTACTTCTGTACGTCACCTGAGAAAGCATGTAAGAAAACAAACTCAACACAATGGTTTGTGAGTTCATATGGTTTAATATTTGAAAAATAACTTTGCAAACCTTTTCGGTAACAACCTTAACCTCACTAACATCACCTGTAATATCCAGTTCGGTATGCTTATATATAGGGCATACGATAGGGTCGAGCCTACAACCCGCCCAGACGCCATCCCACCACATACTAAACCACATATGACATTGTTGTTAATGATAATTAAGCATTTTACCAACCATCCAATTCTATTCCCATCATAGCTTTAAGCATTCTGTTTTAAGAGTTTAAAACACGCACACAATAGCATTTACAAACCTCTTTGGTAACAACCTTAATCTCATTAACATCACCTGTAATATCCAGCTCGGTATGCTTATATATAGGGCATACGAAAGGGTCGAGCCTACAACCCACCCAGACGCCATCCCACCACATAATAAACCGCATATGACATTGTTGTTAATGATAATTAAGCATTTTACCTACCATCCAATTCCACTTGCATTATAGCTTTAAGCATTTTGTTTAAAAGTTTCAAACACGCACCCAATAGCATTTGAACATCAAGTTTTTAAGAGTTACCTTTATGGACAGCTGAACACCCTAAGAAATCCAGCATCAATCCATAACGGAACTAAATGTGACTCGCGACTTCGGTGTTTTGATAAAGGGTTTCTCAAGATGACACAAAGTCAACTAAAGAAATCCAGAATCATCTTAGTCACTCGTCACAAAATTAGAGTGGAACTAAGAAGAACACTGAATGACTAGTAGGGGTTGACACCATAGGTCAACACTCGGCAGCCAATCAGTCTGTCTTACATGATTCTGACAACGAAGAACACTGATGACTAGTAGGAGTTGACACCATAGGTCAACACTCGACGGCCAATCAGTCTGTCTTACGAAGTCCAATAGCTTTAGCATACAAGTTTACAGCATTCACATAGCTTATCATTAACGTATCCTGTGCACAAGTACTAGCTTCACAATCGGAATCCCATTCCGATTGCCTTAGCATTTCAAGCATATCAAGTATTCAAGTGTTTCAAGCATTCCAAGCATTTCAAGCATTTCGAGCATATTAAACACTTCAAGCATATAAGTTTTTCTGAGTTTAAGTATATGAGCTTTCAAAAGTACAGTTTATAAAAGCACTTCAGAGTTTTAACATTTGTTTGCTCAGGCATTTAAAAGAATCAAGAGTTTTAAGCAAACAAGTATAAGTGTATAAAGCATTAGCATTAAGAATATGTGTATAAAGCATTAGCATTAAGGATAAGTGTATAAAGCTTTAGCATTATGAATAAGTATAAAAACATTTAAGAAACATTTAAACATTTGTTTAAAATGTGTAAAAATGCTTCTCAGTCCCGAGGTAAAAGCAAAATAGTTTGAAAAGGGACAAATGAACTCACATGTGTAGCTAATAGTTGAATCACAACAGAAAATATGCGCTTGTTAATGGTAGTTTATGTATCTTCAACACCTGAGTTGTTTTAAGAAGATCCAAATACTATAAGTATTTAATACCGCCGTATCTAGGGTTTTGGTCTCGGTGTGCAACTATGTTTCCTAGATGTTACTAATGTGTTGCTATGACTTTCTCTAACTAACCTAAGTATATTACCCGTTTGTAACCCTTATCCCGTAGGTAGTGACTATTAAACCTTAGCTAGATCAGGTTTATGTTAATTACATCCAAGCCTTTAATTAAAACATTTTTAAGATAATTCATTTTAGGTTAAGCATTTAGATAGAAATCGTTTAAATTAATTTAATAAGGTTTATAAATCAATTTCTTTTATTAAAAACATAATTTATTTTAAAGAAATTATAAGTTAACTTGTTAGACTTAAGTTAATCTCACTTGATTAACTCTAGGTCTATTGTTAAATCTTCGTTTCTCTTGGTTCTTTGATCGTTCGTGAGTACAACTTAGCTTAGAAGGTTCAATGGAACTATCTAACTTAGTTGTATATGGTATGACATTTACTAAGTATTGGGTGTTAATAATGAACTAACACTCACACTTAATTACTTCCTTGATTATTTGTAATCTCATGCTTTATGTTAAAATAGTTAGAACCCTTGATGTTGTTGCATTAATCTTTGCTTAACCTCAAATCCCATTGGATAGATTAAATCTATCTTTACATGTCATTGTAGTTTAAAGAGATGGATTATTGAAACCTATAGCTTAGATAAGGCACAAAACCGATTTGTACTTATAAACCCTAACAGGTTTTCTCATGCACACACACAAGATCAAATCCCATGCATGCAATACATCCCCCCACCCATGCACAAGATAGTATACACAAGCTCAAGTAAATAATCCACCCAATCCCACGGCCGTATGAGGCTTGGCCGAGTGAAGGCTATGTGCGAAAGGGTTGGCCTATCGAATGAGCCACTTGGCCGAAGCAGCTTTGTCCGAATGTGGTTCCCTCAAATGGAGTGGTTCGGCTGGGTCAGCATGCTCATACGGGTGGGCAGTAGTTCGGCCGAATGAAGGTGCATAAGGTGGGTTGGCCGACCAAATGAAATATTGGTTGAATAGGCCTCATTCGGCCTAGAGGCCATTCGACGCATGGGTTGGTTACTACGGCCCATAGCCATTCGGACCACTGGACAGCAGCCATTCGGCCATTCAGCCTGGATCAGATGCAGGTCCATTTTCGACGAGCTTTTTGGTTACAAATGACATGGTACCCGTTCCTACATCATCCCTAGGTGGTTTTGTGGTGTTTTCCTAAAGTTTTGGGTGGTTTGATTGGCTAGAAGGGTGGCCGACTGTAACATCAGTGCCAGAAACGGCACCGGAACAGTGATCTCAACCGTAATGTGAACAGTAGTCAGGTACGAACTATGTGTGTTTCAGTGTGTTTTCATATTCAGATTATGTTTCATTATCGTTTTATGTTATCCAAGGATAAATTCAGAATTTGTTCAGGAAACAAAGCTCAGAACGATGGTTCGTTAGTCAGATAGTAATCTGGCGACACAGAACCATCATGTGATTATTTGTTAGAATTTTATTACGTATAATCGTATGTGAGGCTTTACAGAACGAAATAACAACGGATGTCGTTATGTGAATGCTAAACCGACAGATTATTCGTATACGTGACGATCTGTACGAATAAGTCTGGAAGTTTAATGTTCTGAATGATATTCAATAATTAGAAAACAATATTGAAAAGTATAGTTATCGCCGTGTTTGTACGGGTGACGATTCGAACGAATACGCGCAACGACCGTACGATTCGATTTTAAACCGTAAATTATTTATTTCTAAAAATTTAAAATAAATAAAAGATATTTAGTTAATTTACTAGGAATAACCACCTAAAATAATTTTATTAACCTTATTTTAAAACCGAGCCGTTTCGTTATGAAAAAGACGAAAAACCGACACTTTTATGCAAGACCACGCGAAACCGAACGAACCAAGGTATTTTTACCCCCATTTATGATAGCATTGGATGCCATCTTTCACTCTCACCAACCAGCCACCATCACCAAATTCGGCCCTCTCTCTAGTTTCTCTCTCTAGAAGCTCAACACTCGATCTCCCACGTTTCTTCACGAAATCTCGCATTCTTGGTGTCCAAACGACCACCACGACTTGTAGAACACGAAGGTACAACCAATCCAAGCTTTTATCCGTCTGAATTGAGGTAAAAATCAATTTATAGTTGCGATTTTAGGGTTTTGAAACCCCTTTGATCGACCACTGTTCTAGTCGAGTATACACCCCTTTTGACCCATAGGATTTCACCTTAACATTGCTAGAAAGTGTATGAGTGAGTGTTGTTCGAATCTTGGCGGTTTAGGGAGGATTTAGGCTGCCATGGGGGTTATGGTTCGAACACCCGAATAGGGTTCTACCCAGGCCGCCGAATGGCTCGGCTAACACATTCGGCCGAATGGCCTTGCCCTCTCATTCGCCGAATGGCTTGGGATCTCCAACTAGGTCCATGCGTCGAACCAGCCTCCTTCGGCCCAACCACATTCGCTGGAAACTACCCTTTCGGCCAACTCTCTTCGCCCGAACCAGGGACCCCATTCGACCAACTCCATTCGAACAAACTTATTTCTCATTCGGCCTAGCTCATTCGATCAGCCCTACTAGTAGACTAGTGACTCATTCGATCGGTAGAGTTATTCGGCCCATCAGTCGGCCCAACCCATTCGTCCCCTTTCGGCCATGCAATCATTCAATGGGCCTGAACCATACACGAACCCACTGGTTCGGTCCAAGCTCATATCCACTTGACTAGGATCGGGTTGTTTAATCAAGGGTTAAGGTGATGAGTTTGCATGGGAAGTAACCAAGTATGTGTGTGTGCATGCACTTTATAGTGGGTGTGTGTGTGCATGGGTTTGGGTTACAAAATGCAAGCATGAATTATACTTTGTGTGTGCATGCATGGAATTCGATTTTTGTGAGTCACATGGGAGATATCTAATAGAGTCTAACCATGGGATTTGCAACATGATAATAAGATTAAATCAAGAAATAATGTGTGAGGTCTTAGTCTAAACTACAAGGAATTATTAAAGAAAACCCTAGATTCGGGTTTTCATTTACAAGGGTTTTCATAAATCGCCTCATGAACTAAACATGGGTGGTGATATTATTGGGTTCAAAACACTTGGGAATACATGGGGAATCAAAGATCATAGTCTAAAGTAAGGTGTTGATCTTCCGATTAATACTTGACACTTAGACAATTTGAAGGAAACATATAATTACATTAGATAGTTATTGAACTATCTCGGATGAATTATACGAAGATTTACTCAAAGAATCAGTGAATAATCAAGCACTAGTAATGGGTCAAGGTTAATCTAGATGGATTAACCAAAGCCTATCAAGTTATTTTCTTAAACAAAATTTGTTTTTAACAAAAGAAATTAAATTGTAAGCTTCGTTAAATAATTTAAACAATTTTAAGTAAATGTTTAGTTTGAACTGGATTAAATGGATGTGTTGATTAAAGATTTTAAATGAGGTGACCTAAAACTATTTTAAATTAAAGTCTTGTAATGATCAAATTGTGGGAATACGGGTTGACAACGGGTAATAAGTTAGACTAGTTAGAAGGAATCTTAGAAACACATTAGCATAATAGGACACTTAGTTGCACACCGAGACCAAACCTTAGATGCGTCTGTTATACATACTTATCGTATTTGAATTCTCTTAAACCAACTCAGGAACTGAAGAAACATAACCCACAAACAAAGAGTGCGCATTTTGTGATTCATTTGCACAGCAACACACGTGAGTTCATTGTCCCTTTTCTAAACATTTTGTTTTCAAATGCTGGGCTGAGAAGCATGCGTAAATTATTTTCGTAAGATTATATTTACTTATATTCTTTTACTTAACATATGTTCATATGTATAATTGTTATCCTAGATCATGTTTAGGTATACAATATACAAGAATTCAAAGTAAGTTGTTTATTCATTATGAATATATAATCGTTTCAAATCAAAGAACTCTTTTTAAAGAACTATTTTCAAAGAACTAAAGATCTAAATCAAAGAACTACTTTCAAATGCCTATTTCAAAGAACCAACGATCTATTTCAAAGAACTATTTAATGGTGTGTTGTCAAAGAACTAACGATCTATTTCAAAGAACTATTTCAAGGGTCTAACTGGGAAATATCAAAGATAGCATGTGCCATTCTCAGGTTTGAAAGATGTCCTAGCTAGACTGATCGAATATGAGACACATGTTTGATGATATTTACAGTATTCCCTAACTGTTTTGAGGAGCATCTGGGAAATTCTCAAAGATAACATGTGCCAAAGAACTATACGAAACTATGGATGGTCTAAAGAACTATAAAAGCCTATATATCAAAAGAAGTCCTGGCTATACTGATTGATTATAGGTCACATGTTTGATGAGGTTTACAGATCTCCTTTACTACTAAGAACCCTGATTGCTAGACTAGTCTACTCGAATTGACCAAGGCCCAATCATTAGGTCTTAGATTTACTTAAATGTTTATTTATTTATTTAATTAAGCATTTATTGAATTGTTTCTATACATGTTATGGTTGATCATGATTGTGTGATGAACTTAAGGAATCAACAGAGATTTCAAAGTGTATTTACAGGAACAAAGAACTGAAGAACTAAGAGGTTAATGTAGGGGTAAAATGCTTAATTATCATTAACAACAGTGTCTTATGTGGGATAGTATGTGGTGGGATGGTGTCTAGGCGGGCTGTAGGCTCGACCCTTTCGTATGCCATATATATAAGCATACCAATCTGGATGATACATGTGATGTTAATGAGATTAAGGTTGTTGCCCGGGGGTTTAACAAATGTTTGTATGTATGTTAGAACTATGGCGGAACTAAGAAGTGAATGGTAGGTAAAAATGATTAATTATCATTAACAACAATGTCATATGTGGTTTAGTATGTGGTGGGATGGCGTCTGGGCGGGTTGTAGGCTCGACCCTTGCGTATGCCCTATGTATAAGCATACTGAACTGGATATTACAGGTGAAGTTAGTGAGGTTAGGGTTTTTACCAAAAAAGGGTTACAAAACTACTTTCAAATACTCAACTATATGAACTCACCAACCATGTGTTGACTTGATCTTTTTGCATGACTTCTCAGGTGACGAACATGTCAATTAAGAAGTTATTGCTTCTGGACTAGGACTTCAGATAGAAGACTTAGTATTTTTGGACCTGCATACTTTTGGGAACATCGTCATACAATATATTTTGTATATCTTGTGTAGATACAAGATAAAAAATTTACGATGTTGATGGTAGATTTACATTGTTAAATTATAAACGATACTGATGTAATTTAACTTTGTAATTCTATTCTATTTAGCATTTCTCATTTATATCATGTGCAATGTAAATAATCTGATCATCACGATTATCACTCACGATATCGCGCCCAGGGGACCTTCCACCCGACGGGGAATCCGATCTGTCACACCCCGAGCCGGCGGGGTTGGATCGAAGTCCCCGTCGGGCGGAAGGTTCTCTGAGTGCGATATCGTGACTGATAATCGTGATGATCAGATTGTTTACATAGCATCAATGTTAAGAATAATTAAGCACAATAATTCATTAACTATGATTACAAAGTTAAATTACAAATCTAGGTAAACCTATTCAAAAGAATCAAATATATCTATCTTGTATTTGTACAAGATATCAAAAAGAGATTCGTATTGATCTCAAAAGATGTGCTTCTTCAAAATTCAACTAGGTTCTATGTCTGGTCATCCTAGTATGTAATCCTGAATCTTAGCTTAATCCTGTGCGTCACCTGAGAAAGCATGTAATAAAACAAAGTCAACACAATGGTTGGTGAGTTCATGTAGTTTTTATGTAAAAATAGTTGTAAAATCGTTTGGATGACAACCTTAACCTCACCATTAACCACCTATATCATCTGATTCAGTATGCTTATATATAGGGCATATGTAGGGGACAAGCCCCAGCCACCGTCCCACCACATACCGAACCATATGATATATTGTTCCTGATGATAACTAAGTGTCTCATCCTACCTGTTTGATTCCCCAAAATGTTTGATTCCAAATGTTTGATTCTTTGAATTAGATTACCCTGTAATTGTTTACCTTGATTCCCTGGATGACAACCTTAACCTCACTAACAACCACCTATGCTATTCAACCAAGTATGCTTATATATAGGGCATGTGTAGGGGACAAGCCCCAGCCACCGTCCCACCACATACCGAACCATATGATATATTGTTCCGGATGATAACTAAGTGTCTCATCCTACCTGTTTGATTCCCCAAAATGTTTGATTCCAAATGTTTGATTCTTTGAATTAGATTACCCTGTAATTGTTTACCTTGATTCCCTGGATGACAACCTTAACCTCACTAACAACCACCTATGCTATTCAACCAAGTATGCTTATATATAGGGCATGTGTAGGGGACAAGCCCCAGCCACCATCCCACCACATACCGGGCTGCTTAACATATTTTTGTTAATGATAATAAAGCATTTCATCCCACTACTCTGATCTCATGACATATGATTCTTAACGTTTGTTTCCCTGCCAATGTTTACTTTGTTTCCCCCGAAATGACAACCTTAACCTCACTAACAACCACCTATGCTATCCAACCAAGTATGCTAATATATAGGGCATATGTAGGGGACAAGCCCCAGCCACCGTCCCACCACATACCGAGCTGCTAAACATATTGTTGTTAATGATAATTAAGCATTTCATCCCACTACTATTGATTCCACAACGAATAAGTCTCAAGTTTAATAGGCACCATTATGGACAGCTGAAAACCCTAAGGAGTTCAGCATCCATCCATAATGATCCTATTTATGACTCGTGACATGTTTTGATAGAGAAACCTTCAATTTAACACAAAGTCAACTAGAAGAACTCAATCATTCTAGTCACTTGTCATAACCATGGTTGAATCAAGAAGAACACTGAATGACTAGTAGGGGTTGACACACAGGTCAACATGCGGCGGCCAATCAGTATGTCTTACATGACTCTGACAAAGAAGAACACGGATGACTAGCAGGGGTTGACACACAGGTCAACACGCGGCGGCCAACAGTCTGTCTTACAATGTCCAAAAGTTTATGCATACAAGTCTAAAGCATTCACATTGTTTCACTGATGACTAGTTGTGGTTGACACACAGGCCAACACGCGGCGGTCAATCAGTCTTTTGTTTAAGCATCTCATGTTTCAAGCATTCAAGGGTTCAAGAATCCAAATGTATCAAGCATTCCAAGTGTTCATGTATCCCAAGTATATCATGCATTCAAGTATTCAAGTATCCCAAATGTATCAAGCATTCACGTGTTTCAAGTATTCTAAGTATAACAAGTATTCACATGTTCTCAAGTATTTCAAGTGTATTAAGCATCCAAGTATTTCAAGCATCTCACGTATATAAGTATTTCTAAGCATATATGTTTCAAGTTAAGTTTAAGCAAATCGTTATAAGTGTAAAGTAATTTAATACTTTACTAAAGGTGAGAACATTAACTTTCCGAAATAATTGTATAAAGCCTTAGTGTTTAGTTTAAGCATTTTCAAAGCCTTAAGATTTTGTGTACAGCTAAACATAGAGTTTATAAGTTAAACCTTAATCGTGTAGTTTAAGCACATAGTTTATAACATAAGTATTTAGCTCCAAGTTTAAGTGTCAAGTTTATATCATAAGCGTTTAGCATAAGGTCTAAGCTTCAAATATATGTTGTAAGCCTCAAGTATTTAGTTTAAACTTCTCGTTTAAAGTATAAGTATCAAGTCTATAGCTTCTCAAGTATACTAGTTTCCAGTTTGATCACAAAGTGTTTGTAAAATGTAAATAAGTATAAAGTAAATAGCATTTGCTATTTACACCATAGCCTTAGTTTTTGTTTTCCCACCCAAGCATTCCAATATCATGCATACAAGTCTCATAAGCATCCATCATATGATTTCAAGCCACAAGTTTAAAGTATAAGTTTCAAGTCCATTGTTTCTCAAGTATAAAAGGTTCCAAGCATAAGCTTCAACATAAGTATCATGTTTGTGTTTAAAGCATTAAATAACATTTCAATGGTTTATGAAAATGTTTAACATGGTTCTCAGTCCGGAAGTAAAACAAAAGGTTTTAAAAGGGACAAGTGAACTCACCTGTGTTTGAAGTGGTTGACTTATCTTAACTTAGGTCAATCAGGTCTTTCTCTTCCCTTACTAATGCTAATGTGGGATCAGTTACTTCCGAACAGTCTATTGACTCCCGAACAACTACATTTGTCCATGAATTCCCTTCTGCTTCACCTTGTGGCCTATCCCAGACAGCTATGGAAGCTGCTAGCTACCTTCTTCCCATTCTTTAGTAGCCCGAGTTGAGTTCTACATCCTAAGGAGATAGAGAAAGCCCTTCCAGAGATTCATATAAAACCTGTTCTTGAAAACAGCCTACTCATGCAAAGAGTCCTTTTCCCCATGCCCATGCTATGAAAACTTCACACCAAGTCAAGCCGCTAGCTTTAGTAAGAAATTGAGATTCCTATTCCTGTCCGGCTTGAAACTAGAATTAGATAAGTATAGTACGCAGGGAAGTACCTATCTGAAAGGAAGGTAACGGCTGGCACATAGGGACATCGGTTTAAGCTCCCTCAATGGGTAGCTAGCTCATATGGAATATGTCTCTGGCTTGCTCCTGTCTGCTCTTTGGTTATCTATCGGAAAGAGTCGTAATCTTTCCTTTCTGTCTACAAAGAAATTCTTTCTATTGATTCCCGCGAATCTGGAATCTCTGTAACTATGGAAAAGGGTCATAGCGTTCTGATAAGGAAAGAAGATACGTAAGCCTATTTTTTCTTGAAAAAGGCCTTTCTTTTAGGATATATCTTTCTTATTTATACAATAAAAAGAGGAAAAATTAGATCTTGATTTGCGGTGCCCCGACAGAGAAGAGGCCCTTCAAATCATGGCTGAAGTCCCCACGAAGGGATATATCACAGAATTTGGTTTTGATTTTGACTTGAAAAGCACGGGAAAAGCAGACAGTTTGCCCTTCCTTATTAAAAAAATAGAGGATAGGATTCCTTGTAGGCTACTTCTTTACTATCAGAAAAAGATTCATTGTTTAAGGATGCAGCTTATTTGCTTTGCTCCATCCTCTTTTTCTCTTGTCCCTTATCTGATTATCTTATCTGATTGACTTTCCTCTCTCTTTAGGGATTAAGGTGGTGTGCTCTTCTGAGTGGGAGTGTGTGTTGTGCCAGAAGGCTTGCGTATAGTATATATAGAAAGATTCGGAAAATCGTTCTCGAGGATGCATCTCCATCTCCTCGTTCAAAGCAGCGTGGTAGATCAACACGCTTATCTTATATAAGAAAGAAAATAAGCAGGGGAGCCAAGAATCTCAAAGAGAGTCTGAGAAGCTTAGGCAAAAGCATACGCTTCAGACGTTTCTAGGGCTTTAGTTCCTTTTCTATATCCTTTTCTCTATGGTAGATAGAATATGCATTTTGTTCTTCTTCTTGTGATTCTTTCGGCTGTGAACCTGAGCTAATTCTTTTCTTTATTGTAGCTGAATCTCCAACAAAAAGACCTACTCGCGGCACATAGGCTATATCTTTGAATGAATCATCGACTTGGGACCTATTCTTTCATTTTTCCAGTGAGGGGATCTCGGTCTCACTAACAAAACTTGACGATGAGACTTTCCGGGCCCTCTTTTGATAATAGATCCACGTAGGGAATATGTCCTCCAAACGGCATGTTATTTGTTTGCTTCTGCTCTTCTGGCTGACAGGGTAGCCGATGATTAGCCTTTGTTGGCGGGGCTTGACTTTCCGACTAGTATCAGTGTAGGATACCAATCTCGATGTCTTCCCCTCCCTTTTTGAGGTTTTTTGATTAAGTCTCTCAACTGACTTACAACTTCCCTCCTGCCCCCTCATCCATCCATTGCTTTATTCCGTGGTATTGGCTAGGGCCTAAGCTTGAGGAAGTTCAAGGCACGGTCATCTTCACCTGGCTCTAGCAGCTTCCCTACGTCACCAATTAAACTGGGTCAAGGGGGTTGGGGCTCATTTTCCTTTGTTGATTGAGCTCTTTCGGAAATCGGCCCTTCCCTTCTTCACAGGCTCAGAACTTGTATTCTGAATCTTGAGCTTGGCCGTTGCGTTGGCCTGTGATAACTAGTAGTAGGTAGGTGGCCACCTCACTAATCAAGTCTATGGGGCGTCTTTCTTCTACTTCCACCCCACTTGCCGTCACAGACAAATCAGAAAATGACTTAGGTGATGTGGGCTTCCTGACCCTGATGAATCAAGAAGGGTTCGCTCTTGGCCTACGCCTCGGCTTTCTGAAGATAAATACACTGCCCGATCCGCTGCTTCACCTATAGGTATTGATACAGCGGCTGAACTAATGGAAAGAAAGACAGGGTTTTCCACATCCATCTCGGGCAATAAAGACAGGGTTTTCCACATCCATCTCGGGTAATAGAGCTCGTACAGCAAGATCTCTTTCTTCTTCTTCAAATGGCGAAAGGGATCTCGAAGCGACTAGTCTGATCTGGTACGATGTAGGTTGGGGGTTTTGAGTCATAGAGAGTCTGTATTTTATTGGACTTGGCGAGAAGTGTTAAGAGCAGACTAAGCTAAGGAAGAAAAAGAGGATTAGGATGCTTATCTTCCTTCCTACACCTAACTTGGCTATCGCTTGTCAGCTTCAGTCCCTGTTGAATCGGTTCTATCCGTTGATTTCTGGTTCCATCCTAGGATTCTTCCTTCAGTCCGAAAAGCCAAGCCACTGATGCTACTGCTGCTAAATCAGCCGATGGAGTGCAACGTTACCGGGTCATTCTGTCAGTTTTAAGAGCCTTCGGCAATGGCAAAGAAAGACCGTTCTGAGTAGCAGTAACGCTCATAGCAAGCAAGAAAGATGGGGTAAAGGGGCGAAACGGCGGGAAAGAAAAGTTCAGTTTATAGAGTCGGAGAGCTAGTAGAGCTCATAGGTTTCTACCTGTGACTAACTTAGTGTGCTTTTGGTAGCAGCAGCCATACCAACAATCTATCTTTCGTAAATAAGCACTCGCATTACGGTGCGAGATCTGCCAAGCTAAGCTCAATCACAACCCACCGGCGAGTGAGGGCTAAACGGTATTGATAGATTGAAACTAGAAAACCTTCATTCCTGAACTAGCCTCATGAACACGCCAGTCTCAACTTTCCTGTTCAACTTTCTAGTGCGTCTATCTAAGGATAGATCTCGGTATCTGTGGAGAGGAAAAGAATGAATCCTACTAATGCGTCAAAATATAAAAAAATTGATCTGTATTCCCCTTTCTTTATAGGTCTCGTGTTCCCCCTATTGAACGAAATGCAAAAACCACATACCCACAAACTTGTCAATAAACAATTCTATGTTCAATTTGACTACAAACAATTCTATGTTCCACTTGACTCCTACCCATACCGTGTTCAATTGTACAACTACCAATTCAATCTTGAGATTTAGTAAGAATAGCAGACGGTATACTAGTCAGGACTCTTCTTTTCTACGAACAAGTCAGTACTCGCACTATTGGGAGAACATGCGTCAAAGAAGGTCGTTTTCTTTTCCGTCTTCGCACTATTGTACGAATTTATCCCTGTACCTAAAAAAGTCTTTATTTCACGCTGGAGCATTTGTAAGCGACGGGATCTTAGCAGCTTCTTCCCGAGTTGCATTAGCTAAAGTGGATCTACGATCACAGGAACTAATCAATCGGTCTGTTCTGCCCCATAAGCATCTGGATGGTCTACGATCAGTGCTATTCGTACACCCTATGCCTGATTTCGCAACTTCAACCCTTTCCCTATCCAATGTAGCTGTGCTGCGCCTTATTGGCTTCTTTTCAGTTAACGAGCAAGCAAACAGCCTTCGGTTCCTAACAAGCTAAGCACCTACCCCGCTGGCCTGGGGAACTACGAACTACTAGTTAGGCCTATCTGGCCTAACTAGCTTGTTAAACCTGATCGGGACCTCTACCACTCTTGTAGATCACTGAGCTATTGACCAGAGACTAGGAGTCATTGTCATCTTAGAGCTATGAGTCAGAACAATGTTCACCAACTATTCCATAGTAATCATCCAGCCAGCTCTAGTATTTGTTGTCGTGTTCAAGATCCTGTATTGATTTCGCATTGTTTGTATCTTGTAAGTATATGTTTTATGTAATTGAGTGTGTGTATGTGTTAGCCCTAAAGTTGGCTAACACTCGTAAGTCTCGGTCATTATTCGGCCCTCCTTTGTTCTTGCAAATTCACGATCTTTAAAATGTTATGTTTATTGTTTGTATTCCATGAATCCTTGTGAGTATGCTTGAGTGTTTATTAGCTTATAAAGAGTCTCACGTAGTTCTTATTCATTGTGTTAGGGTGTTAGGTGAATTCTTAACCAAGTGGGCCGAATAAGAGTTTGTCCTAATGGGCCAAGCGATTTGGGCTAGTGTTCAACCAAATATGAGTTGGGCTGAATTTTCTTGCTATTGGGCCGCATGCAATAAAAGTGGGCCGACTAATTGTGTATTGGGCCAAGTACAAAATAATGCGGGCCGATGATCTGGGTCGGTTGCCTAACTTTTGGGCCGACATAATGGGATAATCTAAATGTGAAATATAAACGAAATGGGTACATGTCTGAAAATAAGGTTCGGTCTCCACGGTTACAGCGAACCTAGTAGCAAAGGTTCGGCCATGTTAGGCCGGTTCGCCAAGTAGAAGGTTCGTGGAGTGTAGCTCACATCAGAAGGTTCGCCGTCCTTGTCCTTAGGGTTCGGCTGATGGGGATGGCTCGTGACCTGCAGGTTCGCTGGGGGTTCGCCTCCTTCATGCATGGTTCGTGCATGGGAGGTTCGCCCATGTCACAAAGGTTCGTCGGTGGTAGGTGGAACATGTCCAGGTTCGGCTCTTTAACAAGGGTTCGGCTAGTGAATGGTTCGGCTAACTCCATGTGGGTTCATCTCGCGTGTGTGTGTGCCATAAGGTTCGGCCAGTGAACCAAGGGTTTGGTCGTCTTCCTCCAACCAAAAAGGTTCGCTCGTCCCTTGTTGAAGTCCCACGAACCTGTAAACGTCTTTCACCATAATGGAGGCTATTCCATCGATCTGACCTTTCCCATGATGTCATTACCCATAGATAAGATCTTGGGAAGGAGTGGTTTCGATGGTGATGACCTATAGCCGGGTTTTAATGGTGGTGTTCGAACAACAAAGAAATCCATGAAAAACCCTAATTTTTGCGAGTTTCAAAGCTTCATACCTCGAGATTTGCTGAATAAATTTTCAGATCGGTTGTACTTCCGTGTAGAGGGAGTCGAGAGCTTCGCGTGGGCGCCAAGAACACCCAAATCCGTTAAGAAACGAGTGAGTTATGGAGGATTGAAAATTGGTTATTCCAGAGAGAGAAAGTGACGGGTGAGAGTTTTAGAGAGAGAGAGAGTTCATGAGAAATGAAATAAAAGCCACCATTTGGTGTTTAAATACCCCGAGGGTATTCGGGTTCGTTTCGTTTGCTCGGTTCACGTTTTCGTTGCGTTTCCGGATCGTAAAGCGCGTTTTTACGCAAGTTAAATAAAAAGACTTTATTTAACTTATTTTAAAGGTTGTAATTCCTAAATAAATACTAATTATTAAATTTTCCTTGAATTATTTGTCGTAATTCGTTATTTTTACGCGTTTCGTTGTTGTTTCGCGTATTTTGCTTTAATGCGACTTAAATTAAAAATATTTTGGTTTTAATTTATTTATGATGAGTTTCAAAATAGTAAAACAGGAAGTATTTTATTTCCTTACATTTATTATCGTTCGAATCGTCTTTGTTTCGTTTCGTCAGAAAATGTCACTTACGCGCGTCTTCGTACAGAGCGCTAACTGTACGAACACGATCGTACGTTTCACTTTCTGATTTTGTTTTCTACTTTTAATCATCGTTTCAGATCGTTAAACTATCAGATCTATTCG
Organism: Mikania micrantha; assembly: GCA_009363875.1. Lineage (NCBI taxonomy): Eukaryota > Viridiplantae > Streptophyta > Magnoliopsida > Asterales > Asteraceae > Mikania > Mikania micrantha. The sequence goes on along the minus strand of CM018691.1, from coordinate 54,486,920 downwards.
TACAGATCGTCACATATACGAATAGTTCGTCAGTCTAGCTTTCCGTAACAACTACTGTTATTGTTTTGTTCTGTTTATCCTCACATACTTTTAAACCTAATTATACAAAATCAAACATGTATGCATCTGTTCATGATTGTCTGATGTGTTTCTGACTGTTTAAACCATAAGATTTAAATCAGAATTTCAGAAACATCGTGTAATTGTTTACGTTTAGCATCGAATGTTAATAGCTTCTAAGTATTTCTCCTAGTTTGCAACTGAGTTACTGTACTAATTATTGTACAGTTTGCTGTTCCGGTAACGATTCCGGCACAGATGTTACAGTCTCCCCTTGTTAAAGAAATTTCGTCCCGAAATTTAAAAGTTATTATCGGGTACAACTTTCCTTGTAACAAATGGAAAACCTTTGTTTGAAGTGATGTCCCTACACTCCCAAATAAACTCTGGGTCGTGTTTGGGATCCTTATGTATGTCCTCACAGTTCTGCTAATCTTATTGCTCATAGTTGTCTTACTGTTACGGCTTGCTAAGTCTCTGTATGATTCTAACACTTTATTGTTCAAAACTAACTGATGCAATGAGCATCAATTGTTACACAACCTTAGTGTTAGTGGTGGTTTCCTGTGTATGCTCTATGCATTAACTAAGGATTCTTTCATTGTTTATACTCAATAAAAGAGTTCCTAAGTTCTCATGGAATACGTATGTGGTTATACTTAATAAGAATAAGATAAGTTTCTTATTCATACTAGTATCAAAATAAAATGAAATCTTATGAGTTAAAGAGGTGTCACATACCAGTACCTGTTTCCGGGTCTTGGTGTGCAGCAGGAGCTCCTATCATGAAAGCTCTTCCCCTCGGTACTTGATCTCCTGGTTGTGCCCTCTTTAGGCAGTTCCTGGAGAAATGACCTAGTTCTCCACAGTTAAAGCATCCCTGATTGTTGTTGTTGTAGTTGCCAAGGTTTTGTGGTGATGGTTTTGCAATAGTAGCATTGTTCACAGCCGGAGTCGGTGAAGTTCGACAGTGTTGAGCCATATGGCCTTTTCGGCCACAGTTGGTACACTGCCTACACGGCATAGTGGCAGCATGATGAAACTGACATTGTGCACATTGAGGATGTACACCAGTGTAAGGTTTGCGTGCAGCTTTAGTAGATACTGCCGCAACTTGATTGAGTGGTGTGGGCATCGCGTATTGTTGGATGGCCTTTTGTTTCTTCTTTGGTTGTTTCTCCTTAGTCTTGTCCGAATCATCTTTCAATTCCCTAGACTTCACCATCACATCAGTGAGTTTAGCTGACAAGGAGATTGCAGATTCTAAAGTTGCAGGGTTTGCAGCAAGTACAATGCCCTGAATGCAGGATGGTAATCCTCCTACATATCGGTCAATTCGCTTTTCCAGTGTTGGCACCATCTCAGGCACCAAGGCTACCAATTCATGATAGCGAGTAGTGTATGTCATGTGATCAGCTCCTTTCATCACATGATTTGAGAGTTCAACTTCCAAGTTCTGTAGTTCGTGCTTAGGACAGAACCCATTCCTCAAGAGGGTTTTGAATTCTGCACAAGGCATGGCTAGTGCTTCATCCCTACCTCGAGCGTTTATCTGTGAGTTCCACCAAGTTAGGGCACGCTTACTGAAAGAACCCGCAGCATAGCGAACCTTATGTCTCTCCGGACAACTGCTTAGGTCCAATGTATTTTCCATCTTCTCTAGCCATTGGATCAGTCCAACGGCTCCTTCAACACCGCTAAAGCTTGGCGGTTTGCATCCTACGAATGATTTGTATGAACAGTCTGATTTAGCGCCGGCATTTCCACTAGTTTCCCCCGTAGTACGCCCGGAGTTGTTACCGTGGTCTCGAATCCTGTTAATCATCTCCGGAATAATATCCTTCATCTGGTTAGTCAACTGGCTACTCAGTAATGTTGCCAAGGCAACCGTAACAGGGTCCAGAATTAAAGCTGCATTCGGATTCGGAGGAGGGTTGAGTGGAGGAGGAGGAGCCGGCGGTGAATCAGGCGGTGATGGTGTTGAAGAGTGCGGTGCTGAGGTTTGTGAAGTAGTCACCGGGGTCGGTTGTCTTCAAGGCGGCATTCTGATCATAACCAAAGATATTGGTTAGAGCAGTGGTTGAATACAGAAGACACAATGCAAGCTTAAGTCTTATGTTCTCTACATGAGGGTCCCTAAGTTATAGTCTAGGCCAAACCGGTTAAGTATGTGACCTATTATTCTCTATAACCTTGAGCTCTGATACCAATCTGTCACACCCCGAGCCGGCGGGGTTGGATCGAAGTCCCTGTCGGGCGGAAGGTTCTCGAAGCGCGATATCGTGAATGATAATCGTGATGATCAGATTGTTTACATAGCATCAATGTTAAGAATAATTAAGCACAATAAATCATTAACTATCATTACAAAGTTAAATTACAAATCTAGGTAAACCTATTCAAAAGAATCAAATATATCTATCTTGTATTTGTACAAGATATCAAAAAGAGATTCGTATTGATCTCAAAAGATGTGCTTCTTCAAAAGTCAACTAGGATCTATGTTTAGTATGCAATCCTGAATCTTAGCTTAATCATGTGCGTCACCTGAGAAAGCATGTAATAAAACAAAGTCAACACAATGGTTGGTGAGTTCATGTAGTTTTTATGTAAAAAAAGTTGTAAAATCGTTTGGATGACAACCTTAACCTCACCATTAACCACCTATATCATCTGATTCAGTATGCTTATATATAGGGCATATGTAGAGGACAAGCCCCAGCCACCGTCCCACCACATACCGAACCATATGATATATTGTTCTTGATGATAACTAGGTGTCTCATCCTACCTGTTTGATTCCCCAAAATGTTTGATTCCAAATGTTTGATTCTTTGAATTAGATTACCCTGTAATTGTTTACCTTGATTCCCTAGATGACAACCTTAACCTCACTAACAACCACCTATGCTATTCAACCAAGTATGCTTATATATAGGGCATATGTAGGGGACAAGCCCCAGCCACCGTCCCACCACATACCGGGCTGCTTAACATATTGTTGTTAATGATAACTAGGCATTTCATCCCACTACTCTGATCTCATGACATATGATTCTTAACGTTTGTTTCCCTGCCAATGTTTACTTTGTTTCCCCCGAAATGACAACCTTAACCTCACTAACAACCACCTATGCTATCCAACCAAGTATGCTTATATATAGGGCATATGTAGGGGACAAGCCCCAGCCACCGTCCCACCACATACCGAGCTGCTTAACATATTGTTGTTAATGATAATTAAGCATTTCATCCCACTACTATTGATTCCACAACGAATAAGTCTCTAGTTTAATAGGCACCATTATGGACAGCTGAAAACCCTAAGGAGTTCAGCATCCATCCATAATGATCCTATTTATGACTCGTGACAAGTTTTGATAGAGAAACCTTCAAGTTAACACAAAGTCAACTAGAAGAACTCAATCATTCTAGTCACTTGTCTTAACCATGGATGAATCAAGAAGAACACTGAATGAGTAGTAGGGGTTGATACACAGGTCAACACGCGGCGGCCAATCAGTATGTCTTACATGACTCTGACAAAGAAGAACACGGATGACTAGTAGGGGTTCACACACAGGTCAACACGCGGCGGCCAACAGTCTGTCTTACAATGTCCAAAAGTTTATGCATACAAGTCTAAAGCATTCACATTGTTTCACTGATGACTAGTAGGGGTTGACACACAGGTCAACACGCGGCGGTCAATCAGTCTTTTGTTTAAGCATCTCATGTTTCAAGCATTCAAGGGTTCAAGCATCCAAATGTATCAAGCATTCCAAGTGTTCATGTATCCCAAGTATATCATGCATTCAAGTATTCAAGTATCCCAAATGTATCAAGCATTCACGTGTTTCAAGTATTCTAAGTATAACAAGTATTCACATGTTCTCAAGTATTTCAAGTGTATTAAGCATCCAAGTATTTCAAGCATCTCACGTATATAAGTATTTCTAAGCATATATGTTTCAAGTTAAGTTTAAGCAAATCGTTATAAGTGTAAAGTATTTTAATACTTTACTAAAGGTGTAGAACATTAACTTTCCGAAATAATTGTATAAAGCCTTAGTGTTTAGTTTAAGCATTTTCAAAGCCTTAAGATTTTGTGTACAGTTAAACATAGAGTTTATAAGTTAAACCTTAATCGTGTAGTTTAAGCACATAGTTTATAACATAAGTATTTAGCTCCAAGTTTAAGTATCAAGTTTATATCATAAGCGTTTAGCATAAGGTCTAAGCTTCAAATCTATATTGTAAGCCTCAAGTAATTTGTTTAAACTTCTCGTTTAAAGTATAAGTATCAAGTCTATAGCTTCTCAAGTATACTAGTTTCCAGTTTGATCACAAAGTGTGTGTAAAATGTAAATAAGTATAAAGTAAATCGCATTTGCTATTTACACCATAGCCTTAGTCTTTGTTTTCCCACCCAAGCATTCCAATATCATGCATACAAGTCTCATAAGCATCCATCATATGATTTCAAGCCACAAGTTTAAAGTATAAGTTTCAAGTCCATTGTTTCTCAAGTATAAAAGGTTCCAAGCATAAGCTTCAACATAAGTATCATGTTTGTGTTTAAAGCATTAAATAACATTTCAATGGTTTATGAAAATGTTTAACATGCTTCTCAGTCCCGAAGTAAAACAAAAGGTTTGAAAAGGGACAAATGAACTCACCTTGTGTTTGAAGTGGTTGACTTATCCTAACTAGAATGCACGCGCTCATTGTAGTATTCGTTGTCGTGTTCAAGATCCTGTATTGATTTCCCATTGTTGGTATCTTGTAAGTATATGTTTTATGTAATTGAGTGTGTGTATGTGTTAGCCCTAAAGTTGGCTAACACTCGTAAGTCTCGGTCATTATTCGGCCCTCCTTTGTTCTTGCAAATTCACGATCTTTAAAATGTTATGCTTATTTTTTGTATTCCATGAATCCTTGTGAGTATGCTTGAGTGTTTGTTAGCTTATAAAGAGTCTCACGTAGTTCTTATTCATTGCGTTAGGGTGTTAGGTGAATTCTTAACCAAGTGGGCTGAATAAGAGTTTGTCCTAATGGGCCAAGCAATTTGGGCTATTGTTCAATCGAATATGAGTTGGGCCGATGATTGGCCCAACTGTTTGTCCGAAATTGAATTGGGCTGCATGCAATAAAAGTGGGCCGACTAATTTTGTATTGGGCCAAGTACAAAATAATGTGGACCGATGATCTGGGTCGGTTGCCTAACTTTTGGGCCGACATAATGGGATAATCTAAATGTGAAATATAAACGAAATGGGTACATGTATGAAAATAAGGTTCGGTCTCCACGGTTACAGCGAACCTAGTAGCAAAGGTTCGGCCATGTTAGGCCGGTTCGCCAAGTAGAAGGTTCGTGGAGTGTAGCTCACATCAGAAGGTTCGCCGTCCTTGTCCTTAGGGTTCGGCTGATGGGGATGGCTCGTGACCTGCAGGTTCGCTGGGGGTTCGCCTCCTTCATGCATGGTTCGTGCATGGGAGGTTCGCCCATGTCACAAAGGTTCGTCGGTGGTAGGTGGAACATGTCCAGGTTCGGCTCTTTAACAAGGGTTCAGCTAGTGAATGGTTCGGCCAACTCCATGTGGGTTCAACTTGCGTGTGTGTGTGCCATAAGGTTCGGCCAGTGAACCAAGGGTTCGGTCGTCTTCCTCCAACCAAAAAGGTTCGCCCGTCCCTTGTTGAAGTTCCATGAACCTGTAAACGTCTTTCACCATAATGGAGGCTATTCCATCGATCTGACCTTTCCCATGATGTCATTACCCATAGATAAGATCTCGGGAAGGAGTGGTTTCGATGGTGATGACCTATGGCCGGGTTTTAATGGTGGTGTTCGAACAACAAAGAAATCCATGAAAAACCCTTATTTTTGCGAGTTTCAAAGCTTCATACCTCGAGATTTGCTGAATAAATTTTCAGATCGGTTGTACTTCCGTGTAGAGGGAGTCGAGAGCTTTGCGTAGGCGCCAAGAACACCCAAATCCGTTAAGAAACGAGTGAGTTATGGAGGATTGAAAATTGGTTATTCTAGAGAGAGAAAGTGACGGGTGAGAGTTTTAGAGAGAGAGAGAGTTCATGAGAAATGAAATAAAAGCCACCATTTGGTGTTTAAATACCCCGAGGGTATTCGGGTTCGTTTTGGTTGCTCGGTTCACGTTTTCGTTGCGTTTCCGGATCGTAAAGCGCGTTTTTACGCAAGTTAAATAAAAAGACTTTATTTAACTTATTTTAAAGGTTGTAATTCCTAAATAAATACTGATTATTAAATTTTCCTTGAATTATTTGTCGTAATTCGTTATTTTTACGCGTTTCGTTATTGTTTCGCGTATTTTGCTTTTACGCGACTTAAATTAAAAATATTTTGGTTTTAATTTATTTATGATGAGTTTCAAAATTGTAAAATAGGAAGTATTTTATTTCCTTACATTTATTATCGTTCGAATCGTCTTTGTTTCGTTTCGTCAGAAAATGTCACTTACGCGCGTCTTCGTACAGAGCGCTAACTGTACGAACACGATCGTACGTTTCACTTTCTGATTTTGTTTTCTACTTTTAATCATCGTTTCAGATCGTTAAACTATCAGATCTATTCGTACAGATCGTCACATATACGAATAGTTCGTCAGTCTAGCTTTCCGTAACAACAACTGTTATTGTTTTGTTCTGTTTATCCTCACATACTTTTAAACCTAATAATACAAAATCAAACATGTATGCATCTGTTCATGATTGTCTGATGTGTTTCTGACTGTTTAAACCATAAGATTTAAATCAGAATTTCAGAAACATCGTGTAATTGTTTACGTTTAGCATCGAATGTTAATAGCTAGGGCTGGCAAAATGGGTACCTGTTAAGACACGATTAAACCTGTTTATCAAAAAAATTACTATTTGATTTTATACTTTTTTTAAAAATAATAAAAATTAAGAGGCTAGACTTCATCTTTTTTTCTTATTTGTTACATAAAATATAGAACTGTCATGCTTAAATCACCAAACCAAGTGTAAAACAAGTCGTTTTCATGTTTATATTTGCATTAATCACGTCGTCTGAAACCTGTTAAAACTCGTTAAGTCCCGTTTTGACAGCCTTATTAATAGCTTCTAAGTATTTCTCCTAGTTTGCAACTGAGTTACTGTACTAATTACTGTACAGTTTACTGTTCCGGTAATGATTCCGGCACATATGTTACGCGATCCAACCCCGCCGGCTCGGGGTGCGACAAATTGGTATCAGAGCCATGGTTATAGAGAAATATAGGTCACTTATTTAAATAGTTTAGCCTAGACTATAACCTAGGGACCCTGCATGTAGAGAAGACAGGAATTTAGACTTTACTTGCATTGTGTCTTTTGCATTCGATCATTGCGCTAACCAATATACTTTTGGTTATGATCAGAATGCCGCCGAAAAGACCTCCTTCTATCGTATCACCTCCACAGAGTTCAGCTCCACATTCGTCGACGCCATCACCAGCTGATTCACCACCACCATCTCCTCCACCTCTTCCTCCTCCACTTAACCCACCTCCGGGTCCGAGCACGACTCCAATACTAGATCCGACTACGGTGGCATTGATGACTCTACTGAGCAGTCAGCTGACTAATCAGCTGAAAGAAGTGATACCGGATATGCTCAATCGGTTACAGAACGACAGCAGCAACACCGGGCATTCGTCAGGGGAAGCCAGTGGAAACACTGATGGTGCTTCAAATCACTCTTACAAGTCCTTTATGGGGTGTAAGCCGCCTAGCTTTAGCAGGAACGAAGGAGCCGTTGGATTAATCCAATGGAATGAAAAGGTTGAGACTACTCTGGACCTTTGCAGTTGTCCAGAGCATCACAAGGTTCGCTATTCTGCTGGAACGTTCAACAAGCGAGCCTTGACCTGGTGGAACTCACAGATCAATGCCAGGGGAAGAGATGAAGCTATGGCGATGCCATGGGAAGACTTCAAGACTCTACTAAGAACTGAGTTTTGCCCCAAGAACGAGCTACATAGACTAGAGGTGGAACTGTCTAACCACGTGATGAAAGGGGCAGATCACATGGGATACACCACCCGTTACCATGAGTTAGTGGCTCTGGTGCCAGACATGGTACCGACTCTGGAGAAACGGATTGACAGGTATGTATGCGGGCTACCTGCTTACATACAAGGATTAGTGGTTGCTGCAAATCCTGTCACAGTGGATTCAGCTGTTAGTCTATCAGGGAAACTTACTGACATGATGGTAGCTTCTGGAGTTCTGAAGAAAGAGGCTGACACTGGCAAGAAAAAAGAAGAGTCGTCCAAGAAACTCCACCATCACCCGAAGAAGAAACATAAAGTCAACAAGAACTACACAGTGGCCACCCCTCTCCAACAAGTAGTAGCTGCACCACGAAACCCTAACAGAAGACCCTACACTGGCACATTTCCTCTATGTGCCAAGTGTCAATATCATCATGCTGCTAACACTCCCTGCAAGCAATGCACGGGATGTGGACGGAAGGGCCATTGGGTCCAACACTGCCGGATGATACCTAACCAAGTAGTCAACAATGCTGCTTTAGCTCTCCCTCCACTAGCCAATCAGAACAACGGTGGATGCTATAACTGTGGCGAACAGGGCCACTTTGCAAAGAACTGCCCGAAGAAAGCACAACAGGCAGTTCCAGCACCTCGGGGAACAGAATTCGCTATTAGAGCACCATTGCACGCCAAGACCCGAATGTGGTCACTGGTACATTTCTCATACATGACTTTTATGCATCTGTTCTATTTGACACTGGTGCGGATCAGAGTTTTATCTCTACCGATTTTGCATGCCAATTAGATTCTATAAAGGAACAGTTAGATTCCCCTTACATCATAGAAGTAGATAACGGGAAACAGATCACAGTTAGTACAGTATACAGGAACTGCCCGTTGACACTTAATGGTCATACATTTGCCATTGATTTGATACCGATGGAGTTGGGTAGTTTTGACATCATTGTCGGGATGGATTGGCTTTCTACTAACCAAGTGGAAGTCATCTGTTCTGAAAAGCTGCTTTGAGTTCCATTGCCGGATGATCGTGTATTGGAAGTTAGAGGGGATCAAGCAAAACGAAGTGTCAAAATCATTTCTTGCATAAAGGCGCGTAAGTGTTTACAGAAGCAGTGCGTAGCTTTCCTGGCTCACGTGGTGGAAAAGGAGAAGAACAAGAAAAAGATACAAGACGTACCTGTAGTGAAAGAATATCCAGAAGTATTTCCTGAAGACCTACCAGGTTTGCCACGTGTGTGACCGGTAGAGTTCCGCATTGATTTAGTTCCTGGAGCAACTCCTGTTGCTAAATCTCCTTATAGGTTAGCACCTTCAGAGATGCAGGAATTGTCCAACCAGTTACAGGAGCTACTTGATAAGGGTTTCATCAGACCGAGCTACTCACCTTGGGGAGCTCCGGTCTTGTTCGTGAAGAAGAAAGACGGATCGTTTCGAATGTGCATAGACTACCGCGAGCTGAACAAGCTGACCATCAAGAATCGGTATCCATTACCGAGGATTGATGATCTGTTTGACCAACTGCAAGGGGCCCAATATTTCTCAAAGATTGACTTGCGGTCTGGATATCATCAGCTTAGAGTTCAAGACGAGGATATACCGAGGACGGCGTTTCGAACCAGATACGGGCATTACGAATTCATGGTGATGCCTTTCGGATTGACGAATGCACCAGCGGTTTTCATGGACCTCATGAATTGAGTGTGCAAGTCGTATCTAGATCAGTTTGTCATTGTCTTCGTTGATGACATACTGATTTATTCCAAGAGTAAAGCTGAACACGAAGAACATCTCAGGAAGATCTTGGAGCTGTTGAAAGAAGAGAAACTGTATGCCAAATTCTCTAAGTGTGAATTTTGGCTAAGAGAAGTTCAATTTCTTGGTCACGTAGTTAACAGCGCGGGAATACACGTAGATCCTGCCAAGATGGAGACGATAAAGAACTGGGATACTCCAAAGACACTGACAGAGATACGGTCTTTTCGGGGATTGGTATGTTATTATAGAAGGTTTATCTCAAACTTTTCTAAGATAGCCTTGCCTCTCACCAAGTTAACCCAGAATAGTGAACCGTTTGTCTGGGAACATAAACAAGAAGATGCTTTTCAGATGTTGAAACAGAAGTTATGTGATGCTCCAATTCTATCACTGTCAGAAGGTTGTGATGACTTTGTTGTTTATTGTGATGCCTCCCATCAGGGACTTGGTTGCGTACTGATGCAACGGGACAAAGTTAACGCTTATGCATCAACACAGTTAAAGGTTCATGAGAAGAACTACACTACTCATGAACTTGAACTGGCTGTAATCTTCGCATTGAAGATTTGGAGACATTATTTATATGGCACTAAGTGTACCATATTTACTGATCACAAGATTTTGCAGCATATCTTTGATCAGAAGGAGCTCAACATGCGACAACGCCGTTGGGTTGAACTTCTGAATGATTACGATTGTGTGATCAAGTACCATCCGGGAAAGGAAAATGTTGTAGCCGATGCCTTGAGCCGGAAGAAACAGGTCAAACCCTTGCGTGTCAGAGCAATGGGAATGACTGTGCAGACAAGTTTAAGAGCCAAGATTATTCAGGCACAGCAAGAACAGTTGATCGAGGAAATTTGAAGAAAGAACTCGATTGCGGAGCGGAGAAAAACCTTGAGACTAAGCCAGATGGAATGATCTACTACCAGGATCGTATATGGATTCCGGCGGTAGACGAATTGAGAAAACTTATTTTCGATGAAGCACACAAGACAAAATACTCTGTTCATCCAGGAGCCGATAAAATGTACCAAGACTTGCGTGAATTTTATTGGTGGCCGGGAATGAAGAAAGACATAGCCGAGTATGTCGGTCGATGTCTAACGTGCTCGAAGGTAAAGGCGGAACAGTAGAGACTGTCTGGTTTGCTGGAACAGCCTGAGATTCCGCTCTGGAAGTGGGAACAAATAGCTATGGACTTCATCACCAAGCTACCCCGCACTTCCAGTGGTCATGATACGATTTGGGTTATCATTGATCGTTTGACAAAATCTGCTCATTTCTTGCCGATGCGAGAGACTTTCACGATGGATAAACTGGCGAGACTGTACATCAATGAGATAGTGGTACGCCATGGTGTACCATTGTCTATTATTTATGATAGGGACAGTAGATTCACATCGAGGTTCTGGCAATAGTTACAGAAATCTATAGGGACACAGTTAAATCTGAGTACAGCTTACCACCCACAAACGGATGGTCAAAGTGAACGCACGATTCAGACCCTAGAGGACATGTTGAGAACCTGTGTGTTGGATTTCGGTGGAAATTGGGACACTCATTTGCCACTGATTGAATTCTCTTACAACAACAGTTATCACAGTAGCATCGGATGTGCACCATTCGAGGCTCTATATGGTCGAAAGTGTCGATCACCGATCTGTTGGACTGAAGTTGGAGACAATCGTATAACTGGGCCATATCTTATTCAAGAGACAGCTGACAAGATTGCTCAGATTCAACGAAGACTACAAGCTACAAGAAGCAGACAGAAAAGCTACGCTGAAAAACGGTGCAAGCCGTTGGAATTCCAAGACCGTGTCATGTTAAAGGTTTCCCCATGGAAAGGTGTAGTACATTTTGAGAAGAAAGGCAAGTTAGCACCATGATACGTGGGATCGTTCGAAATCATCGAACGTGTTGGTCCTGTGGCGTATAGACTGAGATTACCGGATGAGCTTAATGGTGTGCATGACGTGTTTCACGTCTCGAACTTAAAGAAATGCTTTGCTGACGAATCACTTGTCATTCCGATTTAAGAAATTCAAGTGGATGAACAGTTACATTTTATCGAGGAACCTTTGGAGATTATGGATCGCAAAGTTAAGCAACTAAGGCGAAGCCGTATCCCGATTATAAAGGTTCGTTGGAACTCAAAGCGCGGACCTGAGTTTACTTGGGAACGCGATGATCACATGAAGTCCAAGTATCCCCAACTGTTTACAGAGGAAGACGTACCTGATAACAATTCTTGAGTTTCGGGACGAAATTTCTCTAACAAGGGGAGACTGTAACATCAGTGCAGGAAACAGCACCGGAACAGTGATCTCAACAGTAACGTGAACAGTATTCAGGTACGAACTATGTGTGTTTCAGTGTGTTTTCATATTCAGATTATGTTTCATTATCGTTTTATGTTATCCAAGGACAAATTCAGAATTTGTTCAGGAAACAAAGCTCAGAATGATGGTTCGTTAGTCAGATAGTAATCTGGCGATACAGAACCATCATGTGATAATTTGTTAGGATTTTATTACGTATAATCGTATGTGAGGCTTTACAGAACGAAATAACAACGGATGTCGTTATGTGAATGCTAAACCGACAGATTATTCGTATAGGTGACGATCTGTATGAATAAGTCTGGAAGTTTAACGTTCTGAATGATATTCAATAATTAGAAAACAATATTGAAAAGTATAGTTATCGCCGTGTTCGTACGGGTGACGATTCGAACGAATACTCGCGACGACCGTACGATTCGATTTTAAACCGTAAATTAATTATTTCTGAAAATTTAAAATAAATAAAAGATATTTAGTTAATTTACTAGGAATAACCACCTAAAATAATTTTATTAACCTTATTTTAAAACCGAGCCGTTTCGTTACGAAAACGAACGAAAAACCGACACTTTTACGCAAGTCCACGCGAAACCGAACGAACCCGGGTATTTTTACCCCCATTTATGATAGCATTGGATGCCATCTTTCACTCTCACCAGCCAGCCACCATCACCAAATTCGGCCCTCTCTCTAGTTTCTCTCTCTAGAAGCTCAACACTCGATCTCCCTCGTTTCTTCACGAAATCTCGCATTCTTGGTGTCCAAACGACCACCACGACTTGTAGAACACGAAGGTACAACCAATCTAAGCTTTTATCCGTCTGAATTGAGGTAAAAATCGATTTATAGTCGCGATTTTAGGGTTTTGAAACCCCTTTGATCGACCACTGTTCTAGCCGAGTATACACCCCTTTTGACCCATAGGATTTCACCTTAACATGCCTAGAAAGTGTATGAGCGAGTGTTGTTCGAATTTTGGCGGTTTAGGGAGGATTCGGCTAACACATTCGGCCGAATGGCCTTGCTCTCTCATTCGCCGAATGGCTTGGGATCTCAAACTAGGTCCATGCGCCGAACCAGCCTCCTTCGGCCCAACCACATTCGCTGGAAACTACCCTTTCGGCCAACTCTCTTCGCCCGAACCAGGGACCCCATTCGACCAACTCCATTCGGACAAACTTATTTCTCCTTCGGCCTAGCTCATTCGATCGGCCCTACTAGTAGACTAGTGACTCATTCGATCGGTAGAGTTATTCGGCCCATCAGTCGGCCCAACCCATTCGTCCCCTTTCCGCCATGCAATCATTCGATGGGCCTGAACCATACACGAACCCACTGGTTCGGTCCAAGCTCATATCCACTTGACTAGGATCGGGTTGTTTAATCAAGGGTTAAGGTGATGAGTTTGCATGGGAAGTAACCAAGTATGTGTGTGTGCATGAACTTTATAGTGGGTGTGTGTGTGCATGGGTTTGGGTTACAAAATGCAAGCATGAATTATACTTTGTGTGTGCATGCATTGAATTCGATTTTTGTGAGTCACATGGGAGATATCTAATAGAGTCTAACCATGGGATTTGCAACAAGATAATAAGATTAATTCAAGAAATAAGGTGTGAGGTCTTAGTCTAAACTACAAGGAATTATTAAAGAAAACCCTAGATTCGGGTTTTCATTTACAAGGGTTTTCATAAATCGCCTCATGAACTAAACATGGGTGGTGATACTATTGGGTTCAAAACACTTGGGAATACATGGGGAATCAAAGATCATAGTCTAAAGCAAGGTGTTGATCTTCCGATTAATACTTGACACTTAGACAATTTGAAGGAAACATATAATTACATTAGATAGTTATTGAACTATCTATGATGAATTATACGAAGATTTACTCAAAGAATCAGTGAATAATCAAGCACTAGTAATGGGTCAAAGTTAATCTAGATGGATTAACCCAAGCCCATCATGTTATTTTCTTAAACAAAATTTGTTTTTAGCAAAAGAAATTAAATTGTAAGCTTCGTTAAATAATTTAAATAATTTTAAGTAAATGTTTAGTTTGAATTGGATTAAATGGATGTGTTGATTAAAGATTTTAAGTGAGGTGACTTAAAACTATTTTAAATTAAAGTCTTGTAATGATCAAATTGTGGGAATACGGGTTGACAACGGGTAATAAGTTAGACTAGTTAGAAGGAATCTTAGAAACACATTAGCATAATAGGACACTTAGTTGCACACTGAGACCAAACCTTAGATGCGTCTGTTATACATACTTATCGTATTCAAATTCTCTTAAACCAACTCAGGAACTGAAGAAACATGACCCACAAACAAAGAGCGCAAATTTTGTGATTCATTTGCACAGCAACACAGGTGAGTTCATTGCCCCTTTTCTAAACATTTTGTTTTCAAACGCGGGGCTGAGAAGCATGCGTAAATTATTTTCGTAAGATTATATATACTTATATGCTTTTACTTAACATATGTTCATATGTATAATTGTTATCCTAGATTCTGTTTAGGTATACAATATACAGGAATTCAAAGTAACTTGTTTATTCATTATGAATATATAATCGTTTCAAATCAAAGAACTATTTTCAAAGAAATAAAGATCTAAATCAAAGAACTATTTTCAAAGGCCTATTTCAAAGAACTAACGATCTATTTCAAAGAACTATTCAATGGTGTGTTGTCAAAGAACTAACGATCTATTTCAAAGAACTAAGTACAAAGAACTATTTCAAGGGTCTAACTGGGAAATATCAAAGATAGCATGTGCCATTCTCAGGTTTGAAAGATGTCCTAGCTAGACTGATCGAATATGAGACACATGTTTGATGATATTTACAGTATTCCCTAACTGTTTTGAGGAGCATCTGGGAAATTCTCAAAGATAACATGTGCCAAAGAACTAAAGAACTATACGAAACTATGGACGGTCTAAAGAACTATAAAAGCCTATATATCAAAAGAAGTCCTAGCTAGACTGATTGATTATAGGTCACATGTTTGATGAGGTTTACAGATCTCCTTTACTACTTAGAACCTTGATTGTTAGACTAGTCTACTCGAGTTGACCAAGGCCCAATCATTAGGTCTTAGATTTACTTAAATGTTTATTTATTTATTTAATTAAGCATTTATTGAATTGCTTCTATACATGTTATGGTTGATCTTGATTGTATGATGAACTTAAGGAATCAACAGAAATTTCAAAGTGTATTTACAGGAACAAAGAACTGAAGAACTAAGAGGTTAATGTAGGGGTAAAATGCTTAATTATCATTAACAACAGTGTCCTATGTGGGTTAGTATGTGGTGGGATGGCGTCTGGGCGGGTTGTAAGCTCGACCCTTTCGTATGCCATATATATAAGCATATTGATCTGAATGATACATGTGATGTTAATGAGAGTAAGGTTGTTACCCGGGGGTTTAACAAATGTTTGTATGTATGTTAGAACTATGGCGGAACTAAGAAGTGAATGGTAGGTAAAATGATTAATTATCATTAACAACAATGTCATATGTGGTTTAGTATGTGGTGGGATGGCGTCTGGGCGGGTTGTAGGCTCGACCCTTGCGTATGCCCTATATATAAGCATACCGAACTGGATATTACAGGTGAAGTTAGTGAGGTTAGGGTTTTTACCGAAAAAGGGTTACAAAACTACATTTCAAATACTCAACTATATGAACTCACCAACCATGTGTTGACTTGATCTTTTTGAATGATTTCTCAGGTGACGAAGATGTCAATTAAGAAGTTATTGCTTCCGAACTAGGACTTCAGATAGAAGACTTAGTATTTTTGGACCTGCATACTTTTGGGAACATCATCATACAATATATTTTGTATATCTTGTGTAGATACAAGATAAAAAATTTATGATGTTGATGGTAGATTTACATTGTAAAATTATAAACGATACTGATGTAATTTAACTTTGTAATTCTATTCTATTTATCATTTCTCATTTATATCATGTGCAATGTAAATAATGTGATCATCACGATTATCACTCACAATATCGCGCCCCGGGGACCTTCCGCCCGACGGGGAATCCGATCCAACCGCGCCAGCTCGGGGTGTGACACCGACCAAGAGGGGTTTGAAAACCCTAGAATCGCAACAAAAATCTCGTTTTTACCTCAAATCAGATGTTTCAAAGCTTAGATCGTTTGTACTTCCATGATCTACGTGTTGTGGTGGTCGTTTTGACACCTAGAAAGCTTGATTTCATGAAGAAATGAAGAAGATGAAGCTTGGAGGTTTAGAGAGAGAAAGTGGTTGGTGGGGGTAGATGAAGCCATAAATGCTTCATTAAAGTCTTCCAAATAACCCAAGTATGCTCGGTCTCGTTCGGTTTCGCGTAGAAGCGTCGGTTTCGTTTCGTTTTCGTGACGAACGTCTCGATTTTAAAACAAGAGTTTGTAAATTTATTTTAGGTGGTAATTCCTAGTAAATTAACTAAATATCTTCCATTTATTTAAATTTTCTGAAAATGTATAATTTACTGTTTAAATTGAATCGCATAGTCGTTGTGCGTATTCGTTCGAATCGTCACTCGTACGAATACGACAATAACTACACTTTTCGATATGGTTTTCTAATGATTGGACATCATTCAGAACGTTAAGCTTTCAGATATATTCGTACAGATCGTCACTTATACGAATAATCCGTCGATTTAGCATTCTTGCAACAACGTCCGTTGTTGTTTTGTTCTGTAAATCCTCACATATGTTTATACATAATAGGATCATAACAAGCATTCATGTAACTGTTCTGTGTTGTCAGATATGTTTCTGACTGTTAAACCGTGGATTTTGAACTATGTTTCTGTATCAATTGCGTAATAATTCTATGTCAAGCATTACATGATAATAGCATACAAATAATACAAATAGTTTGTACCTGAGTTACTGTGCAAGTTACTGTTCCGGTTACGATTCCGGCACTAGTGTTACACGTACCATTCAATTTAGTATATAAACCTATTATCCAAAATAACGTACCGTTTATATTTAAAACCCATAGTAACGTACCACCCAAAATGTTAATATTACCACTTCATTTTTTTGGTAGTTCATCTCTTTACCTTATCCGCAACCTTAGTCATGATATGCCACATGCATAATCTATGCCTGCTAGTAGGCCAAACAGCTTCTATAGCCTGTTTGATAGCAGCATCCTGGTCCGTCACTATAACTTTTGGGGGAACCCAAAAGCATTTGTAAGACATTCCAATAACCATTTGTAAGACGCAATTGTTTCTGGCCCTAATAATGCAGCTCCAAATGTAATATTGCAACAGTGGTTGTCAATACCCGTAAAAGGAACAAACACCATTTTGTATCTAGGAAAAAATATATGTTAGCATAACAACACATATTATAAGTTACATAAACGTAGTATTAAGAAATTTATTTCATTTACTTGTTAGTCCGGAATGTTGCATCAAATGAAACAACATCACCAAAAATAACATAATTCTTTTTAGCATGTCCATCAGCCCAAAACAGACTAGTAAGCTGATTTTTATTGTCCTTGGTGTATTCAAATGAAAAAGTAGGGACAAATTCCTTCTTCTTCAATAACATATTGACAACAATGTCCACATCATATTCGCCAAGAAACAAATTTGTTTGTTTTTTGAAGTTCTTACAATCCACAGATGTAACTCCAACTTTCTCAAACCCCCATACTTTGTACGCATTATTTTAAAAGCTCTAACCGGACCAATATTGCGCTTGGACATTGAACACATCAACTACATCTGCTCGTATGTTAACTTCCTACATGATGGCAATAGGTGCATATCATCTTGTGAAACAAGACTATGGTTGCGTTCTTATACAAATTTGCTGATATTAAACTTTCGCTCCATCATGTGATTTTAAAACAATGTGAGCTAAACAACCAGTTCTTTGACTTGGCATGTTTCTATATTTGATTTTCTTTTCTTTCTCGTCCTTATTTTCATTTGAATTACAATCTCTTGTCGGTTTATGTCCCTCCTTAGAGCATACAATGTATTTTATCTTTATAACCTTGTCATAACAAATCTGAGATCCTCTGCGAGCTGTAAAACCACCTTTAATTGCATATGTTTGGTAAAATTCAAATGCATGTTCAATAGAAGAAAAAACCATTCCTTCTTGAGGTTTGCACGAAATTGAGACATCAGGTTTATAAAAATGCTTTCCTGTTGTTGGAGATATACTGTAATCCCTAGGGTTTTCGCTTTAAAAGCCAAACATTGTAATCGCGTTTAATTCATATTAAATAAAAGCTTTTGATGTTATTTGAAACGTTCGTATTCATAGCTTATATAATTAGTATAATTCATTAATAAAATAATACTAACAATAATAAGACAACGCAAACCTAAATATTTCATAAATTTATGTTATTGTCTTTTAAAGTATAAAAAGTCATAAATGGGTTATAATAAAATAAAACATTTTATTAGTAAATAACATATTTCTAGAGTTATAAAAATATATACATAAATAATATGTATATACATAATAATTAATAATATATATATATATATAATAATGATAACAATAATAATTTTAACAATTATAATAATAATAATAACAACAACAATAAAGACATTATATTTATAAAAGGATTTTTTTTTATATAAATGTCGTATACAAATTATTTATAAAATCTAAGTATTAAAAGTGTATAAAAGGTTTTATAAATTTTGAACATAATGTAGTTATTAAACTTGAGGTACTAAAAATGACATTTAATGAAACTAAAATGTGAGGGAAAAAGATTAAAAAAATTTTCTAAACACATGGGTAGCTGAGGGACCAGAACTGTAATTTCCCCTAAGTTCGTCCCCCTTACCCGGCTGCCAAAGGAGTACTCGACCGGATCCAATTTCGACCCGGTTTCGACCCAATTTCCATCCCGTTCGTTTACAGCCAACTCCAGCTCATCAATATCATATATGGAAGGGATTGGAAAGCGTTTACATCCCTCAATCCTCAGTTAATTCGATTAAACACATAGAATTTCTTCCTAAAATAAACACGGTCAACCGAGAATTTGAAATCAAGCTAGACGCGTATAAAACTCAAATCAAATCATTCCAATCTCATCCCTTGAAAATTCCGAACGAGTCTGAAACAAAAACACTCTCTCAAAACGCATCTGAATCGCGATTGAAGCTCAAGAACCGACTGAGAATGGCCGAAGCCACTGCCCACTCGAACTACCTTCAATCTAATTCAATCCAGGTAATATTCTACATCATTAGAATCGTTATTCAATGAGGAATAAAAGCCCATCATTTCGAAGGTTTAGCATACTTGAATCGATCGAATTGAAACGGTTTAGGATTAGGGTTCATGGGGTTCCACCGTTGATTCAAGGATCTGTATAACATTAGATGCAAACAAAATCTTTCAAGGCAATACCCCACAGCCCAGCGGTAATGGCCGCCGACTGTGAGGGAAAATTCGGGGGTTCGAACCCATGGGCCAGCAGCCCAGAATCATTTTTTTTATTCCCAACCATTCTAAGCCCTTTATTAAAATTTTAGAAATCATTTTTATAAAATTCTGGACAAATACAGTTTATATTTTAAGAAAAACTTACATTAATAAATTTTATCATTATTCTAATCTAAAAAGAATTATTATTTTAGAATCAAATTTAAATAGAATTTAATTCATCTCTTTTTATAAAACTAGCTAAAAAATCGAAGTTTGTTTTTAAATAAATAAATAAAGTTGTTAACTTCTGTAGAATGTTAATAAATAGAATTTAATTTATTTATTATGCAATGTTTATTTAAATTTAATTTAAAATTTTACAAAAGCTTTTAAAAATCAAAAATAAATTTCAAAACATTCTGTTAACTATATTTTTGTTCAATAAATGCTAAACTCATTTATACATTTTATTTATCACTTTAAAATGTGTTACTTAAAACACATAACAATGATTTTTAAGTATAAAGGTTTAAATTTTAAAAAATATTTGTTTTGAACTAAAGATAATTCAAAATAATTATTTTAAATTTATAAATCTTTAAAAGACCAAATAAAATTTTATAAAACTTATGATTCAACTATACAAACTTTTAATTATTGAATGGATGGGAAATTAATTCTAGTAGTATACTTAGAAATTCAATGGCAATATAATAAACAAAATGAATACCAATATTCTATTTTATTTATTATAAGAATATTAAAAAAATTAAGTCTAGTTTATTCATACAACTAAAATTAATAAATAAAATGAATATATTGGTTATTCTATGTTATTTAATCAATATTATAAGTTTAGTTATTCAAAAGTATTCATTCAAGACATAGATTCATTCAAAATAGGACTTCCATTAGGATTGCCATAGTTTCTAGGATTCTTGAACTTGAACTATAGGATAGCTAAGACTTGAATTACTCAAATTATAGGTAAGTAGATAACCTTACTTCCTCATTGTTTAAATCAAGGATTTGGAACTAGCCTAGCATCCTAACAAGTGAGTTCTTCACACCCCCTTTTACTTTTGTTTTTGGGATGTTACACATGTCATATTCAAAATATTATCCATTCTATTATTCATTCAAACTTATGATGCAAGCCTTAGACTTAGTTAGTTTTATGTGTTAGATGCTAAGTTTATACAATGTGTTGATTCTATGTGTGTTGCCAGTCAAGCATGCTAGTACTTAGTAGCCTAGGATGGTTAGATACTATATTCGCAATGGCTTGGCCTTTGTGTGAAAAAGGTGAAAAGTACATTTAGCAAACTACTTGAATTACAAATGATAGTTCTTGTATTGTTATACTTGAATTATTATGTAAGGATACTTGTTTGGACACAAGCTATTGTTATTCATGTATTCATTCTATTATTCAAACTTGTATTATGTTATGCTTTTGATACATATTCTAGTTGAGTTTTAGTTTGCATCCTTTTATATTTAGTATTCAAACTTAGTGTGTAAACTCACCAACTATGCAAATAGTTGACAAACTTTCTTTTACATGTGTGACAGGTTAAGGAGGAAAGGATTGAAGACATAAGATAGGTCTAGAAACCTAGTTTAATTTATTTAATCAAATGTTTAGACTTGGTTTATTGTAATGTTTTTTTTTTTGGTTTTGAAATTGAACTATTGTAATGACTTTGAATGTTTGGTTATTGAATGAATGAATGTTTGAATTAAATGGTTGTTAATTGTAACACCAGTGCCGGACGCGTGCCGGAACAGTGATCGCAACAGTAAACGTACAGTAACTCAGGTACACATTACGTGAAAACTATGTTTATACTATTGATGCATTTTGATTAACAGGAAAACTATTAAACGATTGTCTGAATCTGACTTAAACCTTAGGGTTTAACGGTCAGAAAACATGTCAGACAACACAGTGTTGAAACATAAATACTTGATGTGATATTATTTGGTGTAAACGTATGTGAGGTTAAACAAAACAAAACCTTAACGGTTGTCTTTTCAGAATGCTAAACCGACGTGTTATTCGTATAGGTGACGATCTGTACGAATGATTCTGATAGTTTGACGTTCTGAAATAATGACTTAACAGTAGAAAACAAGAATCAGAAAGCCAAACCATCGACGTGTTCGTTCGAATGACGATTCGAACGAATACGCGCGATGGCGACGCGATCTGACGAAACGAAAACGAAAACGTATGAAGACTCGAACCATCATAATTTTAAGGAAATAAAATATTTCCTATTTTACAATTTTGAAACTCATCATAAAATAAATTAAACCAAACTATTTTATTAAATCACGAATGAATTAAACGAAACGCGTAAAAATATTATAACTCGATAATTAAAATAATTTTTAGAAATAAATAACCTCTAACTTGTTAAAATAAACTCTATTATTTAAATTTATAGAATACGTGCGTAACGTGCAGGATACGCGACGAAAGCGCGAACCGAGCAACCGAAACGAACCCGGATACACCCGGGGTATATATGCCCTAAATGGGGTGATTTTCTCATTCAATTCAAGATCTCTCTCTCTCTCTACCCTAGCTCTCCCGTCCACTTCTCTCTCTACCACCAAAACACACCATTTTCAAGCTTTGGAGCTCCATAACTTGCTCAAATCTTAACCGATTCGCCTGTTCTTGGAGCCTAAACGACCATCTCGAAGTCCTCCACATAGAAGTACAGCTCATCCGAAGTTCCATCCAGCTGAATTGAAGGCATGAAGCGTTTAAGAGGCTGAAAATTAGGGTTTCTTGGTGTTAAACTCGACACACATGTATTGACCGACTCTATCACCATTTCTTCGACCACTGTGAATTCGAGAATCACTGGTGATATACAATCATGGTGAGAACAACCTTCGGCCCAACTGAAATGGTGATGATGAGCTGATGGCTGAAACCACTGGTCAACCGAACCCTGTTCAGGGATTTAGCCGAACCCTATGGTGTTGCATTCAGCTCAACGAAAATCAACATGAACTGGCCGAACCCTTGGTGTCTCAACCTGATGCGCGAACCTTCCCCATGCAGTGAACCTTCCTTCTACCGAACCCTTGGTTCGTTGTCACCATCAGCCGAACCCTTTTAGGGTTGCCGAACTCTAGCCAGTGGCGAATCTCACATGAAACGAACCCAGAGCCTGCATAGGAGTCGAACCTGTGTGCCTATCCTAACTTGGCCGAACCCTCGGGGCATAGTTTCAGCCGAGCCTTTCTCTAGAGCGAACAATGGTGGAACAACGAACCTTAGGAAGTTAACCTACACAGCAGAACCATTATGAATAGCCACGACCCTGCATTCTAAACCCAAGCTGAACGAACCTTAGTGAGCACAAGGTTCGCTGCCATATTGCCTTCGACTCAGCACAAGGATGTTAGCCCAATTTTATACCACTTGGCCCAGATTAATTGTCCAGCTATGCATCTCACCCGGTCCATAACAATCTCCTCGGCCCAATTTGAGTGTGTTACGGCCCAAGTGATACTTTGGCCCATTTGCTTTATTCGACCCAAACTAATAAAACCTAAACAACTATTTCGGCCCAAGCCTTAAAGCCCACACAAAATCATGTGGTCCATGAGTGTCTAGCCTAAGCCCACAAGACACCTAGTTGGCCCAACCTTTTTCATTTCGGCCCACACACAAAAGCCACGGCCCATTTGCATACAATTGGCCCAATATTATTGATTTGGCCCAGTAAACAATCTAATCGGTCCATGTTGGCCCAATTGGGCCATGGTCTAATGTTCGGCCCATATGACTTATTTTATAACTTAATACACTATAGTAACACAAATGAAATTACATATACGACACTCGTTTATCAAAAAGGTAGTTCTGATTATGATTTCAAGAAGATAACAAATATCAAAACATGAAGCTTATACAAGGGTGAAGTTACTATAAGTGTACAACATCAAGTCATGAGTCAATAACAATTTACAACATAAGAAATATGGGCCTCATCAAGATCATGAGTAACCAAGTGTTAGCTAACTTTAGGGCTAACACTAACACATGCATGCACATGAATCAATACAACACATCCTTACAAAATACAACATTATGAAATCAATACAGGAACGTGAACATTACAACAAGTACAAACAAAGAGAGCGTACATTCTTATCCTACATAGTCAATCACATCGGACCTAAGGTGAGTTCATCTGTCCCCTTTCAAACTTATTTGTTTTACTTCGGGACTAAGAAGCATGTCAAACATTTTCATAAATTGTTGAAATGTTACTTAATGCTTTAAACATAAACATGATACTTATGTTGAAACTTATTCTGTAAGCTTAAGACTTGATATCAATTGTTGACTTCTTATGAGACGTGATGCTTTTATATGAGACATGATACTTAAACATGAGATGAGATGCTTGTGATACGAGATGCTTAAACATGACACTTTATGCTAGTGAAAACATTATACTTAAACATGATATTTGATACTTATGAGACTATGTGCTTTACATGAGACTTGATGCAAACTTATGGAATTCATGATGAAACAATGTGTGAACACTTGAAACTTTATGCTTGAAAACCTACTACTTGCGCATGAAACATTGTACATGTGTCTAACCATAGTCTACGTAATTGCTAAACTTCTCGTATTCCAGAGCTTGTACCTATGGGGTGAGATACATGTAGAAACATAAACGTAACGATACTAGGCTATTACCTGGATATAAGAGACATGTAATTGCTAAACTTCTGGTATTCCAGAGCTTTTGTCGGCTTATATGAGGTATGTAAATGCTAAACATAAACGTAACGATACTAGGCTATTACCTGGATATAAGAGACATGTAATTGCTAAACTTCTGGTATTCCAGAGCTTTTGTCGGCTTATATGAGGTATGTAAATGCTAAACATAAATGTAACGATACTAGGCTATTACCTGGATATAAGAGACATATAATTGCTAAACTTCTGGTAGTCCAGATCTTTTGTAGGCTTATATGAGGTATGTAAATGCTAAACATAAACATAACGAGGCTAAGCTATTATCTATATAAGAGACATGTAATCGCTAAACTTCTGGTATTCTAGAGCTTTTGTCTGCTTATAGGAGATATGTAATTGCTGGATTATTTATGTACGCATAGTTTGTACCTATGTATGACATTTGGGACAGCTAAACTATGTGCGTGTGAATCTATGATGCTTGATAAACATAAGGTGAAACTAACATCTATGAATACTATAGACATGAAAACTTTGAAACAGATAACAAAATCTTTGATGAGGATTGAGTTGATTGGTAGGTAAAATTCTTAATTATTATTAACAACAGTGTCATATCCGGATTAGTATGTAGTGGGATGGCGTCTGGGCGGGTCGTAGGCTCGACCCAGGGGTATGCCCTATATATAAGCATACCGATTTAGATATTACATGTGGAGTTAATGAGGTTAAGGTTTTACCGAAGGAGGTTTGTTAAAACTATTTTAAACTTATAAACTTAATGAACTCACCAACCGTTGTGTTGACTTGGTTTTTTTACATGCTTTCTCAGATGAAGAACAGGGTTAAGTTTAAGCTTTTGAAGATGCAAACTAGGCTGCCCAGATAGAGGACCTAGTAGACTTTTGGGAAGCACATCTTTTGTTGATGATACACATTACTTTTGATATCTTGTACATAAACAAGATATAAACATGTTATTCTTTTGATAGGTTTACTTAGTTAAATTGCAGAACATTGATATTGTAATTTAACTTTGTAATCCTAGTTATCATTTGATTATGCTTAGTTATTCTTAAACATTGATGCTATGTAAACAATCTGATCATCTTGATTATCACCCGCGATATCGCGCCCCGGGAACCTTCCGCCCGACGGGGACTCCGATCCAACCCTGCCGGCTCGGGGTGTGACTGATTGGTATCAGAGCTCAAGGTTATAGAGAATAATAGGTCATTTACTTAAACGGTTTGGCCTAGACTATAACTTAGGGACCCACATGTAGAGAACTTAAGACTTAAGCTTGCATTATGTTTTCTGCATTCGATCACTGCACTAACCAAATTCTTTTGGTTATGATCAGAATGCCGCCGAGAAAACAACCTACTCCGCAAGTCTCTGCACCTCACTCTTTGACTCCTACCCCACCTGATTCACCAACGCCACCTCCACCTCCTCCACACTCTCCACCACCAGGTTCAAGCATTGCTCAGATATTAGATCCTGCTACCATCACCTTGGCGACGCTGCTAAGTACCCAACTGACAAGCCGACTGAAAGATGTCATCCCAGAGATGATAAATCGGATTCAGGGACATGGCAACACCTCTGCCCATACCACCGGAGAGGCTAGTGGAAACACTGGTCATACTTCTGACTGCTCCTACAAATCTTTTGTAGGATGCAAACCTCCAAGCTTTCCTGGAGTCGAGGTAGCTGTTGGGCTGATCCAATGGCTCGAGAAAATGGAGAACACTCTGGATATAAGCAGTTGTCCGGAACACCATAAAGTTCGCTATGCAGCTGGTTCCTTCAGCAAGCGAGCTCTAACATTGTGGAACGTACAGATCCGAGCAAAGGGAAGAGACGAGGCAATGGCAATGCCCTGGGCAGAATTTAAGCTTCTTTTGAGGAATGAGTTCTATCCGAAACATGAACTGCAACAATTGGAGATTGAGCTCTGGAACCATGTAATGAAGGGAGCTGACCATATGACCTTCACCACTCGCTATCATGAGTTGGTAGCTTTGGTACCAGAGATGGTACCAACATTGGAAAAGCTGATTGATCGTTACGTGGCAGGATTACCTTCTTGCATCCAAAGCATCGTGTTGGCTGCTTACCCTGTCACTTTGGAGTCTGCTATCTCCCTCTCAGCTAAACTCACCAATATGATGGTGAGGTCTGGAGTTTTAAAGGATGATGCTGGAAAAGCCAAGGAAACAACCAAGAAACCCGAGTACCACCAGAAGAAGAAACAAAAGGTTGTCAAGAACTATGCAGCCGTTACCCCTTTGAGACAGGCACCTACAGCACCTGTCAATCCTGCTACTAGGGGTTATGGAGGAGAATATCCCCAGTGCACTCACTGCAAGTATCACCACCCTCCTGCTTCTCAATGTAGAAAGTGCACAAACTGTGGTCGGTTTGGCCACTGGGTTAGCAAGTGCCGAGTTGCTGTAAATCAAGCTACTAACACTGCAGCAAGAGCACTACCTCCACCACCACCAAAAAATCCAGCTGACAACAACAGAGGCTGCTACACATGCGGGGAAACAGGTCATTTCTTCCGCAATTGTCCTAAGAGAGTGCAACCAGGAGCACAAGCACCTCGAGGACGAGCTTTTGTTATCGGAGCCAATGCTGCACGCCAAGACCCTAATGTGGTCACTGGTACATTTCTTTTACATGACTCTTATGCATCTATACTATTTGATACTGGTGCAGACCAGAGTTTTATTTCATCTGATTTTGCACGACAACTTAGCCTTACTGAGGAAACTTTAGACTCCACTTACATTATTATAGTAGCGAATGGAAAACAAGTTATTGTTAGCACTATACTTAGGAACTGCCCACTTACACTCATAGATCATACATTTTCCATCGACTTGTTGCCGATGGAGTTGGGCAGTTTCGATATCATTGTAGGGATGGATTGGCTCTCACTCAATCGAGTGGAAGTCATCTGCTCCGAGAAGCTACTTCGAATTCCAGTAACGGATGATCGTGTATTGGAAGTTCGTGGAGATCAAGCAAAGAGAAACGTAAAGATCATATCATGCATAAAAGCGCGTAAGTGTCTACAAAAGAAGTGCATAGCATTCTTGGCTCACGTGGTGGTGAAAGAGAAAGACAAGAAAACAATACAAGACGTGCCGATAGTGAAGGGATATCCTGAAGTGTTTCCTGAAGATCTACCTGGTTTGCCACCTGTGCGACCGGTAGAGTTTCGTATTGATCTAGTTCCTGGAGCAACACCTGTTGCTAAATCTCCTTACAGGTTAGCACCTTCGGAGATGCAGGAATTATCTAATCAACTACAGGAGCTGCTTGATAAAGGTTCATCCGACCGAGCTACTCACCATGGGGAGCTCCAGTTCTGTTCGTGAAAAAGAAGGATGGATCTTTTCGTATGTGCATAGACTACAGGGAGCTAAACAAACTAACCATCAAGAATCGGTATCCATTACCGAGGATTGATGATTTGTTTGATCAATTGCAAGGAGCTCAATACTTTTCAAAGATCGATCTGCGTTCCGGATATCATCAGCTCGGAGTACAAGACGAAGACATACCCAAGACGGTGTTTCGTACCAGATACGGGCATTACGAGTTCCTGGTGATGCCTTTTGGTTTGACGAATGCACCTGCGGTTTTCATGGATCTCATGAACCGTGTGTGTAAGCCGTATTTGGATCAATTTGTTATTGTTTTCATTGATGACATATTGATCTATTCTAAAAGCAAAGCAGAACACGAGCAACACCTTAGAACGATCTTGGAACTATTAAAGGAAGAGAGGCTCTATGCCAAATTCTCTAAGTGTGAGTTTTGGTTAAAAGAGGTTCAATTCCTAGGCCACATTGTTAGCAGTGAGGGAATACACATTGATCCTGCCAAGATCGAGGCAATAAAAGATTGGGACACTCCGAAGACACCTACGGAGATACGTTCCTTTCTAGGCTTAGCAGGCGATTACAGAAGGTTCATCTCGAACTTTTCTAAGATAGCTCTGCCACTTACGAAGCTAACACAGAAAAGCGAGCCGTTTGTTTGGGAGCAAAAGCAAGAAGAAGCCTTTCAGACTTTGAAGCAAAAGTTATGTGATGCTCCGATCTTATCTCTCCCAGATGGTTGCGATGACTTTGTTGTGTATTGTGATGCATCCCATCAGGGACTTGGCTATGTACTTATGCAGGGGGATAAAGTCATTGCTTACGCTTCGAGACAATTAAAGATTCATGAGAAGAATTACACAACTCATGATCTGGAACTGGGAGCAGTGGTGTTTGCACTAAAGATCTGGAGGCATTACTTATGTGGAACCAAGTGTACCGTATTTACAGATCACAAAAGTCTGCAACACATATTTGATCAGAAGGAACTCAACATGCGGCAGCGACGTTGGGTTGAGCTTCTGAATGACTATGACTGTGTAATCAAGTACCATCCGGGCAAGGCAAACATTGTTGTTGATGCCTTGAGCCGGAAGGAACGGGTCAAACCCTTGCGCGTTAGAGCAATGGGAATGACTGTGCAAACAAGCTTACACGACCACATTATGCAAGCACAACAAGAAACGATTGAACGAGGAAACTTGAAGAAAGACTTAGATTGTGGAATGGAGAAACATTTGGAAACAAAACTTGATGGACTTGTTTACTTCAAGGATCGTATCTGGATTCCTGCAGTAGATGAGTTGAGAAAACTTATTTTTGATGAAGCACACAAGACCAAGTACTCTATGCATCCTGGTGCTGATAAAATGTATCAAGACTTACGTGCATTTTATTGGTGGCCGGGTATGAAGAAAGACATAGCTGAGTATGTTGGTCGATGCCTTACGTGTGCTAAAGTGAAGGCAGAACACCAGAAACCGTCAGGTTTACTGGAACAGCCTGAAATTCCACTTTGGAAGTGGGAACAAATCGCTATGGACTTTGTCACCAAGCTACCCCGCACTTCCAGTGGACATGATACCATTTGGGTTATCGTTGATCGATTAACCAAGTCTGCTCATTTCTTGCCGATGCGATAAACTTATACGATGGATAAACTAGCGAAGCTTTACATCAATGAGATAGTGGTACGCCATGGTGTGCCATTGTCTATCATCTCAGATCGTGATAGCAGATTTACATCAAGGTTCTGGCAATCATTGCAGAAATCTCTAGGGACGCAATTAAACTTGAGTACAGCTTATCATCCACAAACGGATGGTCAAAGCGAACGTACTATTCAGACCCTGGAGGACATGTTAAGAACTTGCGTTCTAGACTTTGGTGGTAATTGGGATTCTCATTTGCCACTAATCGAGTTCTCTTACAGCAACAGTTATCACAGTAGCATCGGTTGTGCCCCATTCGAGGCTCTTTATGGCCGGAAATGTCGGTCACCGATCTGTTGGTCAGAAGTGGGAGATAATCGTATCACTGGGCCAGAACTTATCCAAGAAACTACAGACAAGATTGTTCAGATACAACAAAGACTACAAGCGACACGAAGCAGACAAAAGAGCTATGCCGATAAACGGCGCAAGCCGTTAGAATTCCAAGTGGGAGACCGTGTCATGTTGAAGGTTTCTCCATGGAAAGGTGTAGTTCGTTTTGCAAAGAAAGGCAAACTGACACCACGATACGTGGGACCGTTCAAGATCATTGAACGAATTGGTCCTGTAGCGTACAGATTGAGCTTACCAGATGAACTTAGTGGTGTACATGACGTGTTTCACGTCTCAAACTTGAAGAAATGCTTAGCTGATGAAACTCTTATCATACCAGTTGAAGAAATTCAATTGGATGAAAACTTACGTTTTGTTGAAGAACCGTTAGAGATCATGGATCGCAAAGTTAAGAAACTGAGGCGAAGCCGTATTCCTATCGTTAAAGTTCGTTGGAACTCAAGGCGCGGACCCGAGTTTACTTGGGAACGTGAAGATCACATGAAGAACAAGTATCCCCAACTCTTTAAACGATTGTCTGAATCTGACTTAAACCATAGGGTTTAACGGTCAGAAAACATGTCAGACAACACAGTGTTGAAACATAAATACTTGATGTGATATTATTTGGTGTAAACGTATGTGAGGTTAAACAAAACAAAACCTTAACGGTTGTCGTTTCAGAATGCTAAACCGACGTGTTATTCGTATAGGTGACGATCTGTACGAATGATTCTGATAGTTTGACGTTCTGAAATAATGACTTAACAGTAGAAAACAAGAATCAGAAAGCCAAACCATCGACGTGTTCGTTCGAATGACGATTCGAACGAATACGCGCGATGGCGACGCGATCTGACGAAACGAAAACGAAAACGTATGAAGACTCGAACCATCATAATTTTAAGGAAATAAAATATTTCCTATTTTACAATTTTGAAACTCATCATAAAATAAATTAAACCAAACTATTTAATTAAATCACGAATGAATTAAACGAAACGCGTAAAAATATTATAACTCGATAATTAAAATAATTTTTAGAAATAAATAACCTCTAACTTGTTAAAATAAACTCTTTTATTTAAATTTATAGAATACGTGCGTAACGTGCAGGATACGCGACGAAAGCGCGAACCGAGCAACCGAAACGAACCCGGATACACCCGGGGTATATATGCCCTAAATGGGGTGATTTTCTCATTTAATTCAAGATCTCTCTCTCTCTACCCTAACTCTCCCGTCCACTTCTCTCTCTACCACCAAAACACACCATTTTCAAGCTTTGGAGCTCCATAACTTGCTCAAATCTTAACCGATTCGCGTGTTCTTGGAGCCTAACCGACCATCTCGAAGTCCTCTACATAGAAGTACAGCTCATCCGAAGTTCCATCCAACTGAATTGAAGGTATGAAGCGTTTAAGAGGCTGAAAATTAGGGTTTCTTGGTGTTAAACTCGACACACATGTATTGACCGACTCTATCACCATTTCTTCGACCACTGTGAATTCGAGAATCACTGGTGATATACAATCATGGTGAGAACAACCTTCGGCCCAACTGAAATGGTGATGATGAGCTGATGGCTGAAACCACTGGTCAACTGAACCCTGTTCAGGGATGTAGTCGAACCCTATGGTGCTGCATTTAGCTCAACGAACCTCAACATGAACTGGCCGAACCCTTGGTGTCTCAACCTGATGCGCGAACCTTCCCCATGCAGCGAACCTTCCTTCTACCGAACCCTTGGTTCGTTGTCACCATCAGCTGAACCCTTTTAGGGTTGCCGAACTCTAGCCAGTGGCGAACCTCACATGACACGAACCCAGAGCCTGCATTGGAGCCGAAACCTGTGTGCCTATCCTAACTTGGCCGAACCCTCGGGGCATAGTTTCAGCCGAGCCTTTCTCTAGAGCGAACAATGGTGGAACAACGAACCTTAGGAAGTTCAGCTACACAGCCGAACCATTATGAATAGCCACGAACCTGCATTCTAAACCCAAGCTGAACGAACCTTAGTGAGCACAAGGTTCGCTGCCATATTGCCTTCGACTCAGCACAAGGATGTTAGCCCAATTTTATACCACTTGGCCCAGATTAATTGTCCAGCTATGCATCTCACCCGGTCCATAACAATCTCCCCGGCCCAATTTGAGTGTGTTACGGCCCAAGTGATACTTTGGCCCATTTGCTTTATTCGGCCCAAACTAATAAAACCTAAACAACTATTTCGGCCCAAGCCTTAAAGCCCACACAAAATCATGTGGTCCATGAGTGTCTAGCCTAAGCCCACAAGACACCTAATTGGCCCAACCTTTTTCATTTCGGCCCACACACAAAAGCCACGGCCCATTTGCATACAATTGGCCCAATATTATTGATTTGGCTCAGTAAACAATCTAATCGGTCCATGTTGGCCCAATTGGGCCATGGTCTAATGTTCGGCCCATATGACTTATTTTATAACTTAATACACTATAGTAACACAAATGAAATTACATATACGACACTCGTTTATCAAAAAGGTAGTTCTGATTATGATTTCAAGAAGATAACAAATATCAAAACATGAAGCTTATACAAGGGTGAAGTTAGTATAAGTGTACAACATCAAGTCATGAGTCAATAACAATTTACAACATAAGAAATATGGGCCTCATCAAGATCATGAGTAACCAAGTGTTAGCCAACTTTAGGGCTAACACTAACACATGCATGCACATGAATCAATACAACACATCCTTACAAAATACAACATTATGAAATCAATACAGGAACGTGAACATTACAACAAGTACAAACAAAGAGAGCGTACATTCTTATCCTACATAGTCAATCACATCGGACCTAAGGTGAGTTCATCTGTCCCCTTTCAAACTTATTTGTTTTACTTCGGGACTGAGAAGCATGTCAAACATTTTCATAAATTGTTGAAATGTTACTTAATGCTTTAAACATAAACATGATACTTATGTTGAAACTTATTCTGTAAGCTTAAGACTTGATATCAATTGTTGACTTCTTATGAGACGTGATGCTTTTATATGAGACATGATACTTAAACATGAGATGAGATGCTTGTGATACGAGATGCTTAAACATGACACTTTATGCTAGTGAAAACATTATACTTAAACATGATATTTGATACTTATGAGACTATGTGCTTTACATGAGACTTGATGCAAACTTATGGAATTCATGATGAAACAATGTGTGAACACTTGAAAATTTATGCTTGAAAACCTACTACTTGCGCATGAAACATTGTACATGTATCTAACCATAGTCTACGTAATTGCTAAACTTCTCGTATTCCAGAGCTTGTACCTATGGGGTGAGATACATGTAGAAACATAAACGTAACGATACTAGGCTATTACCTGGATATAAGAGACATGTAATTGCTAAACTTCTGGTATTCCAGAGCTTTTGTCGGCTTATATGAGGTATGTAAATGCTAAACATAAACGTAACGATACTAGGCTATTACCTGGATATAAGAGACATGTAATTGCTAAACTTCTGGTATTCCAGAGCTTTTGTCGGCTTATATGAGGTATGTAAATGCTAAACATAAATGTAACGATACTGGGCTATTACCTGGATATAAGAGACATATAATTGCTAAACTTTTGGTAGTCCAGAGCTTTTGTAGGCTTATATGAGGTATGTAAACGCTAAACATAAACATAACGAGGCTAAGCTATTATCAATATAAGAGACATGTAATCGCTAAACTTCTGGTATTCCAGAGCTTTTGTCTGCTTATAGGAGATATGTAATTGCTGGATTATTTATGTACGCATAGTTTGTACCTATGTATGACATTTGGGACAGCTAAACTATGTGCGTGTGAATCTATGATGCTTGATAAACATAAGGTGAAACTAACATCTATGAATACTATAGACATGAAAACTTTGAAACAGATAACAAAAGCTTTGATGAGGATTGAGTTGATTGGTAGGTAAAATGCTTAATTATTATTAACAACAGTGTCATATCCGGATTAGTATGTGGTGGGATGGCGTCTGGGCGGGTCGTAGGCTCGACCCAGGGGTATGCCCTTTATATAAGCATACCGATTTGGATATTACATGTGGAGTTAATGAGGTTAAGGTTTTACCGAAGGAGGTTTGTTAAAACTATTTTAAACTTATAAACTTAATGAACTCACCAACCGTTGTGTTGACTTGGTTTTTTTACATGCTTTCTCAGGTGAAGAACAGGGTTAAGTTTAAGCTTTTGAATATGCAAACTAGGCTGCCCAGATAGAGGACCTAGTAGACTTTTGGGAAGCACATCTTTTGTTGATGATACACATTACTTTTGATATCTTGTACATAAACAAGATATAAACATGTTATTCTTTTGATAGGTTTACTTAGTTAAATTGCAGAACATTGATATTGTAATTTAACTTTGTAATCATAGTTATCATTTGATTATGCTTAGTTATTCTTAAACATTGATGCTATGTAAACAATCTGATCATCTTGATTATCACCCACGATATCGCGCCCCGGGAACCTTCCGCCCGACGGGGACTCCGATCCAACCCCGCCGGCTCGGGGTGTGACATTAATTTATTTAAACTTTAACATAGCACCATGAGCTTATGAACAATCAAACTCGCGCCCTAACGTATTCCGTCATTGGTTGGGGTGTGACATATACATTCCAGACCAACACATAACTGATCAATTTGAAATCCTGCATTAAAATAATCACGTACCATACTTATCATATATAAAAATCACAAATCATAAGTTACGTACCAATTAAGGGAACAATATACTACTTATTATACATAATGCATTTACTTAATCACGTACCACACACGTACCGCTTGAAACATAATATAAAAAGGTCATCAATAACGTCCTATACATGCTGCATTGCTTAATTACGTACCACATCCTATATATATTAATTACGTTCTTAATCATAATAATAAACTAATAATAACGTACCACTTATATAATGTACAGTTGATTATCGGTAACAAAAACAATTCAATAAACATTTAAAAATAATATTAATTACGTTCCTACTCCGTAAATTATAACTATAAATAACGTACCATATATATCATATATAATATATGATCAATAACTTACAAATTAGATCCAAAATTTCAAATACGCATAATGACTTGAACTAATTTTATATATTTATACAAACAAAAAATTATCCGTCGGTCTCGATTCATCTATCATCATGATACTCCTAATTACAAATCATCTGCTAAAATACAAAAAAAAAAAACATGTTTAGATCAAACAACGTACCTTCGCGATCTCTATCCACGTCCATTTAACGTATAACAACAAACGTTTCTCTAATTTTTCTTCTCAATTACAAATTGCAGCAAAAAAATTGATGAATTTCTGAATTCGTATGAAAATTTTTAAAAAGTAATTGATTCTATGTTTGTCGTACGATGGCGTAATTAAGATAATTGTTTCTTAAAGTACTTTGTGTGTCATTTACTAAAATAACCCTCCGGTATTTATTTTAGAATTACACGTGTCATACGTTTTGTGGCTTTTTACGTTTAGTACGTTAACATTAACATGTATTTGATCCGGCTATATCTTATAACTATATATAATAGATATAAGAGAGAGAATGTGAGATATCTTAAATTTAAGAAATGTACAATGAGAAGAGCATTACGTACAACTCTTAATGCAGGGCTCGGTTCCTTCAACCCCCATCTGGTGTAAATCCAAACCGCTTCCCTCACCAAAGAAGAAAGAGTTTTCGTCTAGGGTTTTCACATCTTCTCTCGCTTTCTATACTCAGTATCAAAATCAATGGGTTCGTTGCATCCGAACGAGGACGATAACCAGGTATATGAAAAAGGAAGGCATCAATTCTTGGAGTCTTCGCTTCTGAATCACAGATGCAATATGAGGTATTCGTTAATTCTTGGCTCCATCTTCAAATTTTGAAATCGCCAAAATTTTCTTTAAATTAAATCTCCTGCACATTTGAAAATACAGAGATCAATTTGAAATTGCAGACATTCATAACAATACTACTCCTCAATCACAGAAGCTCCTCAAATTGAACACGCGATATTGTGCCTCACCAACGGTGTCTAATTTCTTAACCTAATTTCTTATATGTATGTTTTAAACATGTAAGTTTACTGGATGTTTGATTTCACTTTATTGCTTATGTTTTTGCAGCTCCATGTTAAAGAGTTTTTAAGGTACATTTACTCAAACCTTTGAATGGTTACTCAAAGCGGTTGTTAATTTTTTTTCTTGCTTCACATTTTAAACTAATACATGGTTCAAGAACTTAATACTATTATCTAAACATTTTAAACGAATTTATTTTAAAATAATCCATTTTTCAAGAACTTAATAATCTTTTTTAAACCGTTTCAGCAGTTTAAACACCAGAGACAATAGAGCTGCTATATATCCATGAATGGTAATTTAGTAATTTATTTAAAAGAATTGTTTTCATGATCTGTTCATGAAAAATACAAGTTAAAAGAATGAGCCTGGTAATATATCCATGAGCCTGGTAAATTCAAATTAAAAGAATTAGCCTGGTAAATTCACTTTTTAAACTACTTCAGCAATTTAGTTATATTTTATGAATTTATTCAAGTTAAAAGAATGGATTTTATGATCTGTTCATGTCAAATATTCAGCCGGGTAATGTCTATCTATAGTTCATGTAGTTAACCTTTATAATTTGAAATTAAAACTTGATATGTAACATCCACTACTTTGTGTGTAATTTCTTTTAATAAGTTGCAACAAGTTGAGTGTTTTCTGAATTTATTTATGCAGGTGTGTATATGTATGTAGATGTATGCCATTTTTAAAGGTTTTAAAGTATTGATCGAAAAGGTTTTAGTAAATCATTTTTATGCAGTCACCAGCTGTCTAAGTATATGTATGTTTCAAATCTGGTTGTATGCATGTATGTATATGTTTCAAATCATTATGTGTGTATATGTCTGTAGATATAGTGGATAGATATGTATGCAGGATGTATATGTATATCAGTATATGTATGTAGTTCATAGATTTAGCTACAATGATGATGTGACCACCAGCTTAAAGAGAAAACGACCATGACTTGTAGTGATTTTTATGCTAGATGTTTCTGTTAAAGATCCAACACTTGTAGAGTTGTAGTTTTAACTTTGAACTACATTTGTGCAGGTTGGTTGATGAGGTTATTCAACATGCACCTTGGGTTATGAAGCAGGTTTTTATTGATAAACATATGATTGACTATGTGCTTATTCACCATGAACCTTGTGGTTTTTGTATTATTTAACTATTCATCAACATTATTTATTTTCAATTTAGAAGAGAAATAACTAGAACATTATTTATGAACCTTGTGGGTTTTGGATTATTTTGATACTTTACACGATCATCATAAAATTTAGTATTTTTGCATTTTAGTTGAAAGAAGACAATTGGTGATATTTTATTATGGAATCAGATTGTAGGTGTGTGGTCATGTGGTGTAACATTATATGTAATGCTTGTGGGATCTTACCTTTTTAAGGATCCTAAAAAGCCTAATAATTTTCTGAAGGCCATACAGGTAACACGTATCTTCTACAATCTATTATATTGCTCAGGTTGTCTATTTGGTGCATTTGGTTTGCAGCAAGGGATCACGTCAAGAGTGTATGCTAACAGAAACTGAATTTTTATTATATGGTTGGATGCATAATATATGTTACTGTTAATAAAAAATAGGAATTTTCTCTGTTTCTTTTAAGTTTGATTATATAACACTTGGTTCAATTTGATTGATTTCTAAGTTGTAGTAATACTACACTAACATCCAGCTTGTGATCATTTATTTTATTATCCAGTACATAGTGAAAAATTTGCAGTTTGCTCAAACCAGTTGAACTAGAGAATGCCAAGATATCACAGAGTTATCATAGAAATCAGTCTGTTCATGTGAGCTGATATACCTATGGTTTCCTATTTTAATTACAGGCAATGACTTTGAGAAAGATATAGCATTGGTCAAACTGGAAACGAGAAGTTGCATCTATTAGCTGATCAAAGCATTCTCGGCACCAGAATTGCCAAGATAAATTAGAAACCGGAATCTAATGCAGTTAGTTTAATTACATGTATGCTGTTAGTTTACAC
The DNA here is from genome assembly GCA_009363875.1 of Mikania micrantha. Classification (NCBI taxonomy): domain Eukaryota; kingdom Viridiplantae; phylum Streptophyta; class Magnoliopsida; order Asterales; family Asteraceae; genus Mikania; species Mikania micrantha. The sequence goes on along the minus strand of CM018691.1, from coordinate 54,448,897 downwards.
AGTTAGTTTAATTATATATGTTTGCAGTTAATATATACAGTTAGTGAAAATGGCATCTGTTAAAATCAGGTTAATTATATAAAACACATTTGATCATCCAATAGCTGAAGAGCACATTGGAATAGGAGTTTATATGTACTTTGGTTGGTTTTTTTTATTGCTTTTATGAAGGTGTATGCATATGTGTTTAGTTCCTCTGTGTTGTTTGACAGTAAAACAGTGAGTTCTTTAACATAATGTATAAAAATTTAATTACAATGTCGTCGTTTCCGGTTTTTAATTCAATTTAGGGATTATTTGCACAATTATTTGGAGAAACACTAATATGATTGTGAACTATTATCAGGTTTAATTTGGATTCATAATTCTTGATTGAAGATAGTTAATTCAAGGAAATATTATACTAATAACACAAAATAGCTATCTGACATTCATATTACTTATGAGTTATAGTATCATATGTGTACGTACAGTTTATATATTGATGATAATATACAGGCATTAAAGCAGCCCAATTTTATATGCATTTGAAAGTCGAACGACCTTATACTATGGCTTGCTAACACTTTGATTTTTTTTTAATGTCACTTTACTGGACGGGAAAGGTCACACACCGTACATAACATCAAAGGTTTGCTTTTGTAAAATATCAATATGTTATTATGGTTATCATCTTAATCAAGTCTTCAATACCAAGAACTTTTGGAGTCTATGTCTCTATGAGTCCCACTGGTACACTGGAGTTGATGCAGTGGCTGGTTCTGAAAATATGGAAAATGAATCTGTCAACCACTCTATCGGACCTAGCCAGTAGCTAATTTCACTACCAGTCATCTCATTTCACCTGTTTCTGCCCCCCCCCCCCCCAAGCACGACCAATCAGCTCATTTTGTATGTGTATTTATTTTGATAAGTGCATTAGTACTTGGCTTATTCTTTGTTTTATTGACTATTAATTAGAAAAAGAAGAATGAAAACAAGAAGGCTGTTGTAAATGAAATTTTTACTTGCTGCATAGGCTATTGAGCTGGTAAAAAATTCCCTGTAAGTGCAATCTCAAAATAGTGGTTCATAATTACAATTTTATCTATAATCTCTGCTATTCTTCCGTTGATTATCAGAAATATTTTGGTTACATTCATAATTGGAATCCATTTTTCTGATTGCTTTCAATTGGTTATAGGAACTGTAATCTTAGAAGTATATCAATGTCTAGCACAATAGCAAGGTCTGACTGAAAGAGTATAGAGTCAAAACAGGTTTCGGTTAAAAAATACATTTTTAATATGAACCAAAAATACTCTTATACTTCATGAACATTTTTAACATGAACCAAAAACATTTTTAAAAAACACTCATGAACCATTTGCTTGAAGTGGCTTTCAATCTTAACTTCATTCACTATATACTTAATTTCAATACTCTTATATAGACAAAATAAAACGTGCATAAACACTAAAATACTCATTTGCTCCAAGCAGGTAGGCATTACTCATCACAAATAATGTTTTTTCAATAGTTTGGATACACCTCATTGACAAAATGTTCCTAAATTTTGTTTTGAATTGATTCAGGTTAGATATAAACATGATTCAAGTTAGATATAAATAGGAAAAAAAAGTTGGAACAAAAAGATGAAAACCCGCCGGTCTATTGATTCTAAGCTGGTCATTTTTATTTGATATTTGTTATCTACATCATTATATTTATGGAATTCAAATGTGAGAATGGAATGACAATCTTACTTGTAGATCATTGCCAGGTCCATTTGATCAACCTTCATTTTTGTTTAATAAATTTGATGATTTATCTTACCAATAATCCATCTTTTCTCATTATACTGGTTTTGTTATGATTGTTGCTTCTAAACTATGCAGGAATGTAGTGCATTTGGAGTTCAAAAGTTGACGGGTACATGGACTATTATAATCCAGTCTTGGGTCAGATTGAAGCTACTGTAGTTGTGTGAAAATTAGGGATTTTTTAAGCTATTGTAGTTGAGGGTGAGATAATTCTAGGGTTATGAATTTTACTACTACTATATAATTATCTGTACAACAGAATGGGTTTGTTGTAGGTATAAAATAGTTTGTGTTTTTTACTATGAGTTAATTGGCTTACTTAGAGATTATGTTGTCAGTTTACAATATATGTCAACTATATGAATTGTGTGTTTCTTACGTATGCAAGCAGATCCTCATGAATACCAAATGTACATTGTTGAATTCAACAGGGAATTTGTTGTTGTAGTACTTGTAGTGATCTATAGGATTGCCATGGGGACAATGAAGTCTGCTAATTTATTTGCATGTTAATTTATTTGATTTTAAATGTGTGAATTTACTAGATATGTTTGTTTGTTTCAAGACAAAAATATGATGGAAGTTAAACACATAATGAAATGAAATATTACATAAAGCGCTAATTATCGGTCACACTATGCTATTTTCAAAGACCAATTTGTATGATAATCTTTACTTGACTTTATTTCACCTAGCCCACTATTTTACTTTTTTCCTTTTACACTTGCTTTTTTTATTTGTTATCTTATGTTTTCTTGTGTTTTCTACTATTGATATTCAAAATGTCACTACAAGATTTATAAACTAATAGCAAATGAGTATCACCTTGGCAATTGTCGACACCGCCGCATCGCGCGGGTTTACTACTAGTATATATATATATATAAGGAGATGATAAAAAATTAACTTTTTTTTATTGCGTTAACCGAATAACTACATATTATTACTTTGGGGTCCACATTATTTTATTAAAGCCATTAAATAAGAATGAACTATATGAATCAATTTGAACCACATGTTTTAAATGTATAAAAGTAATTTTTTTTTAAAATATGGAAAATTACTAGCAGTTCATCATTTGTTATAGGCTACAGTAGAGGTGGCCAACACCCGAAACTGGAACCGACTACCCGAACCAGTGGGTACGGGCGGTTCTGGGTTTTTTGAGAAATTGGAACCGGAACCGGTTCTACCTTAAACCGGCCAAACCCGAACCGGAACAAGCAAAAAACCGGTTGAAACCGGTCAAAAACCGGAACCGGTTTTTAACTTTATTGACTGGGACCGGTTAAAAAAAACCCGGTTTAGCCACCTCTGCGCTACACTTGTGTTTCAATAGTTTTATAGGAGATAACTGCTTTTTCTTTCTTCATAGTGACGGCCTTTAGCCTTGGTGAAAGAATCCAAACTTAGGTCTATTTAAAGATATGAATCCAAACTTAGGTCTATTTAAAGATATGAATCCAACACAACTAATATCATTAATCCTTTGAAGAATAAAAAACAATGCTAAAAAAACTCTTGGTGCAAAAACTCGTGTTTTTTTTTCATCTTTTTCTTGTATTAGTTGTTTAAAAGTAAGAGAGTTGCTTCTAAATAGCAAAGTTGCTAGAATTAAAGTGTTACTTCAAGTCATGGTCAAACATATTAATATAAAAATTTTCTAAAATAGGAATAATAATAACAAAAGATGTTTAAAATAGGGGTATTCAACAAAATAAATTTTGAATAATTCGAATCATCTAGTAATATTTAAATTCAAAATAAATTCAAATAAACCAATTCGAATTCAATATGAAATTCAAAATTTTTTATTCGAATTCAAATTGATTCGATTTAATTTAGCAAGAAATTCGCTTAAACTTTATTTATAAAATTAATAATAACTTTAAACATTCAAATATCAAATAATATAAGTAGTTATATTTTATTCGAATTTCAAATCGTATTTAAAGGTCACAAATTCGAAATCGAAATTTTATTTTGAATTAATTTGAATTTGAAAACTCTTATCGAATTTTGAAAGGGTGATTTTTAATCAAAGTCTCATCTGGTTTAAAACTTAAAAATTTGTAAATTAAATAATCTATATTTTGTCTATGAGGATTTCCTAAAACAAAACAAAATTATTCAAACGCAATTTTGGCAACCCCCGTATTCTCCTTTCAAAACTGCGGAAAACTGTTGTTGGATCAAATACTCAAATATCAGTCAAAATTCATGTGGAAGTAACCAAGATTCAAATCAAAATCATACGCAATTCAAATCCCGCAAGAATCTCACCGTTCTTGAACAAATCAAATCAATTCAATTCATCCCACCAACATGAACAGCGTGTTCAAATCGTTTTCTGATAATGAAAACGACGACTCACTTCAAAAACAATTCCAAAACCTCGAAATCGAATGGGATTTCATCAAGAAATCAATTTCCAGATCTAATCGCCGGAGTTTCACCACCGTCTCCGGCGACCATCGTCTCCTTCATATGTACCACAATTCCCCCAAACAACTTATGTCATTGTTACAGAACGAAAATACGCCTTTGAAACACCAACATCAAGCTGCAGTTGAAGGAATCGAACACCCAGAAGTTGATTTTGATGATGGTAGACTCAAGGGAAGAAGATTGTTTGTGGAATCTGATGTGGGTTCAGACGACAATGGTGGATGTTTTGATGTTGATGAACAAAGTGAAGTTAGTACAGAGTTTTCGTGCAAGGATTTTGAAGGTTATCATGAGAACTGCAATCGGTTTTGTATGGATTTGCCATGGTCTGGTGTGACGGAGAGGGATGGAATGGTGGCGGCAGTGAAAGAAGGCGGCGGCGGCGGCGGCAGTGGTGGTTCTGTTGGGAAATGGATTGTTTGTGTAGTTATGGTGATGTTTGCATTTGCCATTGTTGCATTTGAATGTAGTGGTGAAGAACATGTTCTAGTGCCCACATGAATTTGAATCCAAATGCTCATAAATGTTTGTTGAGTTTCCTTACTCTTTTGAATTTTTATTTCATGAAGTAGGTTTACTATTGTTACATTTGGGTTAAATGGCATTTTATATCCCAAAAAATAAAATAAATATATAAATAAATAAATTATATCAAGTGTTTGACTTAACTCACGTGTTACATAAGATTCAAGGAAAAACCTCGTTATTTGATGATCTAATGTACACAATCTCCCTGCATACATTTGTGCATGAGCTAACATGTTACATGTGAAATAATTTATGGACATTCACACAAGTTTTATTTACAATAAGTTACGTTTTTTTTTATATGTTTTACATATCTAATCTTTTATATTAATAAAATTTTATCACTTATTTATTTCTTCGGCTGATTTAACATACTAGCATACTCTAAATTTAATCAATTTGGACTAAGTTTGTGTTAGAAATACACATTGCTCCATTGATTTAATGGTCCTAATTGTATGTGATATATGTGTAAAATCATATAATACATTTTAAAGCTGCATATCCTAACACCAATATGACAATAAGATCATACATTCATAGCTAGAAACATAACGTATACAATATCTCTCGAATAAACTCGCTAAATAGATAAAATAAAGCCGGTGACAAGTTCTAGAACGAACAGATTATTTCAACGATAAAGATAAATAAATATAGCAAGCTAATGCAAGTAGACGTTATTAAGAGTACCCATCTACTTGGGTTTAGAAAGCTCGACCTTGAGAGTGGTTGCACCATTTGTCGAAGGATTGAGCTCATTCCAAGCATCGATCCATGTTACCATGGCATCACTAAGCTTCTCAAAGTAAGGGTCAATCGGGCCAAGTTTCTCCTTCACGAGTTTAGAGAGCTCGATGTAGCATTTTTGAGGGGTTGTGCATTCTTTCGGGAGAGTGACATTTTGAAAAAATGGAATGATGTCTTCTTGCCAGTAGATGCCTTTGTATTCTTTCTTTAAGTTGACAAATGGGTTGCTTGCTTTGCTATGCCAAATGTATGGTAACCCTGTTTTCACTCCAAGCCCCAAATGGTCACATATCACCTACAGTTTCACCCTTACTTGATCAACATATGGACCCAAATAAGTTTTGATTTAACTAAAGGCTAAAACAAATAAGGTTGCTTGGCTATTCAATACTTGTGTTTATGAATGGGTCGATCCGAACTAGGTTTATCAGAGAATGGGTCAAATATAGGCAAAAGCAAGATGCTTAACTACATGGAAACATGTGAAATGGGTCAAATGGGCTGAAAATCCTCCAAAGTATTTTTTTAACTGCTACAACATTTTATTTGAATGAATGGACAACTATTGTAGTAATATATTTTTTAAAGTCGTATCTAATACAAAATTTGTTATAAAAAACTTAAAATAATTGGATATAGTAAGTTTCAAGTCAACCCAAGGATCTTGTTAAAAATTTAAGATGTTTTGAAAGAGCTTGGCTTGACCCAACCATTTTTGCCACATGTAGAAACAATGTAACACTAAAATAAATACCTTAGCACACCAGCCAGCCCACATGTCATCATACCGACCAATAGGCTGACCATCACCCATGAGCCCAAAATACATGGCGGGTCCGATGAGTTCCCTATGGAAACCAAGGTTCATTCCACACATTGGGAAAAGGGTCCCTTTTGGGATGGTCATGACAGCATCCACATACCTGCAAATTCAAACATTTCAATCACATTGTGTACAAAGAAAATAAATAAGATTAAACCCGTGTGACTTGAAGCAAAAATCGACCAGCTGGACCTGGTGTTACGCTCACGAGGCTTGACGAGTTGAGTCGGGGCATCATAATCTGGGATATTAAGCCAAAGCCCATGGGAAATGGCTGTGGTGACACCTTCCCTTAAACTGAAGGGATACCCCCTCACGAAATCAGCACCTTCACGATACGGGTCATACAAGGTGTTGAAGAAGAAGGGTGTTGCAGGTGTTAATAAGTTGTGTATGTGTTGTGCCAATGCATTGATCTCTTGTCCACTTGGGTCCTTAGCAACCTTCATTTCAATAACCAAAACAAAAAAACAAAAAACAAAAAATGAACCCCTCAACATTTATGCATATAACAAATTACATTAATGCTAAAAGTGTCCAACTGTCATTATCTTAATTTCCTTATGCCAATATACCATTCATCTCCAATCTCCACGCACTCCCATAAAATGAAAATGTGGCAAAAATTTTAACACCAGGAAATTTTCTTCATACTTGTGACAAAAGGGCTGAACTGGTCCTAGGCTCAGCCCAGAAATCCGAAAAGGTCCGGTCTCACAAGACCAGGAAGGTTCATGCCCGAATGCAGATATTAGTCCTAAATGTTTACCCCCCTCCCTCACCTATTTTTCCTGAAAACCAAGTCCATACAAAGGTCCAAAACCAATCACGAATTAAGCCTAGGCTCAAAACAACTCTATACATATATATTATACAAGTTTTTCTATAAACATGCAACAGAATAATAGTAAAATGTTACACTAAAAAGTTTAGAGCTATGGCTAGTCATGACATGTCTCTAGGATTGGGCTCAACGCATGGGACTGGGCTTGGGCAGATCCAGCCCAATGGGCTGGTCCCTAGGCTACAGCCTCTGTCCACCTTCTAAAGTGTTATTCCATGTTGGAGCTTCATCCTAGGGTCAAAAGATTATAACCATCAACAAACTCCAGAACGAATTTGTACAATTTTATGGTTGTTAGCGCTCCAATTTTATAATAAATACAACTGACATTTTACAAGTTTAGAATTAAAAATAATTATTTTATTAAGATGTAAACAAGCTGAGCGGAGCCAAACTGAGCCTGAGCTCATCAAAGCTTGATCCCGGCTTGTTTAACTTATAAAAAGCTCAAGCTCATCCTATAAATATTTTTCAAGCTAAAGCCAACTCCAGCTCACCTCATTTCTTAAAAAATTACTAACTTAATGATATTATTCATAAATACTTTTAATATATTGATCCTCAAAAAATGTATATATACCAACATATCATGGTATTTAGTTAATTTGATCATAATTTTTAAATAATAATAATTATCATGTAAATATATTATTAAATATGTTAAATAAAGTTTAATATAATTACACGCTTGTTTAGGCGCACACATTGTTGTAAAATTCGCTATTCACTAGTCGGCGGTGAGATAGGGGCTAGAGATTAATTTATACATATATACATAATTTTTCAAATAATTAAAGATTTTAACCAATTAATTCATAATTTATAGGCTAATTAACATGTATTTCATTTTTTTTCTTTTTTTAAAAAAGCCCACTTGTCAAACAAATCCAATAAAAATCCCATTATTTCTTCCCGTTTCTTCTTCGTCTGCTCTTCCCTGTTAGGGCAACACACACACACCCTGCCCTCTTCTCCAGCCGTTGCAAATTGGAAGTTTCTTATTCCTCTGCAAATCGGACGTTTTTTTCCGACACCGCTACAAATAAAAGGTAGGTTTTTCTGTTTTATTCTCGTTAGTGTAGATGGAAGGCAACCTTAAGATCGGAGGTCATCCGATTTGGCCCAATTAGGATCGATGTTGACCGACTACCGATTTTTTGGCCGATTACAAGATGTTTCCTCGGCTGTCAGGCGTCTAGCGACTAGTCGCCGATTAATCGGCTCCTAGAACCGATTTTTCCAACCATGGGTGAACAAGCCTCATTAGGCTTAATAAGTGAGCTCGGTCTAATTTATTAATCGTGCTTTGATAAAAAGATCTAGCTGGTTCTAAGCCTGGCTCAATTTGAGCTTTTAGCGAGCCAGAACTAAAGTAGCTTGCAAGTTCTCCTGATAGTTTTCACCCCATTATTTTAGGATCAAAACACAAAATCATCAGAGTCGTAATCAATTTATCCTACCAATAGCAAAGCTAAGATAGCGTAATGAGATCCCGGCTCATAATGCCTTATTAACCAACCAACCCAACGTATACAAAAACGAAGTAAAATAACGTTTTCATGTTCATCATGCATTGGGTTCTTGAGAGTTGTATTGGAACCTTTAAATTAGTGATAAATTACAATTCTTAGTCGAAGAATATTAAGGCTTTTCCCTCGTTTTGGGGTTAATTGCAGTAAATAACAATAATCACAAACTGGTTTTTTATTGAACCAACAAAATCAAGAATCGGTTTCAATTAGGTTTCGGCTTTTGATCGCGTTTTAATCAATTTTTATCAGTTTTTGGCTGGTTCCGGTAATTATGAAACCGGTTCCGGTTACGATTTCTTTTAGGAACTTTGAACAGCCTATACCCACCCGTTCCGGTTCCGGGTTGCGTATTTTGCCCACCTCTTTGCAATTCCTAATTGGACAACTAAAAGTCAAAATCAATTGATCGCCATCATGGAGTAAAAGTCAACAAATTAAAATTCCACTACTGGTCTACACACGGAAGTAACACAAGATCACTTCCCACCTACCTTCAATAATGTATACCATGTGTCACAAGCTGGTGACGCACCACGATAATGACCTGGTCTTCTTCCCTACCGTTGACTCAATGAGATTACAGAAACAATTAGGGAAATTAAAGAGAACTTACGAAGCAATCGTCGTCAATGGTGAAGATGTACTTCTTCTTCGAAACAAGGAATCCGAAGCACCGACAGGCGGAATCCTTGAAGGAGATGCAGCTGGATTTAGGACCGAGGATCCGATTGATATCATTGCGGTTGTAGAGTTCGTAATCGAATCCTTCGGGTACTCGGATAGTTTTGGACGGATCTCCGTCTTGCACGATGATCAGATGGTATGGCTGGAAGAACGGCCGCCACTGCTCGAGGAAGTCGAGGTTGCGGATGGTGGGGATGACGATGTCTAGCTCGTCGACCAACGGCGGTGTGACGACGGTTGCCGGAACAGACATGGTGGCGATTGGTGTGTGTGAATTTGGGGAGATTTGAATGGGTATTTATCAGGGAGCGAGGAAGAAGTGAATGTGGGTCACATGGGGTGTTATGGAACAAGATGGGAAAGGATGAAATGAAATACTAAAACTTACCAAAGTAGATGCATTATAATTGAGAATAATGTTGTATCTTAAATTAGAAAAGATTTGTATCATCTCTCTTAAAAATTTTATCATACAAATAGTAACAAGATCCTGTTTTCAAACCGGTTTGTTTAATATCCATGGTTAGATCCATTTTGTTAGAGGTGTACTTTGAGTTTGGGATGCTAGTATTGGTGTTTGGGACACTAGTTAGCATGTTTTTTTCGGTTTGTGCAAGTTTGGTGACCTATTTAACCACCATGTAGACCTTAATACATTGTAACAATCTTTTATAATGTATAACGTTTATATTATCAATGAAATATATGTTTCATCTATTGTTTGGTTAATATTGAAAGTTTAAGTTTGAGTTATGTTTAAAATCTAACCATTCGTAAGAATGAATCATTTGTATGAATGAACGCATAAGAATGAGTCATTCGCATCACTCATCATAAAAATGACTTCATACTATATAAACTGACACTTAGAATATTTTTTTGTATGAATGAACGCATAAGAATGAGTCATTCGCATCACTCATCATACAAATGACCTCATACTATATAAACTGACACTTAGAATATTTTTTTAGTAGTCACATCACCCTAGGTTTTTTGTGCACCGACAACCCTCATTTTCTCTCATTCATTTTTGTGTTTTCACTCCGTGATTGATTGTTTCTAGTCCTGACATTGATTCTATCGCTTCGGTCAATCACGGTTGTTGGTGATATCGATTGGATCACCTCCAAATAGGATTCCGCACTATTTGGAGGTTGCACGAGTAGCATTTGTTAGGAACCGATGAGCTCCTAGGTCCTGCAAAGTGGTATCAAAGCTTTGGCTTTTGATTATACTCGGTTTTCCATTGATTACAGTCTATTTTCATTTTTTTTAACATTAAAAGTGTTGCTTGTGCTTAAAGTTTAAGGTTCAATCAAAATACACTAAGTTTTAGGGCTTGTTTAACCAAAATTGTTATTTACAACTCTTAGACCCACTATTCTGGTTGTCCATACCAAGTTTGGTGGTCTGAGACGCCCTAAAACTCATTTTGGCAAAATCAATTTGCTGTGAAAGTTCAGATCATATGAATTAGACATTCGAGTGAATAGCCTATCATTCTCCCCTCAACTCCATTTGCCCTCAGTCTCATTCGCACCCCACATCCATTCCCAAAATCCCATTTGCCTAACCACTCATTCACACCCCACATCCATTCATCAAAATCCCATTCGCCTAACCTTTCATTCGCACAAACACTTCATTCTTACCCTCCATTCACACAAACATTACACTTTTGTGACTCCCCGTAAATTCCAGGTCAGCAATTACACTTGTAATTAATATTTTATAAATGTTAGTGCATACTTGGCACGATAGTCCAAACACCGACAATTCGAACATTGGCACGATAGTCCACACACGTGTCTTGAATTCACGAACGTTGGTGAACTAACGAAGTACGCAACTCAAATGAACAAGCATAACAAATATACGAATATACGACAAAACGAAGCTAAAACGTGCATGCAAAAAAGCTAATGAATCAAAACCGATGTAAATACAATTAAACAAAAATCAATACCAGATTCTCCTATTCGTCGTGGTATGCAACGGCCTTCGATGAAAACCCTCTTGGTACGCGATGGGTTGGACAGGATAATTTGAACTTAGCCGAAACACCTCGCGGTACGCCACGACTGATCAAATTCCACTCGGCGGTACACGACAAACCTAGAACCGGGGTTCAACTATTTTGTCCTTGGTGGTGCGCCAAGAATCCCGGGGTCACCCCTTGGCGGTACGCGACGACCCTTAGGACTCAAAAATCCTATAAATACAAACCCATTCCTTCTCATTCCATTCTTTACCCTCACCTCCGAACCCAGACGCATCAAGCTCGGCCAAACCCACTTGAATCACCTCCCACAACCCCTGGAGCCTTAGCTAAAGCTTGACATTGATCCACCTTGAAGTCTTGAAGCTTGGGAAGCTTGAAGGAGGATACAAGGAAGCTCATTACAACAAACACACTCTTTTAGCTACTGTGTCACCATCATCAGCCACATTTGAAGTCATCCACCCTCTATTCTAGCCTCATTTCAACATCTAAGGGCTTGTAAGGTAGCATTGATAACCAAATGTACTTACAATCACACATGCAACCACATTTATGCACATGCAAATCCAAGAAACACACATGCATGAATTTGTGAGCACAAGAACTTGTATTTGGTGTGTCACACCCCAACCGACGGCGGACGGCGGGGCATTATTTCGAATGCTTAAAAGCTCATGGTGCTATGTTGTAAATTTCAAAAGTTAAAGCATCAATATTAAAGATTTAACAACCAAGATATAATTTACATTAAATTGAACAAACATCCATTACATAGTTTTCAAGATCCGAATTACATAACTTGAATAATTATAACATTGTTAAAATTAAAAACTAGGTCTGCTAACATGAAACATATCCTATGTCTTCGCCAAAGCATCCACTTAACCTGTTACATATGCAAAATAAAGATTTTGTCAACTATTTGCATAGTTGGTGAGTAACCCATACAGTTTATATAGTATACATAGAAAACTGATGCAATTCAATTAGACTACAAAGTTTAAACTCTAGCATGCATATCCTACTAGTTTGCAATAACTTTTTAGAATATCTCGTCTCCAAACTCATATCAATACTTAGCTAAAAAGCTTAGTATATCTACAAGTCTGCAATAGTTTATATTGTCTCCAAACTCATTCCAATACAAAGCACAAAGCTAAGTATTTCACAAGTCTGCACATTATTGTATTTTTCGCTCTTTTAACACATTTGACCTAAGTCAAAGCGAAGGTGGTATCTAACACACCTTAGGCTACTCGGTATCGAATAACATAGAATAACACATAATCACAAAGCAAGTAGTATCACATAGCAAAGAATCAAACCAAAATAGAATAAAGGCATTGCATATATAGAATTTGTATTTAGAATAACTTGGATTTTAAATACTGGCATATGTAACATCCCAAAAGTACAAAATGTAAGGGAGTATATAATTACTCACATTAATGGTGCTCGAGAAAACTATTATAATGAAGAAGAATCATGATGAACAGTTTTATCAAACTGGATGCCCTAAGGATTGAACGTGTGTGACCAGACAACAGCTTAAAGGAACAAGTATGCTATCCGAATGTAAACGTGGTTCAACCTAGTCAAACGAATGCAACGAGGAAGAGTAAACATTATGCCTCACATAGCCAAATGAACGGATGTCATAGGGCGGACTTGTTGGCCTAATGAGCCTCTACAAGACTACGCCAACTCTAAAGGTGGCCTAAACAAGGCAACCTAAACGAGGCTAATGCCGACAACTAATAACCTAAGCTCAACTACTTAGACTAAAAAAATTAAATCAATGAATAATGAAAAGAAGAAAAAGAAAAAGAAGATTACCTCGAAGAAACTTTGCAGACGAGACGATCTAGAAGCGCATCACCTCCTCGCCAAGAGCATAAAATAAAACTACTAAGTTTAACATCCCAATGGGTGTTGCACTTATAGAACCACCAAAATTTGGTTATTCTAGTTGTTTATACTCAACTAGGAGTTGCAAGATATAAGGGACCAAGAAAGGATATTTATAGGTGTTTAAAGGGGAAAAATATTGGTTTCTTGGGCGATGTGGGATGATTTTTTTTATAGAATTCGCGTCTTGCAATCGTCAACAAACATCAAACTTGTTTTCGCGATTCTGCTTCGTTATAACTCCGTTTTGCGTACAGTTTTCGCCCACGTTCATTGTTTTCAGAGTACTATCATATGGAAGAGAGTAATCCAACATTCATGGTGTCAAGAATTGGGTTTAAACTTTGGATCTTGGCATGAGTCAATGGTTACGTTCTCAAACTTTTGTTTGTGATTCTTGCTTCGTTTGGGCTCGGTTTTATGCACCGTTTGAACGTAGTTTCTCATTAGTATACTAGTATATCTAGAAGATTTGGGTGATCCAAAATTTTAGTTCTAGGATGGGGAAATGTTGGCTAAATAGTCACCCGAAAGTTATCTTATGTCAAAACTAAGAATCCAACCTGTAGAGCTTCTTACTTGCTATCATTTACGTCTAAGCCTTACAAAACACAGTGTCCTATGTTAGGATATGTATATAATGTATGTTGGATGATAATGTGACACCTGGCAATTTCAGGTAAATCGCAACTCCTACATTCTTTACATTTCACATTCATACTTGTTGCATTTCATTTAATTATGTTTAATTAGATGAGTTGAACACAAACGACTACGAAACGATAGTTCGAGGAACTATCGAATCGTACATTACACACTGGTTTGGAAACCAAGTGTGGCAAACACAACACTAACACAAAACAATGATTCGGGGAATTATTGAATTGTGCATTACACGTTGATTAGTATTAATCAAGCGTGCAAACACTTCGTAAGACACGAGCAAAAACTATCGAAGATAATTCGATGAATTATCAAAACACACACACGAGTCTCACGAACGTTGGTGATCAATCAAACTTATGTGCTACTTTGTATTTATGTGCTTAAACATGCATTAGATGTTTAGGATAAACGTAGGAATCAAGTACGAGCGAAATCGTATCAACGAAATCGAAAAACAAGAAATGGGACCCGTCGTGGTACGCGACAACCCCATCGCGAAAGGCTCCGCGATACGCGACGAAAACTGGGAGTCGAGACTCCCGAATCTCATCGCGGTACGCGATGAAGTCTTTTGATCGGCCTTCGCGGTACGCGAAGGCCATGCAGATCAAATTTTCTTTATATTCAACCCCATCTCATTTCTACTCGGTTCCTTTGCAATTCACCCGAGTTCTTACACTCATTTTCGACCAAATTCCTCTGAAACCAACACTCTAACCTGCTGGAAGCAACTTTGGAGCAATTTCTTGGTGATTTGGAGCCATAGGAACATCAAGGAAGATCGAGGAGCTCTCAATCGACGAGGAGATCGAATCCAGCCATCGTATCAGCTCCACACCTTCTGTTTAACTCGAAATTAGTCGTCTAAGAGCTTCTAAGGTAGTTTCATATGTTTATCTTTAGTTAGATCGTACATGCAATGGGTAAAAACCTACATGCAACTCCCTATGGTTGTTGTGCTCAAATTTGTTGGTGCTTTGATGTTTTAGATGAGTTAGATTACTGATTTTAGAGTCTAGGAAGGTTAGATTTGTGTTTGGTTGTATTATTGGTTGATTTGATGATGATTTGGTGAACTTGCCATAAAAGGAAACTTTTATGTGCAAGTCTTGGATTTGTGATAATCTAGACATGTTAGACATGTCTAGATGTTGTTAAATGTATATTGGAGTGCTTAGAAACACATTGGGATATTTGATTTTGTCAAAAACATGGTTTTGTATAAACTTACTATAAAAGGAAACTTTTAAAAATCAAAAGAGGGCTTTTGATGTTTTAAAGTGTTTTGATGAACTTTGATTGTTGAAACATGTTTAGAAATGATTTTTAACATATTTAGAAACTTGGTTTTGTAAAAACAAGCTTTTAAATGGATACTTTCCAAATAAGGAAACTTTATTTGGGCAAAACGGCATAAATGGTGATTTATGCGCAAACGTTGTGTTTTAAGTGTATAAACGTGTTTTACAAACATACTAGAGTGATTTGTTTTATGAAATGGGATTTCGTAACCACACTTTCCTAAATTGGAAACTTTCTAAAAATGGTAACTTATGTGATTAGAGTCATATGATGCATTTTGGTGTCTTATGTGCATTAAGGCACGTAAACACAACAATCGTGTCACCAACGATTCGTCGAGACAACACAAGTCAACACACACACTCGGTTGAGCACACCGACACTTGGAGTTGTATGGATTACAACACACCACGAAACACATACTCACACCTATATGGTTATAGGTGCCTACTAGCAGGATTGCTAGCATTCGCAGACGCGAACACATTCACCGGGACTGCTGTAACAGGTGAGTTCACGGCCCCTTTTACTAATTTCTACCTTTGGGGGAGAAAACATTGCATACAAACTACTTTTGAACAACTTACACATTTTTGGTTTCTTTTGTACATGCTAATATCGTATATGCATATGTGTGGCATTCATCCACAGAACTGATAAGTCCTCATTAAACACACCTCGAACCGTTAATAGCGCGTTGCGCTTAGCGTGGTAATTCTAAATAGTACTATTTGGGCCTGACAAGCCCCACTGTTGCGAGCCGTATGGCCATCCCGACTGGAGGTCGGAACAGTGCATAATTGACCAAACAACATTTGCCATATCTTGGATGGATATGGCGGGAGGCAGCATGTTAGCTTCGGTTGCGAACCCGCATATGATATAACACATATTGACTAGCTATCAATTGATATTGCATTGTATTGAAAAGTAGACCTGCTTACACTTACTTTAAACATTTGATGTTTACTGCTGATTACAAACCTGTGCTCTCACCAACCTTTGTGTTGACCTTTTACTCGCATGTTTTCTCAGGTAACTAAGGCACGCACACAAGGAATAGGATGCTAGGCTGGAGTCGCATGCATCTGTTTATGTGTCTTAGTTTATTAGACGTTTTATTGTTTTGTATTGAAAACTACTTTAATCGCTTCCGCAACTATTGATACATTTCATTTTGAAAACTGTTTTAAGTTATCGCTTCCGCAAATGATGAATGTTAAACTGCTTTGTTAAAATATACCTTACTTCCGCAACCCTGATTTTACAAACTTTTTTATCCAAGTTATTGGATGTACGTATGAAACCGGACATTTAGGTCTCGCATGTTGTGTGACCGGAGACTGCGATCCTGACAATCTGTTGTTGCTCGCGCCCCAGAAGGGACGAGATTTCTCAGGGTGCGACAGATAAGATGGCAATGATATGAGTTTTAGGTGTGTTTACAAAGTCTCCAATGTTTTTGATCAACCTAAGTCTTAGTCCTTGAGAGATGGATAGTTGGTATAAGATAGATGAACCAGAGACCGAATGAAAAGGAGAAAGGAAGATAAAATTTGGTAGGATTAATCCCTGTAGTTATGGATTTCTCTTATTTATAATCCAAATATTTTTTTAGGTTATGTTTATGTTTAGGTCTCGAAAATTGTAGGATTGGCCTGTTAAATTTTGTAGTTTAACTTTTTAAGTAGAAACCATTTATAAAACTTATACACTTTATTTATAACGTTTATAACCTTACACTTTATAAAACATAATTAATTTCAATTAATTAAATCTTATATTCATTTTTTTTGTTAATAAAATTTACATATAAATATATTTATGAGTTGTATTTCATTTAAGTGTATATATCTTTGTGTATATGTGTTTGGGTTTACGAATACAACTATCCAAAGCATGTTATAAACTTTGTTTTATTATGTACGAGTATAATTATAATAAAATAGAAAATTGAAAACCATAGGGATTACATGGTGTATTGATAACTGATTTGTGGTGATAGGAAGTTATAAAATGGGTGTTGGTGTCACTTTATGGGTATTTATGCATATTACTAAAAATAGAAACTTTTATTTTGAAAGATGATGCTAGATTGTATTTTAGACATAATACGTAGTTGTAAATGATGATTAATGGCTAATGATGATGTTATTAACTTGTTAGATGGGTTAGATTTAAAGAAAGAAAGATTTAGCTCATAGGTTTCTGTAAATAGAAACTTTGTTTTTCAAACACATGCATTGCATGTGGATTTTGGTCATGTTTGGGTATTATGATAATGTCTATGGTCATAGGAACATATTAAAATGGTTTAATTGTTGATGAAATGAGTTTTATGCATAACATTCCATTAATGGAAACTTTATTTGGGGATTTTTATAGATTATGACTATTGAACAAGTTTAATGATGATATATGATGGAATATACTATGTTATGATGATATAGAAGTGTTTGCTTGATTAATTGTGTGAGAATATGACAAACCAGCAAACTATAAAATATAGTAACTTTGAGGCCTAAATATGGAATGTGTGCTTAGTTTATGAAATATGATGATGTGCTACTTTCTAACATGAACATATAAGGAGACTGGAATGCTTAGAATAATAAAAGATGATCTTTGAATCCGCACTTGCCAAATATAGAAACTTGCTAAGAAAATAGAAACTGCTAAATGATGAAACCTACTAACTATGGAAACTTACTACAAATAGTAAGTTGTCCATTGAACGTGCTCTATGTACTCACGTGTACCATATGATAACATACGAACATTAAACAAACAATAAGGAACTAAATGAGTCACCAACGGGTCGTCGAGTCAACACAGTCTAACATGGTCAATCATGGTCAAACACAACAACTTGGAGTTGTTTGAACATAAAACTTATACCAACACGAATATAAACGCAAACGCGGTCTAGGAAGACCAACACGAACCCGTACTTATAATTCCTATGTCTTCATCATGTCTTTCTTAACCTGTTACACATGTAAAATATAGTTCGTCAACAATTTGCATAGCTGGTGAGTTCACACATTAAGTTTGAATACTATATATAAAAAGGATGCAAACTATAGCCTAACTAGAATATGTATCATAAGCATAGCATACATACAAGTTTGAATAATAGAATGAATAAATGAATAACCATAGCTTGTGTCCAAACAAGTATCCATACTACCTGTTAATTCAAGTATGGCCATACTATAAATTAACATTTGTATTTCAACAAGTTTGCCAGGTATACTTTTTACCTTTTTCACACAATGAAAAGAGCCAATGCGAAGATGGTATCTAACACATCTTAGGCTATTAAGTACTAGCTTGCTTGATTGGAAACACACATAGAATCAACATGTTGTATAAAACATAGCATCTAACACATAAAACTAAATAGGTCTAAGGCTTGAATCATAGTTTGAATACTTGTTAGAATTGAATACGTCACACCCTGCGCCGCGTGCGGAATTCACGGTGCGGTGATGACTGATCGATTGAATCATGACCAAGATTAATGAAGAGCAACCACAATGCATTACTAAGTTTCATAATGTTAATATTTGATTACATATCAAATCTATCTACCAAAAGAATCACAACTAAAAGACCTCAAAATATTCTTTACAAAATAAGAACATACAAGATAATTAAACAACAAGGATTTAGTGAGTTTTTAATTCCATCCTAGCTTGTTTCTTGATCTTTTTTATCTTAACTAGGTCGCCTTAGTTGTTCTTGTTCCTGTACCTAACTCTGATCACCTGAAACATGTAAAAAAACTTTATCTGTCAACTACAAGTAATAGGTGAGATACATAGGTTTAAATATTTAAAAGTATATAAGTTCAAAGATTTAAAAGTGCATTAGTTCAAAGATATAATCAAAGTGTACATACATAATTAACAACTAGAATGAAACATGATTTGAAACAATTGAACCATGTACAATATAGAGTGCATATAGAATGTAAATGTACATAATGTAAAAGTAGTAACATGCTTATGTAACACAAACTATCATCAAGTATATCCAAATGTCATCTTAAATCCAAGTCCCAAACTACGTTTGGAGTTAGGAAAAGACTGACCATAAAACCAATACGACCCATGGTAATAAAATGATTAATACCAACTTCGTATTACTTAAGTGTCACACCCCGAGCCGGCGGGCTGGATCGACTTTCCCGTCGGGCGAAAGGTTCTCGGGGCGCGATATCGTAATGTTAATCGACATGATCAGATTTTTTTCAATGCACATGATATATAAATGAGAAGTGCTAATATGACATTGATATAGAGTTACAAAGTTAAATTACATTGTCTGGTTCATAATTTAACTAAGTAAATCTACCCAAAAGAATCATAAAGTTTTCTATCTTGTATCTGCACAAGATTTACAAAAGTGATTCACCAAAATATGTCATCAAAAGTTTATGCACACAAAATGTAGCTAGGTCCACTATAAAAGTCCACTAGCTAATGCATCTTGAGTCTGGTGACTAAACCTGTTCGTCACCTGAGAAAAACATGCTTTTAAACAAAGTCAACACTAGGTTGGTGAGTTCATAAGTTTAGTAATTGAAAACAATTGATTTATTGTCATTCACAATCACAATGTCATACACAAGTCTTATTGATAATTGTGTCATCCGTCTCACACAATGTCCTCTCCATAGTTATACTTACAAATAGTATTTCATCCAAATCAAGCATGCTTATATATAGGGCATACGTAGGGGACAAGCCCCAACCGACATCCCACCACATACCTGACTGAATTCAACACCACTCATAAATACAACTATGGATACTCATTTCTATCTCACATGTGTTCCTCCCATTTGATATTCAACCCATACGTGTTCATCACCCACATTGTTATAAGTATAGAGTAAATGTGTATGAGAGAAATAAGTTATCAAAACCTAAGTAATGATAATCCCTCAATGTTTTAAGGAAAACATGTTTATTAAATCTTATCCTTATTATTATTCTCTCAAGTGAAGGTTTACTATAATTTACTTCTAATTAAAGGAGTAATATTTAACTCATCAGTAATGTACTTGGCCTAAATGCATAGAGCATATAAGGGACCCATTGTGGACCTCACGTAATTAGACCACAATGCCTCCCATTTACCTCTATCCCATTTGTGTTCTCATAGATTCTTTGCCTTCAACGAGATTATTACTAGTAATATGAGTTGAGAGAAAATCAATTACTCAGTCTACCAGTTAATAGAATCGAAGGATTTAATTACAATTAGATTCTGTAGATTAATATCACCATGTGTCGTTTACCAAACCTGACTGATGCAGCCCTGTTACCGGTCATACGATACCGGCCAATAATAAAATACGATTAACGTACCGGCCTCACTTGCCGGCGGTTTGTCAAACCTATGGTACCACTACGCCATCGTCGGTTTAGTCGCACTAAATTAACTGGTAAACAATTTACTTGTAAGGGACTTACGACTGGACATGATCTCATGAACACATGATTGTTGTGATATAATACAAACAGTCTTGATAGTAATTATTGATTGTGTTCCCCCAATGTTATTGTCTCAATGTTACATGTTCTCAATGTTATGTGATCTCATTGGTTTTAACTATGTGTTATAAGAACTTGTCTTATTACACGATGTTAACAAATGTGATGAATGATATTATCATCATGAAATTATGTTATCATGATTATCATCCTTGATGTCATTTGTAAATGTCTCAGTGTTATCTCCTGTTTACCTTGGTAATAATAACAAGTGTTATAAGATTTAATCTTATAACTTGCGCTATTTTATTGTGTTGATGAAATCATGAAACTATATTTCATGATTCATCCTTGATTTCTCAAACATGTCATAAACACACAAGCATACATGAAATGATATGTGATAATAAAGATAAATCAATATTATCTAAATCACAGAATAAATGAAATATTGTACTAAAACTTTTAAGTAATTAAGGGTTTCTCAGCCCCGCTGTTTGAAATCAAAAGATTAGAAAAAGGACATATGAACTCACCTGGTAGTTGATGTGGTTCTCTAAGAATCACAAAATACACGCGCTCGTTGTTGTTATGATGTTGAGTTCACGATCCTGTGATTAATTCCATGTTGTTTGAAATGTATAAGTATGAGTTATTATTCACATGTTAACCCTAAAGTAGTTAACACTTTTAGTCTTTGATTGTTTAGTCCTCAATCCTTGTAGTGTAATATACCAACACTAACCTATTTTAGGTTAAGTATTAATATATTCGAGTACACTTATCCGTACTCTTTAGACTTGGATTATAATCTTGACACATTGCCCTATTTTTGAAAGTCATGACATTTTCCAAATATAACAACTTAAATTTTTAAGTTACTTAGAACATCACTTGATGTTAACTTGAAAGGGTTATTATTATAGAAACGTGTTAATATAAGTAATAAGTTACAAACTTAGTTACTTAACACTTCCTAATAAGATTTTTGGGTGACATTAAGTTGGTTTAATAACTTCACCAACTTTATAGTACATTAGTTATCATCGTTTACTTAAAACATGTTGTTAAATGAAGTTGGTTCAATGTTGTCATCTACATGTTTTAGGGCGATTAACCATGAGTTATGAATGAGTATCATGATGTGAATGGGGAAGCCCAAGCTTCGAACGTATGAACCGGGGCCCTCCATGCGAATGAAACCCACGAATGGCCCCTTCGCCCCACAGTTCATTCGGGGCTGTGTTCATGCAAATGAATATGTTCCTTCGCCCCAGCCTCATTCGACCGGTCATCCCATTCGTGGCTTTGTGGACTCATTCGCCCGGTGAGCCCATTCGTCCGGGCTGTAGTCGGGCATCTCCATGGTGCTCTTTTCGGGTTCATAGCCCTCCTCAATATGTCCCTCATGATAATAGTACTATTGTGTGACACTACCATGAATTTTGAGGGTTCAGCACTGGTTAGAAGCCTTAGTGGTGCTCGGTTCTCAAAAACCATAAAAATCCGAGACTTGCAGCTCGATTTACCTCAGATTTAATGGGTTTTGAAGCCAATCGTTTTTAATTTCATGTAGAGGGTGTTCCTAGCTTCGATTGGATACCAAGTTTGAGAGATTTGGCCAAGAATTGAGGGAGATCTTGGTGTTTTTTTGTGTGTTTTTGTAGAGAGAGAAACCCTAACCAGGATTTCTAGAGAGAGAGAGAGAGGTAGGTGATGAATTAAATGGGAAATTAATGAAGTTCAAGGTTTTTATACCTCGTGTGTGTTTGGGTTCGTTCGGTTTGCTCGGTTTTCACTTTCGTTGCGTTTACGGAACTAATTACGCGTTCGTTTTGTGATTTACATGGATAGTTTTCTAAAATCATTTTACGGTGGTAATTCCTGGTAATTCTTTCTAAATTTCTTATTTTATTATTATTTCGAAATCGTTTATACACTTTCTTTCGTCAGATCAGATCGCCATCGCGCGTATTCGTTCGAATCGTCACCCGAATGAACACGACAACGACTTTACTTTCTGATTTTTGTTTTCTACTTTTCAGTTATCATTCAGAACGTTAAAATTACAGATATGTTTGTGTGAATCGTCACCCACGCGAGCACACTGTCAGTTTATTATTCATAAACGATACTGAGCTTTCATTTTGAATTGTATTCCTCACTGAAGGACTCAATTAAACACACCTAATTACACATAATCACCCTTGTTTCACCTTGTTTCACCCATACAATTATCGGCCATCTGATTTCTGTTATTTATGAAGATCAGATTGCAACCAATATGTTTTCGTTACTTGTTCTCACACTGTTGTTTCACATGAATTGTTGTATTTACTGTATTTAAATTTTCACTTAAACACATACAACTGTTATTTGTTTTCTTAGTCCTGTTGTCACACAACTGTTATTCACATTGTATTTACACATAGTAAAAGGTGAAAGTACACATACCGTACGGATTGCCGGACGATCTGGTACTGGTTGTCACATTAAGAATGTGTCCAGTATGACCTAAGTTGTTAAAGTTAATTGACAGCTAATCCATATTGCTAAACCTACACCAATCCATCGTTAGCTATAAAACAAATTTAAAGCTAACCCTGGCCTTGGTGTAGAACCCCTCTTTCCCTTGTTGTGATCACCCAGTACTAACAATAAACGATTGCATGAACTCAGGTTTTGAAGACTAAGATAATAGCTTCCAATCCTTGAGTCCTAAGATTAACGATTGCATGAACTTCTATTCTGGAATCTAAAAATAGTGATTCCAACCCTAGAAGTCCTAAGGATAACAGATGCGTGAACTTCAAGTCTGAAATCTAAGAATACTGATGTAAGCCCTTGAAATCCTGAATAAAAACATACTAGATGTGAATAAGTTTGTTTACAAGAATGTGTCCATGTTACAAAGTTTATTATGAATTTGAAAACAACTTGTAGAAAAGCATGCAATGGATTAGGTCGTGTGCCATGGAAAATCATGATTAAGTGCCTCTTATCCAAGGTTTAACTTAAAAAAGTTTAAGTTTTACCAACATAAGCCTTACATAATTTTTGATATGAAAACCATTTAAGAATTTAAGTTCCAAAATAGTTATTCACATGTTCCACCCCAAAAGATTTCAAAATAGAAAATAGGGGCTATGTACTCACCTTGATTGAGTGTGGTGTGCAGTGAGCTGATAGTTGATTATCGATGCTCTCACTTGTTGAAAGTTTGATTGTACTCAAGTTCTTGATTGTATCAATATGATTCATGGATTTATAAGTATGTGTTCATCTTGTTTTAAACAACCTATATTGTTCAAACCATGTTCTTAAGTATATTAGGTTAGCTTGTTTTGCATTAGCCAACTTAAACTAAACCACAACTCCTTGATACAGTGTTTGCAAAAGTTAGCATATTTGTCTTTAAACTTTATTTATGTCCTAAAAATGTAATTTGAACTTTGAAAGACTTGTACATGTTTTCCCTTGCATGACACTTATTATTCATAAGTAGGCATATGGAATTGTTAAAGTAGTTTACCTTTATGTTTTAGAACATAGTTTATGGGTATCCTTTGAAAACATACATCATAATACACCATTCATAGACTTCCTATGCATTGTATATCATGAGCTTTATTTTGATCTTGTAATCCTTGTATTCATGTTATTCTCATTAAGTTCATGTGATATTCTTTGATTATTATGGATTTTAGCTATGGTCAAGTTGGCTCAACTTAAGTTAAGAAATTCCTTAAGTCATGGTCATTTAAAATCGAAGATGGGTTAAACCGTCCTTGTCCGACTCCTTATGCGTAAATGTTCGAATTCTAATTAGTTCATGGTTGCTTTGGGTTCATTTGTGGTTTATAAAACTTGGATTGAGTTGGGGACTTAGTATCGATGATGGCCTGCTGTGAAATGTAGTGTCGATATTGATAATATCGACACAAGTCAAACTCCCCAAGTGCAGACCCTTCGATACTATAGTATCGACACCTCACTGCATTACCATCAAACTTAAGGTCTTCGAGACTAATAATATCGATGCAACTGGTTCAGGGTTCCTTGGAGGAGTCAACACTAGCAGTATCAATGAGGACTTGGTCCTTTTTTTCCTTTGTCGAACTTACTATGTTCAATGGAAGAACACCGCTTTGGTGATTATCCATCGATACTAACATTTCCAGGTTCGTGGCCATCAATACAAATCTCCATCATATCCCATGACTTCTCCTGCCTTCCAAAATCTAAACCAACTACTTCCAAGTTCTTAGAACCCAAAAATGGTTTATGTTAAAATTGTTTGATCCGTTATTAGCCTGTTCTTTGTTCAAGGTTTCTGGGTTCCATGAAACCCTTAAAATCCGAACCTTCAAGCTAAATTCTGGGTCGATCTTGAGAGTTAGAGTTCGGATCCTTTGTACTTACTCGATGTACACCTCAATAGCTTTCCGTAGACACTAAGAACTCGCAAATCCATTGAGAAACGAGGGAGATCGGTTGTGGGTTTTCTAGAGAGATGTTGGAAAATAAGGAGTGATAAGCAAAACCACTGAAGCCAGACACTTGAATAAAAACGCGGAATGACAAGCTGCGGATGCTTCTCTTCTGATTAAAGAACTGCTTCAATATTGGAAGACCAATAGCGGAAGTTTTGCCAAAAAGAACTGCCGCTAAACCTATCTACCTCAGAAGACACTAGCTGATCGTGACATCTTCGGAAGACAACCATTGCATCGGAAGAAGTCAAATGACTCGGAAGATAATCTCCTCTTGCCAAATAACTGATTACTTAATCAGCTTCCAATGAACATATTCCGAAAGAATAACCACTGAACTCCAGTACAACTACTTCAACCTCGGAAGACCTGAAGACTCTTGTTTCCATTGTTGTTGACTTTTATTTGTACTAGTCTGTTGTATCAGTGTCTGTAATAATGTCAGTTATTTGTCTTATTATTTCTTGTCTTGTATCTCAGAATGTTTGGGTATTTAAGTCCCAACATTCTCTGAATATTTTGAATTACTTCCCCCAAAATTCCTTGTGCTTTATATCTCTTCTCTTCTCTCTTTCTAGGCAAGAAAAATAAAACAACGAAAATAACTTTGTGCAAAACTTGAGAGGGAGCTAAAATCAAAGCTTTGACTAACTGTCTAAAGTCTTGTTCCTGGTAAAATAGCTACTCCTCGAGGTTCTGTAATTCAACAAGAGAGTAGAGAGAGAAATTGATGGAAATTGAGAGTGAGAGAGAGAGAGAGAGTAGAAAGCTGGTAGTTGGGTAGTAAATGGGGCTTTTTAAGCCTTAAATACCACGAATAATTTCCCGCGCGTCCGGGTTCGTTTGGTTTCGCGTTTACGCGTTGCTTTACAAATAATACGTAAATATTACTTTTTCATTAAAAGTGGTTTTATTTTATCTTTTTAGGTGGTAATTCCTAGTAAATATTTTACATGAAATATTATTATTAATTTATTTTCGAAATCGTTTATTTAATTAATTAGTCAGAACGTAAAATTTCACGCGTATTCGTATGAGTCGTCACCCATACGAACACGACGACTGTTTTACATTCCATTTTGGTTTTCTAATTATAAGATATCATTTCAAAAATTATACCCACAGATATATTCTTGCGAATCGTCATTCACACGAATACACTGTAATTTAATATTTCGTAATGTTATCCTTTGTTGTTTTGAACTTGTTTCCTCACAACGTTTACATTTCATAATTGGGTTATTTTGGATTATGTTACTTACGAATTATGTTGTCATACATCGGATTTCCTTGTCAAATGTGAAAATCTCATGTCTTAACTGTTGTGTGCAAATTCTGATTACCTGTGCACATTGAATACTCACAATGTTATTAACAAACGAAACTTATAATTACATACATGTATTACAAGTATCGTCCGTACATGTGACTACTGTACATATGTTGCAGAATAAGTTTGAATAGAACATATGCAACATCCCTAAAACAAAGAATGTAAAAGGGGGTGTGAAGAAACTCACATGTTAGAATGTTTGCTAGTTCCATAGTCTTTGATTGGAGATTGAGGAAGCAGAGCTATCTACAGTTCTAGTTCAAGATCTTAGGACTATGGCATGCTAATGAAAGTCCTAGTTTGAATGATTCAATGTTTGAATGGATTGCTTGGAATGAGTATTCTCATACTATTGATTCAATAAAATCGAATATCAAATATTCTTTTTATTTATTAATATTATTGTATAATAAGCTAGACAAATGTCTAAGAATATTTGATAATATTCTTATAGTAAATAAAATAAAATATGAGGTGTTCATTTTATTTTTATTTTGAATATTGACTATCTAAGAGTGCTACTTGAATAATTTCCCATTGATTTCTTTTATAATTGTTTAAAACATTTGAATGTAAAATTCATGGGTGTTTGTTTAATAACTTGAAAATAGTTATAAATTGTACATTAATATCATTTAAGAATTATTTATTGAATTGCCATTTGGTATTAAAATAACTTCTTATAAATTTTATTAGTACTTTTAAAAATTATAACTTTTCAAAAATAATCCTATATTTCTAGTAAATCATTTTAGATTATCTTTTAACAAAATGATATTAAAATCTTTCTTTAAAATTTTAAAAATAATGTTTTTAAACTTGGATTTTTAAATAGCTATATGTGTATTAAAATGGTTGGAAATATGTTTTATAAACTTTAAAAATATTTCTTAAATTTGATTTTATATCAATAAGTATGTATTGAAATGATTAAAATATGTTTTATAAATTTTGAAAACTTTTTTCTAAGCATTTTAAGATGATTTTTTTAAATCTCTTCATGTATATTAAATAAATTTTATCAAAGAAATTAACTTAAATATTTATCAAAATTTAAATAAATTGAATCAGAATGTTTAAAATTAAATTTAGGATTTTAAATATTATTTTTATAAAAAATTGGAATGGAATAAGACAAAATAGCACAAAAACTGGTTTTGTTGTAGCCAGCAAGAGTTGAACCCAGGTCTCCACGTGCCATCTTAGACGTTTTACGATTGTGATAGGCTTAGGATGCTTTGAAATGGATGGATTCAGCCGGATCTTATACCAACTAGGAAATTAGTCCCAAATCAAGATGAGCCCTAGAATTCATCTTGATCGAATTCATTTAACTCAACGATTATAAGCCCTTAAAATCATTGGGCTTTCGTTCCTAATGTGATAACAAGTAGATTGATCTATATAATTACTTGGTTGGTTAAAGGATTGTGAGAGTTCAAGTGCACAGATGGGTCCGATAGTTTTTGGAGCTTGAATCGCACTAGAGAGAGTTTGATTGCTTGTTTCTTGCTCAGTCTAGTTCGTTAGATGTAAAGGAAGAGAATGTGATAGATGGATTTGATTTTTATACTGTTTTGCTTTGAATTTGAATTTTCATTCGAACGATTAAACATGAAATGGAAAATAACACGTTTAAGGAATTAAATCCGATTAATTGGTGATTTCAACAAATTAAGCGTTCTAATCCTTGCCTAAAAGACCAAAACTGAGTTGGAATCGGGCTGTTATGAGCTGTATTATGAAATGGGTCGTGTTCGGGTCGTGGGTTTGGGCAAGTCAGGTAAAGGGAAAGATACTATGGGAATATTTCAACTTCAATCCTCTTAATCCCTTTTTAGTTCAGATTCTGTCTCAAAAGTTTCCCCACTCACCTTTTGGGTTTATAACATAAACGCATTTAGTCCCTCCTATTATTTCTCAAAATTTATAAAACTAGGTATTAGTTTTCAATAATTTAAGTTTATAAATCTTATAATTGTCGTTTATTTAATTTTTTATTATTAATAATATCAATATGTAAATAACATACTATATTTAGTTAAATTAATACCCATATGAATTTAGAATGCCTAGACCTAAAAATTAATTAGTTGAACTTATAAAATATACATTCTTATATACGAAACATGTTGACAAGTGTTGCTATTTCACAACTAGCCTAAGTTGTATTTTTGGAAGTGCTTAGCAAACAAGTGAGTTTTCATATCCCAATTTAGTTTTATATTATTTTGGAACTGTCACACATATCCTTATTCAAATGCTTAAACTTTATGCTATTCTTAAAACTTATTCAAACTATGAATGCTTTGTAGTTGAATGTTTATTATGTGTTGATCTCGTAGTTTATTCATACTTATTCTTATGTTTTTCTTCACATATACTTAGTACTTGGTTTCTAAGAGAGTCGCACTCTCTTCGCGTTTAGTGTTAAAAAGGAACGGTACTCCATTTACACTTTCTTATGACATTCATAATATAATATTCATATACATTGCTATTAAGGTTTGCATACTTTGAAACTTATACTATTATAACCATGTGACTACTCACCAACTATTCAATTAGTTGATATTTACTTTACATGTGTGACATGTTAAGTGAAGAATTATATGACAAGTTTAGGAAGAATGGAATTAGATAGACTTATCAAGAACTTTAGTTTTAAATCTTTGAATTTGTATTTGACTTTCAAGTTGTAATGTAATTTTGTGTTTGGATTTTGAAATTTAGTACCTTAGACTATGGAACTTTAAATTTTATATCATGAGCTATTGAACAATCTTTCACAAATCATGCCCCGCCATATTCCGCCACCGGTCGGGGTGTGACAACTTAATCGGAACTAAAACAAGTATGAGTGACTTAATCGGAATAAAAAAAGTATGAGTGACCTAATTGGAACAAAGCTGAAAGTTGGTTACATTTATATAAAGTTATAACCCCTTAATATTAATACCAATACATTAATTAATTTCTTTTAGTTTAGTGTATATATATATATATATATATATATATATATATATATATAGGGGAAGGTTAAAAAACTAACCCACTCTTAAAGAGATAACTCTAAATAACCTGTCAAGATCAATCCAAATTTTTTATTTTTTTAACATTATTGTAAACACATTTTGAACACTTTTTTATTTTATGAGTTTGTGTATATATATTGGTTTATGAACGTTTCAAAGCATTCCGAAGGTTTTGTTTTATTATAAATAGAACACGATTATAGTATTCGAATTCGCAACGGAAAACCCTGGGGATTACACTCACTATTGAGGAAACTGCTTTCCATTCCCTCATACCATTGGAGCAAACCAGTTGCTCCATCAGACCCATTATACTTTGATGGATTGCATGAATTGAAGTGCTTGAAGGAACATCTTGGTTGATTAGCAGCTTCAACATTATCAATGGGTGGATTAGCATTAAGTTGTTGGTGCTGTTGGAATACCATGTTGGGAATGACGGGAGCCATTTGACGAGCAATTTCGTTTGCCATCCTACGTTCAGTTGCACGTCATCTATTGGCCATTTAGAATAAAATGAAAATATGAATTGATTAGGATTGAAATAGAAAATGAAATTGATAGGAATAATTTTAACTTTATGACATTTTATTATCTTAGATATAGTAATAAAAAAATATTACTTATCATAGATATAATGTCATGGAAATGAAATAAATCAAACATAATATACATTATTTGGTCTTTAGTTAAAACATTTATAATTCCTGATGATAGTCTAACGCATACCTCTATGGTATTCTTAGCTAAGGAAACATGTGTTACTTATAAGTTATGTTATTTATCTATGGAAATCCTAAACTAAGGTAGACATGTGTTATTTTATAACTAAGGCATTCCTCTATGGTAACAAAGTGTATAACATGAAATACAAGACATAAAGCAAAATGTAACATGTTGCACATAAGCAATCAATTGATCATATCAAAAGTAATACGAGATAACTCATATTTGAGGGTTAGCTTAGTCATAGTCTTGGTCACTATTTCTAATAACCTAAATTGCTATAACCATTGCTCTGATACCAATCTATCACAAATACTTCGTGATAGTCGCGGACTACCAGAATGTCTTCTAGTTTTTGCTCATCAGTCTTGGTTTCCACTATATGAGCTAAGAAGGCCACAATCTTCTTTCGTAGGTACCTTTGGGCTTGAGTACAAGTCATAATCTTAAGGCCCTTGATCTTTTGCTCGCCATAGACCTTGAGTTCTTAACCTTGCGAGAGGTGGATGCAGATGTAGTTTTTGAAACAAATGATTTCGGCACGGTTCTTCATTAACTAATCCATGCCTATTGTGACATCGAAACTACCCAAGTGCATAGGTATTAAATCAGTGGGAAAATCATGCGCGTTCAGGTTTAACATGCAATTGGAGATTACCAAATCAAGTCTAATAAGTTTTCCATTAGCTACTTCCATTGTAAACGAATTTTTTAATATAGTTCTAGGCACAACAAGTAAAGGTTAAAATTGCAAAGATATAAAGCTCTTATCGGCTCCTGTATCAAAAAGAATAGAAGCATAATGTCCATTAACAAGGAACGTACCGTTGACCACATCATTGTTGGCTTGTGCTTGATCAGCATTGATGTTGAAGACTCTTGCCTTAACACCTTGGTTTGTCTGGTGGTTGGATTGACTGGTAAGTTGTTTTTGTTGACTCTAGAGAGCAGATGTTAGCAAGGTGGTTCGAGTCACCACATATGTAGAAAACTCTGACCATTGGTGGTGCGTTTGGAGTAGTAATATAAGGAACATTGGCTTGGTTTATTGGAACTTTAGGCATGTGGCACGTGTTGAAGAAGTGCCCATAGCGTTAGTTTGTGCAAACTCGACATGGATAAACAGGCATGTGGTGGAAGTTAAATGTCGAGCATAAAGGAGGTGTACGAGTGTAGATCTTTTTGTTGGCCCGAGTGACAGGGACAACTTGTTGTAATGTTGTGGCTTGAATGGCTACAAAGTTCATATGATTGACCTTCCTTTTGTTTTTGTGCTTCTTAGAAGGAATGAAAGGTCCGAGTTGCACCTCTTTGGATGGCTCAGTTGATCACTTTTTCTCTTTTTTCTTGGATCCTTTTTCTAGCGAGAGTCCCTGATTTATGATGATTGTCAGTAAGTGTTGCCGAAATCCAAATGGTATTAGCCAAGGTAGTGGGTTTGCCGCTCCAAAACGAATCCTGAATTTGCATTGACAGACCGCCAATGTATTTTTCAACCCCTCTAGTGAAAACGGTCACCATTTCGGATACTGGAGCACTCAGTTCATGAAACCAATTATTGTAGGCCATATTTTCACCATTATCTTGCTTGAGTTCCCCTAACTCGTACTAAAGCTTCTTCATATTGTTCCGGGAGAAAAACTCCTGATTCACGGCTTCCTTCAGTTGTTCCCATGTTAAAGCAGTTGTAGATGTTTCACCGAGGGTTTGTTTCTCGGCATTCCACCAAGTAAGGGCCCTCTTTTGAAGGATTCCCGTGGCATACCGAGCTTGATTTCATTGGAAGTTCACAGTTCAAGAACACACTATCCATGCTCTCGAGCCATTGAAGCATTCCCATGGCTCCCTCAAAACTAGTGAACTTTGGCGGGTTACATGAGTTAAAGTCCATGTAAGAACACTAAGGATAATTGATTGGATTCTGGGTTTTTGGTGGAGTGTTCATTTTTTGTTGCAATTTTTGCATTCGTACCACCATATTGGCAGTACTGCTTCCATCTGATGAGCAATTTCAGTAACCATCCTCCTGCTTGAAGATCCAGCGTGTCTATGATTCCTTTTTATTGAACTGAAATAATAATTTTAGTTAGAATTTTGGTAGAAAGAATTTGAATAACATAAGGTTCATCATGTGTGTGGCATCATAGTTCTTAAACCTTATGGATAAATAACTTATCACCAGGTCATACTAGGAGGTCATAGTGTTGGAATAGTACAATTGTTTGGATTTGTTCAAGTCATAGGAATAGTAGTTCATTTGAACTTGTTTGGAATCATTGGAAAATAAGGAACAACATCCAATGGACCCTTTGACATTTATAACTTGTATCTTGTGAGACATTTGATATGACATATTTTGGCCTATAAATGAAGGTACTCTCAACAAGAGTCCCCAGGAAAGCAAAACAGGTCCCACAGTACTTCATGGATTTATGTGAATGACGTTCCTGGACAAGTTTCTCAACTAACGGTACTTCACCCTTCCAGTGAATATATGTTTGCCTTTCAAACTTAGTTCTAACAATAATAATTTGAAAGATTGCCCAATAGATTTGCCACATAGTTACGACTTTGATAGAACTATCTAGGTCCATGCTTAATAGATTTGCCACATAGTTCTTCACTTAACCTGTCACACATTTAAAATAACTATCAACTAATTGAGTAGTTGGTGAGTAGTCATATTTTTTGATAGCAATAATAATAATTTAAGAATGAAAACTTACGAATGAAAACTTACGACTTTGATAGAACTATCTAGGTCCATTCTTAATAGATTTGCCACATAGTTCTTCACTTAACCTGTCACACATTTAAAATAACTATCAACTAATTGAGTAGTTGGTGAGTAGTCATATTTTTTGATAGCATAATTGTCATGGTATGCAAACTCAAATGACATGAAGTATGAATGCTATGTAGTGAATGAAACTAGCATTTGTAAATGGCTTACCAACCCTTTTTAACATGAAAATTTCACGTGAATAGAGCACAACTCTCCTAGGAACCAAGTACCAGAATACGTGGAAAGAAGCATATGAGTAAATAGGTGTACAAATACAATATCAACATGTAATAACAATCCAACTACAAAGCATTATATAGTTTGCATAAGTTTCAATAATAGTATAAGAGTTTAAGCTTTGAATAAGGACATGTGTGAGAACCCAAAATAATATAAAATTAAAAGCGGATAAGAAAACTCACTTGTGTTGCTAAACAATCCAATAATACAACTAAAGATAGTCGTGGGCTAGCAAACACTGGTCAACTTGTTTTTGAATATAATATGTATAAGAATATGTCCAGAAGTTTCTTAGCTTCTAAGCATTCTAGAATACTAAGGCATTTGGCAAGCATAGACTTCTAAGGATTGGGTTTGGTTTATTGGACTGATTTTGTATAAATTTTTAAATTTATTAAAAGTAGATATCCTTACTTTAATAATATGTTGTAAATAAAATAATTTATAAGTTCAAATAACTAATTTTAGAACTAAGTATTCTAAATTTATTAACTTAAGGTTTTAAATTTTCATACTAATATTTAAAACATCAAATAAAATATAAGATAAATTTAATAAAGATTTCTTTAGAATATATATTAAGTTATACCAAGTTTAATACTTGCATTTATATTTATATCAAAATGTATTTTAGTTTAAGATTTATAAGGATAAAGTACTAAAAATGATTTAAATAATAATACTTTTAGTTTTGAAAACATTTCAGAAAGTTTGTAATTGATTTTTCTGAATTTTTACATATTTTATAAATTATTATATGTTGTATGTTTTATTATAAGTTAAAAATAATGATTTTAAACTTTATTAATATTTAAATAATTAATAGTATTAAAAATATTATTTGAATATTTTCAGAATATTAAAAACTGTTTAAAATAATTTTTTAGAATATTCCCAAAGTTTTTTTATGGTTTATTATTATTACTTTTATACTTTAAAATGATTATTATGATATTTATAATAACTTAAATAAATAAATAATAATAAAAATCGTATTATGGAATTTATAAAAGTGCACAGACTTTAAAAAGTCAAAAATATTTTTTAGAACCTTTGATACAATTGTTGGATTTTTAAATGTGTTAAAGGTCAAAAAAAAAGGATTAAAGGCTAATAACACGTTATAGTGCTCCCCGGGTCTCGAACCTTGGTCGCCTCTCCCTAGTCAAAGTACTTTAACCGATGGGCTGGGTGAGTAATACATTTTAGAACTTGGAAACTAATAGTACTTAACCAATTGCGTCGTTCGTCTCCAAACTCAGAAAACCCTAACCTCAAATACGTTCGAATTTGACTAGATGATCAAATGTGAGCCCTTAATTACATAGGGACTTTGTTCTACATATGAGAATGAGTCAAATGAGTATACTGAATACCTAGTAAAGTTTGAGAATAATGGGTTCGAGTTCTCGTTTAGTCGCGGCTGAGCTCGAGTTTGAATCAGACGTTTGGAGTGTGCTACAATTGTCTTGATGCTTCTGGTTGTCTTAGAGATATGTCTTGATGTTGTAGGTATGTTTAATTTGAATTTGGTTAAAGAGAATATCAGATTCGAGTTATGGATCAAGTTTAACGTTCGGTTGGATTATTAATTTGTGATTATGTGTGATTAGATCAAATTAATAATGTGGTTAAGTCTATCGGAAGTACTTGGAGTTATTACAAGCATGCTTCAAGCATTTAATGACTTGTTGCCGCGTTCGAATGTGAGAACCAGATGGGGAGAGGGTCGAGCAGGGCAGGGGTGTCTTGGTTGAAACTTTAGGGTAGTTGGCAGAACAGGTCCCTCCTCCTCAGCCTCTTCTCACTTTTCATCTAAAACTCCACCACACACACAATGTTGTTTCATTTTTGACTTAATTGACCCTCGACGTTTTATAATTCGTTATTTTATGTTTTAAAACTTTTATAAATGTTTATAAAGTTTATCATCAACTTTTAAAATTTGTTTAGTTTATAAAACAAGCCTAAATATAGCAAGCATTTGTGTTATTTATTTTTATACTAGTTAAAATTTTATATAAAGGCTTTGTAAATTTTAAATAAATTGTTTTAATTATAATCATAAGTCTTATATATATAGGTTTATATATTTGTATATATATATATTTACATATTTATACATATTTATTTATATTTTTGTATAATTATTATATTCTAGAGTGAATATGATAAAATGACACGCATTTTCTTGAAATGATTCCTTTGTTTGAATTTCACTTTGATAAAAGGTATCGGAGATTTTAAAATGTTACAACAAGTTGGATAAGGCCTTGTATGGATTGCACCAACCTCCAAGATCATGGTGTGAGACACTTTCTACTCACCTTCTGAATATGCATGTTGAGAAGAGGTATCATTGACTGAATGTTGTTTAATCGATAGAAAGAAGGAGACTTGCTGATGGTCCAGGTTTATGTAGACGACATCATTTTCGGTTCAACAAATGATGTTCTACGCAAGGAATTCAAGAAGGTTACAAAGGAAAAGTTTGAAACGAGTTCCACGATGGGATAAGTTCTTTTTTGGATTATAGGTGGATTCGACTGAGTCAAGAATCTTTTTGCATCAAACCTAATATGTTGGAGACATTTCGATCCGGTTCAATATGTTAGACGCTAAACCTGCTGGTATCCCACTAGCGGTAGATCACGGGTTTACCCCAGAATAAAAAGAGGAGTTAATTGATGCTACTCTGAATCGAGGGATGATCGGATCGCTCATGCATCTTACTGCTCCTCGACCAGATATCATGTTCGCCACATGCATGTGTGCCAGCTATCAATCCAAGCCAAGGGTCTATCATCATGTTGTTGTTAAGAGGATTTTTCATTGTCTAAAGGGTACACCGGATCTTGCCTTATGATATTCTAAGGATGATAACTTCGAGCTGAGTGCCTATAGTGATTCGATATGGTGGCTGCAAATGCGATTTCAAGTCTACATCTACAAGGTGTCAATTTTTCGGTAGTCTGCTGGTTACATGGCAATGCAAGAAGCAAACGTCGGTGTCTACTTCTACTTGTGAAGCTTGCCGCTGCGATCTGCGTTTATAGATCATAAGGATTCAATAGCAATTGTAGCATTATGATTTACAATTTTCTAACACCCCTATCTATGTTTGATAACACGATTGTCATCGCCGTCTTTAAAAATCCAATTCAACACTCGAAAACCAAGCACCTCGAAATTAAAAATAACTTTATTCGTGGTTGTTTTAAAAAGAAATTAATCGATATTGTTAAAATTCATACCTACCACCAGAAAGGTGATATTTACACTAAAGCTTTGTAAAAACCCAGATTTATTATCTGTTATTGGATAATGTGGTCACAAAGAAAAATGAAGTCATTCTTAACACCGAGTCTAAAAAGTGATCATCTTTTCTTTTCTAAATATATTTGTTTTTCTTCTTTCAAAAAACCAAAACACAAAAATATTATCTGTTTTAGTGTCTTAGGGGGAGAAAAATTTGAAAAACCAGAAATATTTAAAACTCAAGAAAATGAGAAATTGATCCAATTTAATTGAGAAGTGTTTGAAAGCAAAGTTTAATTATATAAACTGAAATCATATGAAGTCATGATGTGATATATTGGTAGGCTTGCCTTACTGATTCTTGAATGCAGGTGATTAAATCAAATGTTTGATTTGTAGATACCCATCTAGAAAATTGGTTAACATGATAAACCGTTATGATTCAAATCATGCATACACATATTATCATCAATATTATGAGGTTTTCAAGTATACATGATTCCAAGTCCGTATATGTGCTATATTGTTGGGTCATAGCTGTAACAATTAACAACAAAACAGTTATTTAACTCCCTAATGTTAATCTAATTTTTTTTAGAACAAAGGATATTAAAACAAAACCTGAAAATAGTACTAAATTAAACCAACAAGCCCACACATACATACTAAGCTTCACTAAGACAACCTAAGTAAATATACAAACAAATAATTGTGTACATACAAACACAAATACATACATATTATGCATGAGGGGAAATATGCATGCACGAGACAATAATACGTGAAACTCCCCCCCCCCCAACCGAAATTAATATATTAACATTG
Source organism: Mikania micrantha (assembly GCA_009363875.1). Classification (NCBI taxonomy): domain Eukaryota; kingdom Viridiplantae; phylum Streptophyta; class Magnoliopsida; order Asterales; family Asteraceae; genus Mikania; species Mikania micrantha. The sequence goes on along the minus strand of CM018691.1, from coordinate 54,411,406 downwards.
AACTCTAGAAGAAAAATTATGATAGCATTATATATAATTGATCAGAGGCTCTTTAAATCGGTAATGTTCTTAAAAACCCAATCGAGTAATTCCCAAAATCACAAGGATTTCTCCCCAACCTAACAAGATGGGAATATGAAAAACCAAAGGAAAGGATAAACCATGAAGAATCTTACATAACCTCTATCATGAGTACACTATCAAATTAATAATACCATCCCTAGTATATCCTAATATGCAGTAAATAAACCCCATGACAACCATGCTCTTTTTCTGCCATGTGAAGGACCATAAAGAAAATTTAGATTTTCATCCAAGGAATCTAAATCTCTCCCTTCTTTTGGCTGCAAAACCCACCGAACACCCTCCCTCTTTTCTCACCCTCTCGGCCAGCTTCAAAATACAACATAAAATCCCACTTATACTCGATCAAACCAGCAACGAACGACCCACTTGGACCATTTGTTGCACCAGTCAAACACCCCAAAATACAAAGGTAGGTACGTGCCATGCTACCTACACTAAGTATTAGGGAACCTAAGACAAGATGGGTTAGGATGATGAGTAATTATCAAATCTTTATAAAAGGACATCATCATATCCAAAATCCTGAGAGCAAAATCCACCCATTTCCTTTCCTGCCAGCCGAGAACATTACCCCCACCCTCCTTACATTGAGCTGCAAAACTAGGATGCTTGACTCCTATCAACAATTGGATGGAACATCTCTAAAACCTACAGTAAAGAGAAGGTTAGTACTAGATTAGTCTCCTTTAGTGTACTAAAACATCATATCACAAGTAAACTATGAAGTAAAGACCCATTCAATCTCAACTAATATATATCCCCCTATTTTCTGCTCCAAACCGATCCCCAACCCTCTATAAATACCGGCCTTCACCTCAAACAATCCATCCCAAAACACCACTTCCTCACTTGTTTCTCTCGACTGAAGCAATCAGTTCCAAACCCTTTGCTCCACTGAATCAAGCCTTCTTTTCCTCTTTGAACACTCGGCCACCCAGCAGGTCCAAGGAGCATCCCTCAGCTCCTCATCGTAAGAAGCAGCAAGTTGCTGCTGATCAAAGAAGCTGGTGACCGAGAGCTGAACCAGTGGCTGACCAGCAGTTCAGCAGCACTCTCAACACCGATTTTGTGACGGGGAGTATATCAAAGGCAACCTGTTACCTCTCCTTCTCCATCTCTATTCAACCTTGCTTGCTCCCTGTAAGTCACAACTCTAGTCACCATTCTAATCTTTAGCCAACTATGCATTAAAATACGAATGATTCTATTAATTTTGAAAAAAAAAAACAAAACCGGTTAAAGGAAATAGAAAAGAGAAAAGACGAAAATGAATAATATGGGTAAACAAGGGTGACAAACTAATAAAATAATATACAACCTTGTACAAAAACGGTTATGGAAGTCACACACACAAATACATCTATGTAGCATGCATGCAAATCCATGCATGAATCATTTGAAGGAATTATCTATGTATGGGTCAATACTATGCGAAATTTTAGATGTTGTATACACCAAAACTAAAAGAAAGGAATGGGTAGCTTGTAACATATTAAACGACTCCTCAAACTATGATTCATAAGCTAATCCTAATTCGTTCATAAAGTACTTAGGAGGAGGTTTAGGATGACACATTTATAGAATACTCATAATAATCACCAAGAAAGGAAAATTATGAACATATACATTTATAATAGTCATAACATAATGAAAGCCTCTTTTCTCATAAAAACCAAAAAGACCAGTAAAGTTCCATGGGTAGTTTAGGCCCATGTGGAGCCCCCTATATTCTAGTACACATATAAGGATTTATGACAAAGTGGGTATTTATAAGTCATAAATAGAAAACCTTGAAAGAATAAAGTAAAAACTCTTATGAACAAAAAGTTAAATAATTACAAATATTCAAGAGAAAGAATTTATCATAGTATGTAAAAAAAATTAACTCCTTTTGGTGAAAGATCAAGTCTAGGCCAAGGAAGGTTTAAACATTCTTAGCCCCAAACCACGAATGTTTATTAAATAAGCTTGGAGAGAGACATATGCTATCAAAAATAAATAAGAAATGAATCTTTATTTTAACTCACAAGTAATCATTGTTGACTTAATAATGATGTCTAAAACTCTATACATAGGACAAAAACAAACCGGGTGACTAATATTTCATAAAAATAAGAAAGTTGATATGAAATCTTGGAATATTGTAGGGATTGTGTAGTAAAGCCTTCCGCATCTCTGACATTCAGTTTCAAACACCACAACTCGACTGTGAGTTTCACAACCCCTTTTATACTATTTTATTATTTGGGGTGAAAAGCGTGATACTTAAACTATTTTTGACTTTATGCTATGTATGTTATTGTTAAAACATGAGTTAATTGGATGTAGATTTCATAAGGTTTGTTATTCTATTGTAAGTCCCTTCTATTTATGCCTAGACACAACCATTAACTCATAGGTTTGAGCCATGGGATATATTGGATAGTACTATTTTGGTTGACAACCCATTCACCTATCGGGTGGTCTTGCTAGCTACAGTCACCCAATGACGTGGTCAAACACGGTGGATGAATATTTCTAACTCTATTGTATACTTGGAACTTGGGATGAGTTTGATGATCATGAGATCATAAAAAAGGGCTATCGGTCATAGGTTTGGTTGTGGTCTTAAGTGAATTGCATCCTTTCTTACTTATGAATAACATATAAAATGATTTACAGATAGCATAACACTTGGGGAGATGAACCCAAGGATTGATTTTATCAAGTCTCTAAACTTGTGTGACTCACCAACTTATTGTTGAATGTTTTTCTCATGCTTTTCAGGTCACTAAAACTAAACCTGAGGTTGGTTGCATATTTTTGAAATGTTACACACGAAGATCCGTTATTATAGCCTAGATATATTTAGGCCATAATCTTTTGGAATCTCTAAGTGATGTAATAGTTTAATTAAGACAATTACTGCTGGTTGTATTATTTTGGAATATTGAATTTCTATTAAGCATTATTATAAACCATAAGACTATTGATTTCCACATTATCTCACCACCCGTGATTCCGCCATCGGCGGGGGTGTGACAATAGCCTAACTAAAGTCGTTTATTAAGATTAGGATGAATGTGTTATTAGAAAATAATGCCAATCTAATTCTGTACACGTGCCATATTACTGGGTCACAACCCAGTTGAAGTCATCCATTCATATAGGATAAGTTAGAAGACACAAAAATAGAATAAGTCTGATTCAATACATGTGACACCCTAGGTTGCAGCCTAGTTGAAACCATCTATTTGGATAGAACAATCTCAGTCAATGTATGTCTCAAACGTTGCCATATTGCTTTGTAAAATCCTAGCTGAAGCCGTCCATGAGATTATGTTGTTCTTGAGTTTTAGGAAAAATAAAAATTACATAAATATAAGAGGCTTAAGATGGACAAATAATATCAATAATTGCCTCTTGAAACCATTTGCTTAAAAGTTAAACAATCAAAGTTGCAAATTGATATGATTTAGGTCTAATCTCAAGTTAGGATCTTTCCACAAAATATGTGTTTAAGTTTCCTATTTGTACAGTTACTTTTAGCTTGAAAATTTAGAAAAATAAAAAATATTTTATTTCTTCTTTATTTTAATGATCAATTGCTTCTCAATTCTCTTGTTTTGCATTGCATCTACACCAAACCAGACAAACTTCATAATTTTCATTCCAACATGATTGTAATGTCTTTTTAAACTGGTTGTTGTGTTTGAGTACTTTTTTTTGAACCAACTACAAAAGGATTAATCTCATTCATACGAATGAGCCATTCTTATGAGTCATTCGCATGATTGGCATTTGTACGAATGACTCCCATATGAATGAGGAAACAACATTTAATGCGAGCCATTCGCACGAATGGCTCATTCGCCCATTTGAACCTATTCACCTATTGTGAGCTATTCTTTTTCCCTCTCATACGATTCTCTCTCTTGTTCTATTTAGCCTCCGATATTGATTAATTCTTATTTCGTGACTGTCGTTTACATTGACAGTTCCTTAGAGGATTATTTTGGATGGATTTCGCATAGACTTTGGACTGCAGACACTCGATTTAGGGTTTAATAATGAACTTAGCATTTATTTAAATGTTAATCAAAGCATTCTAAAACACTAATAGGAGGTTTATGAACATAATGTGATGATTATTTTTGCCGGATTTGCATTTTTGGGGTTTTGGGGTTTTTCGCCTAACTAGAATATGAATGGACTCTTCTGGAGTACTCATTTGTACGAATGAACCCATTCAGGGTACTCATTTGCATGAATGATAGTCACTCATGCGAATGAATTCATTCTCATGACTCACTCGTATAAGTGAACCATTCGCCCATCAAGCTTATTCACATGATCGTTCATTCGTATGAATGAGCAATTCATGTCACCAACTTCATTCGTTTCCATGTTTCTGATAATTAGAACTAACACATTTATCTGTTTTTGATTACAGGGTGGATCTCAAAGCCTCATCGAAGAACAACATATGTGCTCAACTCAATTGCACCACCATGAACGGCACTGAGTTTGTTGATATCATCACGTTTGTGAGGAGGTCATGGATATTTACTCCATTTCTATTATCTGGACACCTTATCTGACATACTAGAGGTCATTATGGACTTATGCCTATATTGGCTGCACTTTTCTCCTCATGTTATTAGGGTAACGGTTGATCGACGGGACGTTATTGTATCGGCATAGCACATTCGAAGAGTTTGTGGCTTTCAAGACTTAGCAGAATACACAATTACTTTTGACAATTAAGTTTTTCGTGCGTGCTTCCTGACATGTAAGTACGAGGGAGATCTAGAAGTTGGAGTACTCAACAAGGCGAATCTTTGCCTTCCCTTTAAGTACTTATGACATGTTCTACTACATTGCTTGGGGTCGAGGTGTGTAGGTTTTGACGAGATGAGAGAGACTTTGTACTTTGCTTTTGTCGCCTTAGTACTCAACATTACCTTCAACTTCTCATAGATTGTTTTCACTCACATGAAGGGGAATGTGACGTTCAAAAGGAAGAAGAAGTACTTGATGTACACGCAGTTCCTATAGATGAACTTTGATGCATAGTTATCAGATCTTCCAAAGATCAATGCAGACATCACACAGTTGGAGCATATGATAGACACAATGCACAATCATGTACTTTATTACACGGAGAAGGATGCCAAGGCCCAGTCTTGTTGCCTATTTGGCTACTTCCTCAATCTTGATTACGTAGAACCTTTGAGTAGGAGGTAGAGTCATGAGGATTCTGATTCTGATATGGAGAACATCATAGTTCCAAATAGAGATTTAGATTATGGCCTATATGATGATAATATGGGAGCGCCTTCCACGTCTGCCCCAGCCACTACATCGGTTTCATTTGAGATGAGTGAGCCTATATCTATTTCGGCGATGGAGAAGCTCTCATAGTTCAATCCAGGGGACGTCAACCTTGACGAAATTACCTTCACCAATGATACAGAATCAGAAAAATCTAATGATGATTTTGTCAAGCCCACCGTCAACTCATAGGTGGTGATGGTTGGGAGGGAAGACACCAGTTAGGAGGCCTCGAGTGCTCCGCAAGTCGAGGATATTGATGATGCTAAATTTAATCCCAACTTCGAAAGCATTACTATTCCATCTGCTATCTGGACTCCTGACCAGACATCATGTGTTGCTGCCAGAAAGAAAGGAGTCTCCACTAATATTCTGTTTATATTGGAGAGGAAGGTAGAACTAGTGTCCATTGCAGCAACCACTGTTATATCAGCTGCAACGACATATATATCTTCACTGTCCAAATCTGGGACTGTTCATGCTTGTTCAACTACTTCTATGTCCCAAATCACCTATTTTGTTTCTACCATATTCTACATCGCCACAGTCGGCCTTTCCATAACCCAATCAGAAAGTTACATACCGACTGTCTCAATTGCTGAATAACTTAGCAATCTGAATAGTATGGTCATTAGGTTGATAATGAGGAGCCATCAATAGGATTTGGCCATTGCACAGCTTACATAGAGAGTTGCTAATCAGGATGATCTGTTGTGGCAATTGGTAGACCAGAACGCAGAGCTGACGACCAGGAATGTTGAGCTTGATTCTAGATTTCTCAAATCAGCAGAAGACCAAAAAAAACTTCCCCTGACAATCCAAGGTCATGAGGACCGGATACTCATCCTGGAGGTGGACAATAAACTTCTATCATATGCCCTTGAGGGTTTGAAAGACACCACTCCAAGGATTGAGGGGAAACCAGTTCTACGAACTCTGATGACTCTAATTCAGATGAAGATGAGGATGATGACGATGAGAAGTTAGATTACGATGGTTCAGATGATGAGGATGGCGAAGAATGCGACGATGACGAAACGAGAGATGTCGCTGCAGGTGCATCTGGCACTACAGGGAAATCTACCCAAGATGAGCAAAGAAGAAAGAAGAAAGAAGACAAAGCTCCATTGTCTTCCTCCGATCCATCAAAGACTGCTGAAGCCACCGAGGCAGTAGATGTTGTGCCCGTGAACAGATTGAATGAGAAGCTGACTATGATATTAGCTTCTCAAGGCATAATACAACAATTGGTGAGCTACAACTATCCCTACTTCTTATCTCCCGACAACAGATTACTTTGACAACATTGATAAAGTTATTCCAAAGGATTTGGATGATACTAAGGATGAGCTTAACTATAAGATTGATGAGAAAGATGGTGGATGGAGTCTTCTATAGAGGATATTCAAAAGAGAAAGAAGTAATGGGATGCTTATTGGCAAGTGCTCAAGACAAAAATACTCCTTCTCCCCCAACTCCATACACAAAGATTTGCAGAACCAAATAATACAAATCCAGTGGTCAGATTTTTTTGTTAGGCTTATGTTGATGACTTGAGATGTTATGTCGTCAAGAGGGGAGGGGAATTCAAAACTTTAGGTTTCCTCATGACTTCAAGATGTTGCCAGGCTTCAAGGTAAATACATTGGCACATTTGAAGATGTTGTATAGGGACATATTTATATTTTCCTTTTGGTTTGAGAAGCAATTGCAGTTTGAGTACAGGAAGTGGTGGGTGAATTTCCAGCCGCAACAACCTGAACATTATTACCTACTGGAGATCAACCATCAAACTAGGAAGCACAAAGTCTTACTAAAGTAGCTGCCATCGAAGGTGATGAAGAAGATTCCAATTAGGAAGATGCTTTAGAACTTCTCGGATAGGTTTAGATGGTGGTACTAAGATGGTAGAACTGTTGAAGCAATGATGGTTGTTTCCAAGGAAGACCAGTGGGATTTTGTGCGCATATTTGACCCGATGTGGTTGACTAACTTGTCGGAGGAAGACGTGAAGACATTGTATAGATGTCTGATCTTCTTTGATTTATAAGACATGGAACATGTGCTGCAATACATGCAAGTCATCCGTTTGTTTTTCTTTTGATGGAAATGCCTAATCTGACTGGAAAGCTCAATAGCATAAGCTTTTGAAGACTAGAACAACAAACGTTTAGAACTAGGTCTAAGGGGAAGTATGTAGATACAGGTTTTATCCCTAGTTTATTGTAAAAGTCTCTTATGATGTATCACATTTATATTATCAATGAAATATATGTTTTATCTAGCATTTGGTTAATGTTGAATGTTTAAGTTTGAATTATGTTTAATGTCTAACTATTTGTACGAATGAGCCGTAAAAATGAGGCATTCCTACAAGGATAAGAATGATTTATTCGCACAAGTGAGTCATTTGCATGACTCATTCATACGAATGGACATAGATTATATAAACTGACACTTAGAATTTTTCTCATTAGTCACATCACCCTAGGTTTTTGTGCGTCATTATCCCTCATTTCTCTCATCCAACTTCATGTTTTCAGCCCGTGATTGATCGTTTCTAGCCCTAACGTTAATTCTATCGCTTTGGTCGATCATGGTCTTTGGTGATATCGATTGGATAACCATCAAATAGGATTCCTCACTACTTGGAGGATGTCTGAGTAGCATCCGTTAGGAACTAACGAGTTCACAGGTCCTATATCCCAAATTTAGGGTTTTCATGGGACCTCCGTTTGAACGACTTTCTACGTGAAAAAATAATGATTTTGAGCATTTTAGACCTCCTGAATGTATCCAAGTTCTTGCTTTGTCAATCCGAATCAAGAAATGAAGATCAAATTGTGACGATTCAAGGCTAACAATCTTCCGATCTTCTACGCGTAGAGGGTTCTTGCAAGTTAATAATAGATTTTAGTTTAACCTAGCTTTTGAGTTTGAATTTTGTAACTAATTATGTTACAATTAGACCAATTGTTAGGTTCTTTGATTAAATGTAAGACTTAAACTCCTTTAAGACCTTACCCGTTGGATTTACACATCATCCATGTAATTCTTAAACTAAAAAGTTTTGTTAAATAAAACTTGCATAGGAATTTAGAGTAAAATATGAATTAACCATATCAAATTTTTAACCTTCCTAATTGTATATGTGAATGTTTGACTCAGATTCCAGAACATGAAATAATGTCGATGAGCCATTAGAAAATGCCTTGTTGGTCCTTCCCTAGTGCTTACCTATAAAAATTACATGCACACAAAAGTCAACAACACCTATTTTCTTGATTCATTTTATTTTCATTTTTCATTTTTTCTTTATTCTTTCTATAATTATGTTCCTGTTATCTTACTTCACTTTTATTCATTACATTATTCATTTGATTTGGGTATTTCTTAATCCCTATTATGGAGAAAACACCCTTATTAGTTGGTTTGATTGTAACACAAACCAATATTTCTTACCTCTATCATGGAGGAAACACACTATCATGACAGTTTCTTCCACACAACTAGGGCATACTTACAGCCTATAAATATGTAAACACCATGGTAACAAGTTCCATAATATGAACCAATATTACTACATCTAGGATAAATACTATCATCATGAATTCATGATCGGTAGCATAAAGTATGTACTAGGTATTTCTTATCCTCCTTTTCGGAGGAAATACATTATCATGCAAGTGTTGGTAGGACTTCCTTTATTATTCTTTCTTTGTTTATTTCTTTATTCATTTATCCTTATAAATTTGATATTTTCCTTGATCTTATCTTTGATGTAAACGTTCTAAAAATTCATAGGTTGTACAGTTACTTGTTAACATGACATACTTTTTTTCAACATATATGAGTGGGTACTTATCCGCAAGGTTAGGTTAGCTCACCTTTAATCATAATTCTCACCCGCAACCACTCTTAAGTTCATCTTAGGTTTATCTGTAATTGTCTTGCTACGGGATTTGGGTTACCTGCAAATGTCCCCAGGCGAGTGGATCATCTGAAATTGTCTTATTGTGGAAGTTGGACATCCACTACATGGTGGGAGTTGGTCAGCTGCAATCGCATCTGGGTATTAATTTTACTGTTCCACAAATATGGGCTTTGGCTGAGTTTTACTCATATCAGTCGTATGAAAAAGTGAACTTAGGGTGAGGTTTCATCCACAAATGCTTGATACTTAGTGATTTTGGTTGCCAACAATCATCTTATATTGAGGTAACTGGTCACCCCAAATGTTAACACTTTGATGGCATTTGGTCAACCACAAATGTTAATGCCTGTATCCATCATTTACGGCTAGGACTAATGGGGTATACAATCCCATTCGAGCTAATTTTTCGGGAATTTTAGACCAAACTTATGATAAAACTTTGATTTTCCGTCTCAAGCTCGACGTTTTAATCTCTTCATGATATTGAAGAATTTTAATCTCTCTCATGTGTTTGGATGTACTATTGCCAGACCAATATGATCGTAGTGGACCAACTCATTTCATTAATTGTACTTTTTGGATCTAAAAGATTATTTTATGATTCATCATGCATTTAAGTATGTTCTTGAGTGTTTTCTTGCACCACGATGAACATCATTTTAAAAACATTTCAAGATTTAAACTTTATTATTTAAAAATATGTCATAATGAATGTTATTTTCATGCATGTTAACCCTAAAACATTTCAAAAATTAGTAAAATATGGGGTTCGCTAGAGGCTCACGTGTCGGGAACGTTAATCTAACCAAACCAACCTTGCTTTAAATCCTTAGAACTACACGTAAAGACTTAAAACTTTATTACATGATTTTGTTCTAGAATATTCTATGCATGATTCCATGCTCATATTTGTATTTCGTTGTGGAAATCTTATATTTGAGTGAAGTTGCTCGTTTCTCTCTACAATATCGCTTTCTTTCTCTATTTCTTTGCACTCCTTGGTACTTTCTTCTTTAAGTAGCCTACTTACAATAAAGTGAGTTAGCGGGTACTACTCTATTTATAGGGAACTTCATAGGTTTTATTTTCCCCTTGTTACCCCTAAACCCTTAAGTTTAATTATTTACACTTTTAGTCCAAAAAATCTTTGTTATATATAAAACTTATTTCAAACCCTTTACAAAGAGTTAAAAAAAAAATCTTTGGATTGCTACATTAAACAACCTAATTGTGTTGAAAAGATTGGTTTAATATTATCCGTTTCAAGTTTCCTTACATCATTAGCAATTTGAATGTTGATCGTGTTTTGAAAAGTCGGGTTGATTAATACATTTTCTTAACAATCGATTCTACAAAACTATCACTCGGATTACTAAGTATGTTATGACAATTACATGACTTTATAATATTTTTACTTCGTTAATTATTAACTGACATACTCAAACCTATATTGGGTATGTTTTCTCGTAATTAAAACTCATATAATATTTTTTTTGCAATTACAACCATTTTCACAATCCAAATGAAAACTCAAGTTTATATTTTATCGTAATTAGTCTTTCAACACTAAATTGATATATTATACTGATTCCTTGTGGATATTATATATATCTTATATGTTCTATACTATTAAAGGGTAGTTAAGACCTGAGTTTGAGCATTCACCTTTGATTGATCTTACGACATTGATCAGAGGGGCTGGTGGTCGATGATGGTGTTGGTAGACAAGAAGATGTAGGTGATGATGGTGGCGACTTGGTAGAGATGGTTATTCGAGTGATGTTGGTTGGTGGTGAACATGATAGATAGAGAGATGATGATGGATAACGATGGTTGATGCTAGTTAGATTATGAGGATATCAAATAGTGGTAACAGGTGGGAGAGGTAGGGATGGGAAGTGAATAAGTAAATTATATTATTTGATTAACTTTCACAACTAATCTCTTTTATTTGTTTGTCTATATTGCACAATTAGTTTCAATGAAAGGTTTAACATGTCTTTATATTTAACAGAAAAATAATGTTACTAGTGAGTTAAGAGTTAACTAAAATAAAATTACATATGCCATAGAGCAAAACAACATTAAAACCTTTGGATGAAAAATTGTATGCCAAACCGTGGAGAAAAATGAAGTTTATCCTCTAGCCTATTTTTTTCTTGGTTAATTATGAAGATATAGGTATATATTGGAATTTAAGAAAAAAGGCCCCATGACCTAATAGATTGGGTCCCAACGATTGAATTTTCGAATCTGGTGACATTAACATTTTTTTTCTTTTATTACCTTTATATATATATATATATATATATATATATATATATAGGGAGATGATCAAATGTTAACCCATGTTTAATTATCACGTTAACCGAATAACTAAATCTTATTACTTTGAAGACCAAACTAAAGTAAATTTAAAGTTGTAGGTTTTTCTGTTTTTTAATCAATGTATGGCTCACTTACATTAATAAAAAAGTAAGAAAAATCTACAACTTTAGATTTACTTTAATGGAGGGTTCAAAGTAATAAGATGTAGTTATTCGGTTATCACAATAAGGAATGGTTAAAAATATAACTAGGTTAAATCCCGTGTGTTACACGGGTGAAATAAATGAAATATTATGCTTTTAGAATACTTGTATATATTGCAGTACGTTATAAACTCGTGTAAATACGGATTTAATATAAAACATTAAATTAAAAAACGCCATTGGATGATAAAAATCTCATTGTTTAAAAAATCATTTTATAATATATTTTATTTTAAATAAATCATTTTTTTAAGATAACTTGTTTTTTACATAAATTTTGTTTTTTGAAAATAAAATATTTCTTACTTTAAAAGTTTTGAGTTTTAAGAATTTCATATTTTATAAAAAAAATTTAAAGTGTGCTTTATAATAATAAGATAAATAATATGTTAGTTATTACTATTATAATTATTTATTTAATAAGAGAGAGAATATAATTATTTAATATGAGAGAGAATTAGGTGGAAGGATAAGGTGTTGACAAGTGTCAATTATAGTGTAAGAAGGTGACATGTGGCATTAGTGGTTTAAGATTGTGACAAGTGACAAAATTGTTATTCTTTTATTATAGAGTATAGATGAGATTTAAGGACGAGATCGATGTCTAAAAAATAATAAAATAAAAATGAATGAAAATATGCGACGAAGATCATACCAAATTTGGTGGTTCAATATTAATATCAATCGGTACCATTAAACTAATGAAACCGTTGTTTACTGAAATCAAATACATGAACATATGTTCCGATATGGATGATGTTTGACTGGTATCAATTTGATGGTAATAGTATTGTACATGGACGTAACTATCAAGATTTAATTAAATAAATCATTTTACAAAAAATGACATGTAACAACATGAGTTACTTATTTATAAGATGGTGTTACTTCACAACCTATAAAAAAACATACATAGTAAGATGGTACTTATAACAAAAAATTCTGCGCAAGTTTAGAGATGTTAGGATGAAGACAAACTTTTCTTATCTATATCTATACTCTATAAGACTATCCACAGCGGTCACCCCACTGAAAACCCTACCCCACTGAAATTTCCTGCCACGTCATTACCCCACTGAAAACCTTTAACACCCACAATGGTCACCCCATTGAAAACGTTTCCCCACTGAAAACCCTTTTTAACACCCACCATCTTGAACCAACCAATGAGGAAGAAGGAACCCGAACGGGGAGCGGGGGCCGTTCCGGCTCGTTGGGCGGGGCACCGCTGGCTGAGGGGCGGTGTTCCCGCTGGGCACCGCGGCGGGGGAAGAGCCCGCTGGCCGGGCGGGACGACCGCTGTGCTCGGTCTAATAAAAGAGTAACAATTTTGCCACTTGTCACATTTTTACATGACTAATGTCACATGTCACCTTCTTATACTACAATTGCCACTTGTCAAAACCTTATAATACCACTTAATTCTCTCTCCTATTTAATAATTATATTCTCTCTCTTATTAAATAAATAATTATAAAACTAATAACAAACATATTATTTATATTATTATTATAAAGCACACTTTAAAATTTTTTTATAAAATATGAAATTCTCTAAAATCAAAACTTTTGAAGTAAGAAATATTTTATTTTCAAAAAACAAAATTTATGTAAAAAAACAAGTTATCTTAAAAAATGAATTTTTTCAAATAAAATATACTATAAAAGGATTTTTTAAACAATGAGATTTTTATCATCCAATGACGTTTTTTAATTTAATATTTTATATTAAATCCGTGTAATACACGGGTTTATAATGTAGTGCAACATATACAAGTATTTTAAAAGCATAATATTTCATTTATTTCACCCGTGTAACACACGGGATTTAACCTAGTCTTTTGATATATAAAGAGTTTGTTTTCATTGAATCTTTGGCTTGACGCCTTCAGGGCTTCACATACCTATTCCCATAATTAATTTAATGTTTGAAAAAAAGAATATGTGACGTTAAAACCAACTGTATTTGTATATGTATATGAATATGTAGTGTTAGATAAAAAACCCTATAAACACGTAATATAACAATTATGAAAATATTTAATAGAAAAGGTTGAATACCATAAAAAATTATTTGTGTATATACCATAGATAGAAAACTGTCTTATTATAATTATTAAATTATTTCTTTTTGTTGATAGGGATCTTTTTCTCCGTGTGGTTTGCTTGAGATAGACATAACCTATTAGGGTATTGTGAAGCCTAAATAAGATGTTTAAAATAACTATCGTGTGCGTTTTACATGCTTTACATAAGGATGTTTGTCGTTGATCCTATTTATTTATTTATTTGAATAGCTTGTAACGCAGACACCTAGGACAATATTTCAACCGTACCCTTAGATTTGACGTTTTGGGGCGTACATTCAAGATCACCCTAAGATGAACGATACAACTGAGTAACCTCTTTGACCTTAACTCGGCATATAAGCCTTAATCCGGATTTGAACCTAATACCTCTCATATAAAAACCAAAAGGGTAATCATTAGGCTAGGAACCCATGGTTTGATGTTGATCGTATATATGATCTTTCGATTCATGATTTTATAGGGTGCGAAGTAACATGTACTGTAGATATCAAACCATCCATTTTAATTTTTTTTAAACGTAATACAAGAATGAATTAACAATATATTTTGTATCCAATGATCATGCAGAGACTTGAATAAATATACAACTATTATTTACATATGGAGTTGTTTTGAATTTCATAAAGCCCTGGAATAAGTGCATGTGCGAGGTGGATAAAGGTCAAAATGTTCATGGTGGGAATTAAAGAAACATCTTCACAAGTCCACTATCGCATTATTCTACATCGATCGGACCTTTAATTTCATTTAGTTTTTCTTGAAGATTACGTCAATTAAATGTAGATAATAGATTACACATGCGTTAACATAAATGAGGAAATTAAAATTTCACATTTTTTTGTAATTGGGAATATGCTAAGTTTGTTTGTCTATTACGTGTATTAGACGAATTGAACATAAAAACATTAAAAAGTTGTAATAAAAATTAAAGAATTATAATTAAGTTGTGTTGTTTTGTCATTGTGTTAATACATTAAAAACATTTATTTAGTTTATATTAGAAATGCACAATTGTGTTAATTTATCCTTGTGTTTCATATAACTCCTAATTTTAGAAAACACGCATTGAATGTTATTATGTTATATGTATCTTTATAAAGATGATATTATGATCATTATGTTTCATTTTACATTCAAGTCACTGTGTAACTAGTTTTATACTCTTCCAGTAGTCGGGTACTTTGTTATAATATGTTTGTTAATTAATTAATTATTTTTTTCAATTTTAATCGTAGTTCAATTTCATTTATGTTCATTTTAACCCTAGACATGTGACACGTATCAAAACATGGGACGTGTTTCAATAATCCGTGAATAACCGAAAAACCGCCAGAAACCGTCACATAATTAATGTAACCACCTAATTTAAAGGGTTATGACTTAATCTTGATAAATTTCAACGGAGGAAAATTAATTTGAAGTCGGTTGAGTTCACCGACGTCCATATATATATATATATATATATATATATATATATATATATATATATATATATATATATATATATATATAATATGTATTAGGCATTGTGTCTTACATTAGGTCATTATGTAATATATATTCATCAATGTTTTTTTACGTTTTAGCTTATTTTGTGTCACGCCTTCACTAAAGCAAGTACGTGGGAATGCGACTGATGATATCTCATAACGCAACGGTTTAATAGAATACTAAAATGCCATTATTGCGATGAGCTATGACATACAACCGATACAATTCGAGAAATTATGTGCAAACGACCACAAATGTCTCAATAATAATTAAACACTTATAACCAATCAAAATAAATTATCTAACAGGTAACTCAATACCTAACATGTCTACTACCTAATTCAAACTGATAATTCATCAAATGTCTAACCAAACAAATGACAAAATGTTTGATCGGCCCTCTAAAAATCTTTAGCTCAAGTTAGAACCACATCTCTAATTTTTACCTAAAAAGACATGGCCGAAAACATGAACTATAAAGTTGGTGAATCCGCAAGTTTGAAACATAAATTAACAAGTCATGTTGTGATAAGTCAAGTCAAAAATCAAAGTACAAGATAAGGACATTATCCTTATATATAACACAAGTGTCACTTACTTGTGTCATAAAGTCTATTAAGTATATTCACTCAAGTGTCACATCTTGGGCATAGATTGGCGTGACGGACCTTGGATGGGGATGTCGACCATAATAGTATTATTCAATACTTGTCAACTGACATCAAGTCACGTCTAAACCATCAGGTCAAGACCAATCAAGTTTAGTCATAATCAAGTCAAGTTCAAGACCAAACAAGTCTGGTTAAAATCAAGTTAAACCGAACCATTTAGGTCAAGACTAATCAAGTCATGTCTTAATCCAAGTATGCATAACATAGGTCATGGAAGCCCAAGTTTAAAGTCAGCGAAAAGTTAAAATATACAAGTAATATAAAACATTATAACAAAGCTTTCACACGGGTTTATAAAAGTATAAAAAATGAGATTATGAACTAACCTGAATTAGCTCTTTCAATGAAGTTAAAATAAATAGGCAAACTTGGTCTTTTTACAAACTTGAATGACCTACACAATTTTTGTTGGATCGGGTTGTTTAATCTAAACAACACTTCACAAATATTTGTCTCTTTCAATCTAACAGATGCGGAATGTCTGTTAGAAGGTTATCTCAACTACTCAATGGTAAGAACACAAGAACAAATTCAAGCTCAAAGATATATTTTTTCTCAAAGTATTGCAAGTTACAAGCAGACAAGCACACCTAAACAGGTTTACAATGAGAGGTCATATAGCTAAGGCTACAACCGTATACACGTATGAATACAAGTTGGGTATACTAGACAATATATAAAGTAAAGCTTATTCTAGTATGTAAAGTGTCTTAACAGGCTAAGACACTTAATTACAATCATTACAAATATAGACATTGACTTTACAAAAGACTAGCTAAATACAAAAGGTGTGACAATCCGACTTTTCGGATTAACCTTGTTAACTGAAGATGGTGATATCACAGGCCCAACAGAGCCAATGTAGGCCCAATAGAGCCAAAGAAGGCCCAGTAAGGCCCAAGGTAGGCCCAAGGAGTTCAGGATAGGCCCAATTGTAATTGAGAGGTCCAATTGGGTAAATTTAGCCCAACAATGATTTAAGTGACCAATTAGTGATAATTCGGGATTATTAATGTAACTTTGTTAATCGAAATGATATGTTGTCGACCCAGAATAATCTATAGGAGTTAAGGATTAAGAAAAATCAGTTCCAAAGTGTTAAATTTGTGAAGATCAAACTTGTAATTGATTTTTAGAATCAATTTTGACTTTTACAAGTCAAAAAGTCGGCCAAATTGTTAATTGAGTTCGAATTTCTTATTAAATCTAAGTAAAAACCGAAATTGATGAACCTTAATCATTCTATTAATGATTGTTGTCAGTTTCCATACGTTAAGGGCTCATTAAATTGTCGAACGGAACCCAAAACGACTTCAAAAACTGTAACCGTAGGTATTGGTTACTATACTCGTATAAATCGATTGCCATATCTCAAATTGGACACTCAAACACTTTGATCGGCATTAGTAGGAACTTTTGCATACAACAATTCAATCTTTATAGATTCGGAGAGACGAATTGGATCGTGGAGTGGCCGAGCTTGAACTAATATTCGATCTCCTTCGATCAGGCATCAAATCAGGTAATGTTCAACTCCTAGGAAACCTAAAAGGTCCGATTAAGGACAAACCAACCTCAATTTCTAGTTCTGATATCAGTTGGTTTGATTTTGATTCTAGGGTTCATAGAGAAAGAACGAGTTGGGGGTTTTGGTTATGATGGATTTAAAAATGAAATCAATTATTAGCAACACTTTCATAATGTGCCGATTAACAAAACCCATGAATCAATTTCATCACATTGTAACGAATTGGTTAAGTTCAAGTTTCTAGGGTTTATATATAAACGGTTTTGGGAGTTTTTGTTAAATCGAAATCAGGAATGAAATCAATTGTCACAGAGGGTTTCGAAATCTTTGGTTTAAGGTAATCCATATGTTAATTTCATCAATCAATTACGAATCACGAGATTTCAAGTTTTAGGGTTCTTAGATAAAAGCTTTTTGGGGGTTTTGATTTAATCGGATTAGATGATCAAATTAATAGTTATTACTAGCTTCAGATAGTTCCGACTAAGCATTACCATAGATTAATTCGAAGTTACAATATCGAATCACACGAATTGATTATTAGGGTTCTTGAGGTGAAAATGAATTGGGGTTTCTGATACAAACCAGATTGATAGTCAAATTAAATCACACTGGTGATATCGAAATAACCTGTGTAATAGAAACCCTATGATTTTATTGTGTAACATTAGCAAAATTGAAGGATTTGAATCAAAAGGGTATATGATTAGTGTTCGAACAAGAATGTATTCGATTAAACGAGTTATGATGTGTTATTTATCGAATTGAAATCGTAATTAGAATCGACTGGACCATAGGAATGAAAGCCCTAAGGCTTCAGCCTCGATTGGATTCGAATTGGGGTTCGATTAGAGACAATTAGGAATTAGTGGGCTTGAATGTATAAGAAAAGGGGAGCCGGCCCATTAGTGTTTAAAAGAATTTGGAATTGAATCTGATAACGAATGCGGTGTAGATCAACTGGTTGTGGCTTGGGTGTGTGGGCTGGTAGGTCGCGGGTTCGAACCCTGACCTGGCCGGTTTTTGAAAATTAAAACTATTTTGGTTTTTATATTGTGACTCACCCGTTATAACTCCGATTTAACCCGTTCAAGTTGCGTTGGAACCGTAACGAAATCCCGAATATTTTAGAGTAATAAAATTCATATTTTAATCCGAAAACGAAATCGCGTATAATTACGTTTATTTAAATAAAATCGTATACGGCCATATGATTTTATTTAAACAATTTCAAAGGCACACGTACATACGTATGCACGTTCTTAACACTCTAACATACGTGTGTTGACACGTATGTGATTTCAAGCACAAAACGACATCTCGAATAACACTAAGTTATTGTCAAACCATAGATTCTTCGTAGAGGATTTCTACGCGAGTTCACAAGTGTTTGATCATTCTGCAACTATCAAAGGTGCGTACACGGCCCCTTTCTTATTTTAAACTGTTTTGGGGGAGAAAACATGTGCAACAAATTATTTTTAGATACATATCACTTGCATGAGTTAGCTGTTTACATTATGTGACAACATAGCAATTGAAAGTCCTTACACACCTCGAACCGTTTAGTTTGCCGTAGCGCAAAGCGTGGTAGTTGGAAATAGATCTATTAGGTTTGACAAACCTCACCTGGTAGATGGGATCTACGCAGGTGTTTGACTGACCAAACACAATTTTACTATTGTTGTGCTAGACAATAGTGGCAAGGCAAAAACATGCTATAGCATGGCAATTCGTCAGCTTCGGTGTCGACCACTTATGTAAATAGTTTATATGACTAGCTATCATGACTGTGCATGTGTGATTATGTTATCTACAACTTGATATTCAAACTGTTGTTTTGAACATTGTGAACACTTAAAACCTGTGTTATGCACCAACCTTTGTGTTGACTTGATTTACATGTTTTCTCAGGACGCTAAGGCGCGCAATAAAGACTGGCATGGACTAGGAGATAGAGTCGCATGCATGTTTATCATTTATTGTTTAAATTACACATTTGAGGATTTTGTTTTGTAATTTACATTTTACAACTGTTATTGGTTTTATAACGCTTCCGCAAATTTTTGAAAACTCTGATGTTATGTTTTAAAGACCAAAGTATGTTTTGAAATTCATATAGAGGTCTTCGTTATGTCTAATGATCTAAGATCCTGGTTTGTCACGTTCCCAAACGGTATGATTCCGTTAGTTGAAAATTGGGGGTGTGACAGATTGGTATCAGAGCCATTGGTTATAGCGAACTAGGTTTGCATTTGTAGACTTAGACTATGACTGTTAGACATTAGACACACATGCTTACACATATTACTTAGAAATTACTTATGACATTATGTAATTGACTTGTTTACACATTCCATGGCACTGCACTTACATATGGTATTATGTAACAGGCATGGCATCATCATCAGCACCGTACATCTATATTGATGACTCTGAGGACGAGGAACCGATAGTTCCAGCACCACTGTCATCACCACCACCACCTATTCCATCTCCTCCACCATATGAGAAGGATGACTCAGATCCGGAGGAGGATCCGGAGGAGGATCCAGACGAGGACCCGGAGGAGGATCGGGAAGAGGACCCAGACGAGGATCCAGATGAGGACCCGGATGAGGATCCGGAGGAGGAGCCAGTGGAGGGCACTCAGCAGATCCCTGCTGAGGGACCTTCTACACGTCCACCACCAGTATTGGATGCTCCTGAGCCTAAGAGGCAAAGGACGGACGCTGAGGAGATCGCCAAACTGTGCGAGGATTTGTACGAGGCAGAAGACAGGATCGCACAAAACTCTCAGGAACTATGGGATGCTAATGAGATGATTAATTTGATTGGTCGTCTTGAAGCTTCAGAGAACCGAACTGAGATCTTGGAGGGCAGAATAGAAGCCTTAGAGGATTTAGTAGCCTCAGACAATGAAGAGGAGGATGAGGAGAATGAAGAGGAAGAAGAGGAAGAACCAGCACCAGTTGTTGATTCTGATCCTGAATCCTCTGTTGAGGATGATTGAGTTTCTTTGTTTTGTTTAAACTTATTAGGAACGGGTTGTGTTCCTACACTAGATGTTTGGAAAGTTATGTTTTGATTTCAAAAGTATTGTACTCAAATCAAAATTTCTATCTATTGAAAAACTATTATTTATTTCCAGCAGTTGTGTTGATTTATATATTACATGTTGTGTTTGTTGTTTGCTTACACATGTCACATTGGATTTTGATAACGCTCTAACATTTCTTTTAACTAGGAAGATAATGGCAAACGAGAACGTTCACATGACAGTTGCTGAGCTCAACGAGCTAATCAATAACAGAGTCGCAGAGGCAATCGCACAATATGCTCAGACACACACCACAGGGTCCGGCAGGGGGACTGGTTAACCCACAGTTATGCACGTTCAAGATGTTCTTGGACTGTAAACCACACAACTTCAAAGGGTCGGAGGGGGCCATAGGACTCCTTCGATGGATTGAAAAGGCAGAATATGTGTTCGAGATGTGCAACTGCCCTGACGAGAGCAAGGTGAAGTTTGCTACGGGAACATTGGAGGGTCCAGCACTAACTTGGTGGAACTCAAATGTTCAGACTTTGGGATTGGGGGAGGCTAATGCATTGACTTGGAATGGCTTCAAAACTTTAATGCAGGAGGAGTACTGTCCTCGTAGTGAGATGCAAAAATTAGAGGAAGAATACTGGCACCTCAAGATGGAGGGGTCAAATATCGAAGAGTACACGACCAGGTCACATGAATTGGCCAGACTTCTACCACACATGGCTACTCCAGCCAGCAAGTGGATTGAAAGATATATTGGAGGACTAGTGCCTCAAATTCAGGGATTGGTTACTTCAGCAAATCCCACCACCATTCAACAAGCTGTTCGTTTAGCACATCAGCTTACTGATCAGGCAGTATTACAGGGGACTCTGCCTAAACGAACATCTGCTACCGAGGTGGGAGACCATAAAAGAAAGTGGGAAGGTAACAACTCCAAGGGTCACAACCAACAATCATATCAGCAAAACCGAAAGCAAGACTCAAACAAGTCTTATCATAATTCAAGCAGTGGTCAGCAATCATCATCATCGGGGGGTTATATTGGTAAACACCCCAAGTGCAACAGGTGTGGGTATCATCATGCAGGTAATCAGTGTGATAGAGCTAGGTGCCAAAGGTGTGGCAAGATTGGACATGCGGCTAAGGATTGTCGCGGGGAGCTACAAAACAACCACAACAACCAGAATAATAATCAAAACAATGCACAGAAGGGTTGTTTTGAGTGTGGCAAGATGGGGCACTTTAAGAAAGATTGCCCACAACTCAGGAAAGGCGGGGACAATAATGTCAATGGCAATAGGAATGGCAACGGTAATGGTAATGGCACCAACAACAACAATAACAATAACAACAACAATGGTGCTAGGGGCAGGGCGTTTGTGATTGGAGGACGTCAAGCACGGGAGGATCCCAACATTGTTACGGGTACGTTCCTCTTAAATAATCACTATGCCTCTATGTTATTTGACACTGGTGCCGATCGGAGTTTTGTATCTAGTTCACTTGCTAAGTTGCTAAATGTTAGTCCCACTGCCTTAGATAGTCCATACACTGTGGAATTAGCTGATGGTAAGTTAATAGTAGTTGAACAAATCTTTAAGGGATGTATGCTTGATTTGATGGGTCAGACATTGGAAATTGAACTTATGCCTATTACTTTTGGTAGTTTTGATGTAGTCATTGGCATGGACTGGTTGTCCAAACACCAGGCTGAAATCGTATGCCATGAAAAGATCGTTCGCATACCTCTTCCGCAGGGAGAGACATTGTATGTACAAGGCGAGAAGAGCAGTACGCCACTGCGTCTCATATCTTGTATGAAAGCACACAAGTGTCTGCGTAAAGGTCATACGGCAGTTATAACACTTATAACTGAAAAACCGGAAGCTGAGAAGAAGATTGAAGATATTCCAGTAGTTTGTGAATTTCCGGAGGTATTTCCAGAAGACTTGCCGGGATTACCGCCTATCAGACAGGTGGAATTCCGAATCGATCTTACACCAGACGCAGCACCGATAGCTAGGGCGCCTTATCGACTTGCACCATCAGAGATGCAAGAGTTATCTACACAATTGCAAGAGTTGTTGGATAAGGGTTTCATACGACCTAGTTTTTCACCGTGGGGAGCTCCAGTTTTATTTGTCAAGAAAAAGGACGGGACTTTCCGTATGTGTATCGATTACCGGGAATTGAACAAGGTTACTATCAAGAACCGGTATCCGTTACCCAGAATTGACGATTTGTTTGATCAGTTGCAAGGTTCGAGTTACTACTCGAAGATTGATCTCAGGTCTGGTTATCATCAACTAAGAGTCCAGGAGGAGGATATTCCAAAGACAGCATTCAGGACACGCTATGGCCATTATGAGTTCTTGGTCATGCCATTTGGGTTGACAAACGCTCCAGCTGTATTCATGGATCTCATGAATCGTGTTTGTAAACCTTATCTTGATAAGTTTGTCATTGTTTTCATCGATGACATTCTCATCTATTCACAATCTGAAGAAGAACACGCTGAACATCTTCGATTACTATTGGAATTATTGAAACAGGAACAATTGTACGCTAAGTTCTCGAAATGTGATTTCTGGATGCGAGAAGTACAATTCTTTGGGCGTATAGTTAATGAAAAGGGTATACATGTTGATCCAGCGAAGATTGAAGCAATTAAGAATTGGGAAGCACCAAAGACCCCTACCGAGGTACGACAGTTCCTTGGTTTGGCGGGTTATTATCGACGATTCATTGAAGGTTTCTCAAAGATCGCTCAACCACTTACAGCTCTTACGCACAAGGGAACGAAGTATAACTGGACGGATAAACAGGAAGGTGCATTCCAGTTATTGAAACAGAAACTCTGCAGTGCACCAATTTTGTCCTTACCAGAAGGGATGGAAGACTTTGTGGTGTATTGTGATGCATCTGCACAAGGTTTGGGATGTGTGTTGATGCAACGTGATAAAGTGATTGCTTATGCTTCCAGAAAACTACGAACACACGAAAAGAATTACACTACTCACGACTTGGAGTTAGGAGCAGTGGTTTTTGCTTTAAAAATTTGGAGGCATTATCTGTATGGAACTAAGTGTACTATTTATACTGATCATAAGAGTTTGCAACATATCTTTGATCAGAAGGAACTCAATATGAGACAACGACGATGGGTTGAGTTGTTGAACGATTACGAATGCGCGATTAAGTATCACCCGGGTAAAGCTAATGTAGTAGCTGACGCTCTGAGCAGAAAAGACACAACAGGAACAAGACGGGTTCGCGCACTTATGATGACAATAAATACTGACTTACCTGACAAGGTACGCAGTGCTCAGATCGAGGCCTTGAAAACGGAAAACTTGGTACAGGAATCATTACGAGGAATGGAAACACAGTTGGATGTCAAGTCTGATGGAATTCGTTATTTCATTGATCGACTGTGGATACCTTTGTATGGAGGTTTAAGGGAACTCGTGATGGATGAAGCACACAAGTCCAGGTATTCAGTCCATCCAGGATCAGACAAGATGTATCATGATTTGAAGGCATTGTATTGGTGGCCTCATATGAAAGCTGACATTGCTAGGTACGTTAGCAAATGTTTGACTTGTTCGAAAGTCAAAGTTGAATATCAGAAGCCATCTGGTTTACTGCAACAACCAGAGATACCAATGTGGAAATGGGAACAGATTTCGATGGACTTTATTACTAAGTTACCCCGTACACCGAGTGGTTGTGATACGATATGGGTAATTGTTGATCGATTAACGAAATCTGCACATTTCTTAGCAATCAAGGAAACTGATAAGATGGAGAAACTGACTCGCATTTACATCAAGGAAGTGGTAGCACGGCATGGCGTGCCAATCTCTATCATATCAGATCGGGATGCCCGATTTACTTCCAACTTTTGGAAATCACTTCATAAGTCATTGGGGACTCGTTTAGATATGAGTACCGCCTATCATCCACAGACTGACGGTCAAAGTGAACGTACGATTCAAACACTCGAGGATATGTTACGAGCTTGTGTAATTGACTTTGGTGATAGTTGGGAAAATCACTTACCGTTAGTGGAATTCTCTTACAATAATAGTTATCATACAAGTATTCAAGCAGCACCGTTTGAAGCTTTGTATGGTCGCAAATGTCGTTCACCAGTTTGCTGGGCTGAAATTGGTGACAGTCAGATAACAGGTCCTGAACTAGTGCATGAGACGACAGAGAAGATAGTTCAAATCCGGAACCGTATGGCAGCGGCTCGGGATCGACAAAAGAGTTATGCAGACAAACGTCGTAAACCGTTGGAATTTCAAGTAGGAGACCGAGTTCTTCTGAAGGTATCACCTTGGAAAGGTGTGATACGATTCGGCAAGCGCGGGAAGCTTAGTCCACGTTACGTAGGACCTTTTGAGATCCTGAAAAGGATTGGTCCGGTTGCGTATCAACTCAAACTACCGGATGAACTCAGTGGAGTTCATGATGTCTTTCATGTATCGAATTTAAAGAAATGTCTTTCTGATGAGACATTGATTGTACCGTTGGAAGAAATACAAGTGGATGAACAGTTACGATTCATTGAAGAACCAGCAGAAATCATGGATCGGGAGGTCAAACAACTTAAGCAAAGCAAGATTCCGATAGTCAAAGTTCGATGGAATTCAAGACGTGGTCCTGAATTCACATGGGAACGAGAAGACCAAATGATGAAGAAGTATCCTCATCTATTCAAAACAGCTACTGCTAACACTGAGAGCGCACGTTAAATTTCGGGACGAAATTTCCTTCAACAAGGGGATGACGTGATGCTTCACACATCAACACTGCAAATTTCAAACTGTAAGCACAAACATTTTATTTATTCAATTGATTTTGTTACATACATTTGTGCTACATTACATTCTATATATTTTATGTGCTACATTTCATATGTTACATGTTATGGTAGTACATACATGATTGGTTACACACATTTTGCTATGTGCGGGGTTGCATAGTACAAATGGTTATAGACACTCACTATGTGTGAGATTACACAACACAGTATGATCAAACACAAACAGTCACAGTTAGGTGAACTAACTAGTGTACACGCAAACAGTCACGTTGAACGATCACATTTAGTTGTGATGTTGCAAGCATTAGACTTTGTGTGTGAGTACACACAAGCACACGGAATGATCAAATCACACTAACACGTACGATTTAAACTCGTAAGTAGTTTCCTAACTACTCCTAACACTTACTAATTTTCGGGACGAAAATTCCTTCAACAAGGGGATGATGTGACAATCCGACTTTTCGGATTAACCTTGTTAACTGAAGATGGTGATATCACAGGCCCAACAGAGCCAATGTAGGCCCAATAGAGCCAAAGAAGGCCCAGTAAGGCCCAAGGTAGGCCCAAGGAGTTCAGGATAGGCCCAATTGTAATTGAGAGGTCCAATTGGGTAAATTTAGCCCAACAATGATTTAAGTGACCAATTAGTGATAATTCGGGATTATTAATGTAACTTTGTTAATCGAAATGATATGTTGTCGACCCAGAATAATCTATAGGAGTTAAGGATTAAGAAAAATCAGTTCCAAAGTGTTAAATTTGTGAAGATCAAACTTGTAATTGATTTTTAGAATCAATTTTGACTTTTACAAGTCAAAAAGTCGGCCAAATTGTTAATTGAGTTCGAATTTCTTATTAAATCTAAGTAAAAACCGAAATTGATGAACCTTAATCATTCTATTAATGATTGTTGTCAGTTTCCATACGTTAAGGGCTCATTAAATTGTCGAACGGAACCCAAAACGACTTCAAAAACTGTAACCGTAGGTATTGGTTACTATACTCGTATAAATCGATTGCCATATCTCAAATTGGACACTCAAACACTTTGATCGGCATTAGTAGGAACTTTTGCATACAACAATTCAATCTTTATAGATTCGGAGAGACGAATTGGATCGTGGAGTGGCCGAGCTTGAACTAATATTCGATCTCCTTCTATCAGGCATCAAATCAGGTAATGTTCAACTCCTAGGAAACCTAAAAGGTCCGATTAAGGACAAACCAACCTCAATTTCTAGTTATGATATCAGTTGGTTTGATTTTGATTCTAGGGTTCATAGAGAAAGAACGAGTTGGGGGTTTTGGTTATGATGGATTTAAAAATGAAATCAATTATTAGCAACACTTTCATAATGTGCCGATTAACAAAACCCATGAATCAATTTCATCACATTGTA
Source organism: Mikania micrantha (assembly GCA_009363875.1). Lineage (NCBI taxonomy): Eukaryota > Viridiplantae > Streptophyta > Magnoliopsida > Asterales > Asteraceae > Mikania > Mikania micrantha. The sequence continues at coordinate 54,384,473 of CM018691.1, read as the reverse complement.
ACGAATTGGTTAAGTTCAAGTTTCTAGGGTTTATATATAAACGGTTTTGGGAGTTTTTGTTAAATCGAAATCAGGAATGAAATCAATTGTCACAGAGGGTTTCGAAATCTTTGGTTTAAGGTAATCCATATGTTAATTTCATCAATCAATTACGAATCACGAGATTTCAAGTTTTAGGGTTCTTAGATAAAAGCTTTTTGGGGGTTTTGATTTAATCGGATTAGATGATCAAATTAATAGTTATTACTAGCTTCAGATAGTTCCGACTAAGCATTACCATAGATTAATTCGAAGTTACAATATCGAATCACACGAATTGATTATTAGGGTTCTTGAGGTGAAAATGAATTGGGGTTTCTGATACAAACCAGATTGATAGTCAAATTAAATCACACTGGTGATATCGAAATAACCTGTGTAATAGAAACCCTATGATTTTATTGTGTAACATTAGCAAAATTGAAGGATTTGAATCAAAAGGGTATATGATTAGTGTTCGAACAAGAATGTATTCGATTAAACGAGTTATGATGTGTTATTTATCGAATTGAAATCGTAATTAGAATCGACTGGACCATAGGAATGAAAGCCCTAAGGCTTCAGCCTCGATTGGATTCGAATTGGGGTTCGATTAGAGACAATTAGGAATTAGTGGGCTTGAATGTATAAGAAAAGGGGAGCCGGCCCATTAGTGTTTAAAAGAATTTGGAATTGAATCTGATAACGAATGCGGTGTAGATCAACTGGTTGTGGCTTGGGTGTGTGGGCTGGTAGGTCGCGGGTTCGAACCCTGACCTGGCCGGTTTTTGAAAATTAAAACTATTTTGGTTTTTATATTGTGACTCACCCGTTATAACTCCGATTTAACCCGTTCAAGTTGCGTTGGAACCGTAACGAAATCCCGAATATTTTAGAGTAATAAAATTCATATTTTAATCCGAAAACGAAATCGCGTATAATTACGTTTATTTAAATAAAATCGTATACGGCCATATGATTTTATTTAAACGATTTCAAAGGCACACGTACATACGTATGCACGTTCTTAACACTCTAACATACGTGTGTTGACACGTATGTGATTTCAAGCACAAAACGACATCTCGAATAACACTAAGTTATTGTCAAACCATAGATTCTTCGTAGAGGATTTCTACGCGAGTTCACAAGTGTTTGATCATTCTGCAACTATCAAAGGTGCGTACACGGCCCCTTTCTTATTTTAAACTGTTTTGGGGGAGAAAACATGTGCAACAAATTATTTTTAGATACATATCACTTGCATGAGTTAGCTGTTTACATTATGTGACAACATAGCAATTGAAAGTCCTTACACACCTCGAACCGTTTAGTTTGCCGTAGCGCAAAGCGTGGTAGTTGGAAATAGATCTATTAGGTTTGACAAACCTCACCTGGTAGATGGGATCTACGCAGGTGTTTGACTGACCAAACACAATTTTACTATTGTTGTGCTAGACAATAGTGGCAAGGCAAAAACATGCTATAGCATGGCAATTCGTCAGCTTCGGTGTCGACCACTTATGTAAATAGTTTATATGACTAGCTATCATGACTGTGCATGTGTGATTATGTTATCTACAACTTGATATTCAAACTGTTGTTTTGAACATTGTGAACACTTAAAACCTGTGTTATGCACCAACCTTTGTGTTGACTTGATTTACATGTTTTCTCAGGACGCTAAGGCGCACAATAAAGACTGGCATGGACTAGGAGATAGAGTCGCATGCATGTTTATCATTTATTGTTTAAATTACACATTTGAGGATTTTGTTTTGTAATTTACATTTTACAACTGTTATTGGTTTTATAACGCTTCCGCAAATTTTTGAAAACTCTGATGTTATGTTTTAAAGACCAAAGTATGTTTTGAAATTCATATAGATTTCTTCGTTATGTCTAATGATCTAAGATCCTGGTTTGTCACGTTCCCAAACGGTTTGATTCCGTTAGTTGAAAATTGGGGGTGTGACAAAAGGCATTTAATGTTGTTGATCTTCAAGGCTTCAGATGAGCTTTTGCATTTAATGCAGCTGAGAAGAAGTAAGGTGTAGTGTCTAACTCTTGGTATGTTATCTTTGTTGTTCTCAGACCAACATGTCTGTTGTTAGCACCTTTTTGTACTATAAAAGTAATCAGCTACAGTCTTTGTCAGAGGATTATCCTCGGAAGTCTTTGTCTTTAGCGAATGTAGAGGAGAACCTTCGGAAGCCTTTGTTCTTCAGAAGCTTTAATGTCTTCGGAAGATTTTGATCTTCGGAAGCTTTGAAGCTTTAGATCTGTTAAGTGTTAGCCTTCCGAAGTAGTTTGTCTTGTACAGCCTTCGGTAGGAGTGAGTTATCCTTCGGAAGCAATGTTGCTTCCGAAGAGTAATTCCTTCCTTCTGAAGGTTGTTTGTCTCTGTAGAGTCTGGTACTTAGACAAAATAGAAGTTTTGTGAGCATCAGCCTTTATTAGTCTTTACAATTTTTAATTTATTTTCAAGATATAATTTAGTTATTCGTTTCTTTAACTCAATAGGTAAGGATTATGTTTAACGATCAACAAGCTAGCATAGTTGTATATGAAACTCTAATTCCATTCTTAAACCCACACTCATTAGCACACATTCACACAATTCAACCCACAATCAATATTAAACTTACACACACGCAACATACACTCACAATCCTTGATCGGCCCACGATTTAAACATGCACACATTTAATTTCTGTTGGGATATAATATTCCCTCACAATAACCAAATCACAAATCACTTTTCTGGTTTTCTTTTAACGACAGTCGTGCTACTTTCAGTTATCCTGACAGTTGGTAACTAAGATCGATTACTCGATCGAAGACCGTGATACCGTACCCCCTAATGTACGGGAACCCTGTGGACAGGGACAAAACTTGAAATTTTTCTGTAGGGGGCCAAAAGCCACGGTGACTCGTGACCCTAGTATATGAAATTTTTCTGTAGGAGGGGGGCGGACTCTATTAATATAAAATTTTCCGACCAAATCTTACTACACACCTGCTTTTGAGTCGAAAAACAACAGGAGCCGGGGCCAACCCTGGCCCTAGTTATCCTTCGTCCCTGGCTGTGGAATAGGTAAACCATCGCCCCCATTGGTTTAGAACCCCGATTAAGTTCAAGATTTATTCCCTCACCTGGTATCTATTAAAGTGCATTCAGTGAGACTTGAACCCTGGTCTCCAAAGAGAAGGGACAAACTTTAACCACCACTTTTCCATTTACCCTCACGATTTTGTTCCAATCTGATATAAACTTTTATTCTTTGTGTCGACCACACACACTCTATATAGGCATGCATGATATTGGTATTAATTCCTTTATAACCTTGAATCTATGTTTTTTGTTTTATTATTTTGGGTCAAAAGTACTTTGTTAATTAAGTTTAAGTTTAGATGGGTTAGTATCTTTAAAGTTGGTGTGGGCTTAAAAAAGTTTACGTGAATATGCATTTGTGCATAATTGGAAAGCCCAAATGTCGATATAAAATAGTTTAAATATTGTCTTGCTATTGTCATGTGAAATTCATCAAATGGCTGAGGGTTTCTACTGCAACCGTTGTTGACAAATGGCAACATTTCACGATGGTCTTCTAGCGGTGGCAATTTTTACCCATGTCAAAGGAAATGGGTTGGTTTAAGTAAACAATTGTAATATAATGGGTTGAAATGTGTAACATCATAATGTTGAATGAGTTGAGATGAATATCACTTAAATACAATACGGGTCAAGACGGGTAACAAAAAAAGTATGTAAATGCAATGGATTCAAACATTTAAAAATGATTAATAACATATTTGATGAGAAAATCACTAAAAATTATTCAACTAGACTATTGTTTACTTATAACACATCTTAAGCTAACTTAAATAGATGTTTTTCAAGAACAATCCATTTAGACCTAAACTTATTTTGCTTAAAACTCGTTTTGACCTGCACCCATCATGACCCGAACCCGTTCTGACCCGCTACTCAACCCGACCCAACCAGCCCATTTTGCCAGGCATAAACAGTATCAATGAGATTGCAAGTCCGGAACATTGTGTCGGTTATTTTTGTATTCAGTTAATATATTGAACGCAAAAGTTTTTAAATTGATTGTTCTTCACATTCACAAATATGTATTTTTGATCTCTTGTGTAATTATGGATTTGTGTGATTCGTTCGATCCAGGATTGAAGGCCACTAACAAGGGTATCAGAGCAGAGGTTTGAAGAGGTTTGAAGTGGATCAACTCAAGCAGTACATGATCGAAGAAAAGGAAGGATATAGAACATTGATGTCTAGAGATATTGAGCATGAACATCTAGAGGTTTCTATGGTTTCAAACTCTTTAACAATAATAAAAATAGAAAGAATTTCACGTTTGGAAAGGAGTGTTTGAGCAAAAGATCCCTATGACCGAAGTTATATACTCTATAACATAGTGAAGGACGAACTCAAACCAAGAAGCAAGATCGTGAAGAAATGGGATCGAAGGTTTTCGATCCATAGGGGATGACCAAAGAAGGGACCTTTGTGGTATAGAAAGATCAGATGAAAGAAAAGCAATCGAAGTTTGTTGATCGTAGGACCGAGGAAGTTGAACACATTTCCATTTCAAATACTAATTAACAGTCGTTCGAGACTTATCCTTCAATAATAACGAGACCAATTTCAATTTGATGGTGACGACGCTAACATGTTTCAGTCTTGATAAAAATGCATCAAGAGAGTTTAAAATCGAATCGCAATTGGAATACAAATGAAAAAGGAACAAGAGCAGGACTCTTGCAATGGATGAACAAGCAAGTTTAAAGATTATCTTGATTAGAAGAGTGATTGCTGGGATTTATTATTTAGATAATATAGTGTTATTAGAATGTCAAAGTTTGTACTTAAAAAAGTTACCCTGGTAGTTAGTTAACCAATTAACCGTTATTAGTTATATAACCACCATAGAGATTGGTAATTTAACAGCCAAATTTGCGGGTGTAATTACAATGTATGTATACAGTCGGCTCAAGTTTTTTAGAGGTTCAAGACAAATACAAAAAATGAGGCACTTTACATAAATAATATTTTTAATGCGATAAAAAATTATGGCTTGTAAATTCTAAAAAACATAAAAATATGTTAATTTGTCTTTATTTACATAAGTTTACTCATAATTACAGTTAACAATTGATAATCATAAATAATATAAACAAAAACTGTTATAAAGTACAATACTTAGTGGCAATATTTTATAACTCTACTCATCTTTATTAATCAGCTTGATTACTATCTTTATCACTAGAAAACTTTTCAAAATCTTTTACTCATACCTCTAATAGATGATATATTCCAATGTCAAATAAATGTGAAACAAAAACATAGAAGTAAATATTTGGAAAGAGAAAACCTTAAACAAATTTTATATTTTAAAAATACGAGTGAACTCTCGAATTTTCAGATTTAAAACAACAACATAAATAACCTGAACGATAACCCAAACGGTTGGGGTCCCAAAATTTAGGGGCCCTAGACCCTTGCCTATAAGACATTTTGAGTGCGCAATACTAAATAAAAATGTGTGTTATGTATTTGTTTTTCAGTATGGTCATCGAAGGGTGTCTGCACCCATGTGCAAAACCCACACATAATATTCATCTATATGAAGCAAATAATCTGAATATATTACAATTGTTTCTGTTATATTATTGGCCATTTTTTAAGGGGCACAATTTTTTTGACGTAGAGACTCATTTAAACGAAAATCAACAAGTTATAAATAACGAAAAGAAACTATTTACAAAAACACGGTTTAATGGTTACAAAAATTAATTCCATATAAAGCATCAAAAGTTACTTTTATGTCATTTAAATCAGTGGTGCTCATTGGTTTAATTTAACCGGTTTTCATTCTATCCGAAAACCGAACCAAAGTCGGGAAGTGGTTCGGTTCAGTTTTGGTTAATACCAAAAAAACCGAATAAATTGATTAAAAACCAAATAAATCCGGTTACAAACCGAATTCAACCAAATAAACCTGTTATAAACCGAATAAATCGAATTTTATCTTATATTAGTGTGTATCAAATAATAATTTTAAATCTGAATTAGGTTTATTCGGTTAACTGAGTAAACCGAACAAACCAAATTCAAACTAAAATTCAGAATTCGGACACGATTAGGAACTCGGATATGGTTGGAAACCGAACCAAAATCCAAATTCAAAATTCGCTTTTTAGTTACAAATACGGCCTGGTTTTTGATTTTTTTGAACACCACTGCTTTAATATTTGTATTCGCTAGGGATCTTTATTTCCTGGCCTATCCCGAGCGGCCGGGCACCACCCTAATTCTTAGAGCCGCCCCTGCACATACACACATGATAACTACAAATAAAATACAAATGCACATGAAATAAAACCCATTTTCGGTTGCTTATACACACACGTAAATAATATACACCCTCAAACTCACCTATGGAAGGACACATACGAATTGAATGAACCCATCCCACGTACCCCATATTAAAATTGATGTGATTTTAGCCCTTTAATTTGTAGTTTTATTTTTAAAACCTTCTCACTATACTAAAATATTTTAATATTTAGAAGCTTAAACGATTTAACCGGTTTCTCATGCGAATTTTGCTCATATTATCTTGCTTTCTAATGTTCGTTAATCATTTACAAATTTTCGGACCGTTGCTAAAATCCTTTATGCGTGTTGCTGTTAATATGTTATACATGTAACATGATACAACACGAGTTCAAAATTTTGGTGAAATGACCGAAATCTCATTTTTGTTTATATTTGAAATTCGTGTTACTAGCTTATAATACTGATTAAAGTCTAACTCATGAATTATAAAACTAAAGTAATCACTGTACAACGTTTTATTATGAACTCTTACTATTTTAATTCATTGTGAAAATCATGTTCCATTACAAGAATATGGGTCTATAGGGTTGAAGTATATAGCGATGACCAGTGTCATCACTGGAAATATGGATAGAGCGACGACAAGTAGTTGCAACAGAAGAGGATCCGAAAATTTATTTCTTTGACATAAAGCGACAACATATCCTCGCTACCGAATAGGCGGGAATGTTGGCGGTTTTCTAAAACCTATAGTGACTAGATGTCGTCGCTATAGGTAATTATTTTGTATTTGTTTATTTTTAATTAATTAAAAATAATATTTGTAGCAGATAAATAAAAAAATAAACAATTTCACAACCCCGAATACTAGGAAGGGATTAAACATGGGATCCAAGCGGATTGTGCAAACCGCTATAAAGATCGAAAAACAAAGCTCAAAAAACATTTTGATAAGCATAGAGGTTATGATGACTATGAGAAAGCAAAGACAAACCCCAAGAGGGCATGAATCTAGATGCTTGGGTTCGATCAATGAGGATATATTTACAACTCCCACATACAAGAAACGGTCCCAAGCAAATTTAGCAAATCGTTCAAAATAACTCTATGAAAATTATCACAGGACACAATCTTATGTACAAAGGCATTACACTGCAGTAAAAACATAGTATTTTCAAAAGATGTGTTGATAGATATTTGAAATTTCATTGATAAAATTTTAACTATTTATAGGTTTAAGAAACTGGCATGGCAAAGCATGTTGAAGGATGGAGAGAGATATATTGTAAGGGAAGCTTTGGTTGGTTATAACGAGATGGTAGTTACACATTGGGTAAGTATATATAAGTAGGTTTGATTAATTTTGATCCGTTTAGAGTTTTGGTTTTGTGTAATATGTCTTTGAATGTGAGTTCAGGTTATAATGGCCCATTTAAAGTTGTAATTGCATGTTCTAAGCGTATATAAGTAGGTTTGATTAATTTTGACCCGTTTAGAGTTTTGGTTTTGTGTGGTATGTCTTTAAATGGGGGGTTTTGGTTATAATGGACCATTTGGAGTTGTGATTGCATGTTTTAAGTGCATATAAGTTGTCACACCCCTGTCGACGGCGGGATCACGGGAGGTGCGACAATATGGAAATCTAGAGTGTATGATTAACATAAATGCTTGCGACACTTAATATTCAAAATAACAACCAAATTTTTTCAACATCATTGTCTAGATCCAACTGTTACACATATAGAAGATTCCAAAAGAATTATGGCCTACACATCTTGGCTATATTAACAAATCTTCTGTGTAGCTCAAAAGGTATCCCGGTCTAACCTCGCAATTAAAGACTTGAAAAACATGAGAAAAATGGTTAACTAAAAGTTGGTGAGTCTCACAAGTTTTATAGACTCGATAAATAATCGTTGGATTTATCTCCCCAAAGTGTTATGCTATCTTTAAAGTAATAATATGTTACTCATAATTGTGATAGAGTGCTCTGACAGATCAGTGTCGCTGTCGGAAAGAACTACGAGTGGAATGCGTCGGACGACGTAGTTGTTCTCGTTGTTTGCCATGACTGCACATAAAGGAGAATATAGTTTTTGATAAGTGATATATACATACATTACATCTTGTATAAAAAAAATTCTTCATTAATCTTATAAAAATACAATAATTAGAGCAATTATCCCTGAGAGTGCATTGTGATCACTTGTCATTCCCTTACATAAATCAAAATGGGATTATATTGCAATGAAAGATTAGAACAACATGTGATATAGTATCCATGCTATGGTTAAGAGAATCCCGAGTACAGTCCAACAGAATCCTAACTCAGCTTTCAATCAAGTGTCCTTATGATGTCGGATGTTCTCCTCCTCATGGACCTTATGTCGATGGTCCATTATCTTAAGTTTGTGGGTAATCTCGTGCATCAGTTGCACCAAGTCGTCCAACTCTTCTTTAGTGGCGTTCAGTTTTGACTGAACGCGAAGACCCTCGGCCGTTTGATGGGCTTGGTACGCACGAAGAGCCCTGAGAACGGTCTCGGTCAGAGGCTCCCTGACTCATGAAGACTCTCCTATCTCGAAGTGGGGCTGATTAGGCTGTCCATCGGTAGTCAGGACTCCTAGGTTGACATTCTTTAGCTGACTGGTGACTTCATCCTCAGAGTCGGTGTCGTCTAGTGGTATGACCTCCTCAGTACTGGTAAGGTCCATATAAGTAACGCCATCGACTTTGTATTATTTAACCATTGCTGCAAAAGATCACATGTTATGTAAAAAACACTATCTTAGAATTTTGAGCTTAAGGTTATAGTCTAGGCAATACCTAAGACATTTTCCTAGTTCTCTATAACCAATGGCTCTGATACCAATCTGTCACACCCTAGCCAACAGCGGAATCGCAGGGATGGAACGAAACTGTATATCTTGAGCACATTACATAAAAGAGAATTCTAAACATGTCATAGCATACTAACCCATGTCCACAAAAATAAGTAATAGTTATACAAGACTAAAGATTCAAAATCTAAAGCCTAATTTCATGTAGGTATTATAAATAAATCTCCAGCTATATCCAAAAGACTTGCTTACTTCTTCAGCTACTTGCTTAGCTTCTAATTTCCTAAAATGCATGTTAAATCATGGGTCAACAAAATTGTTGGTGAGTTCGTAGGTTTACGACTCGATAAAACAGTGAAGTATGTATTGTTCATAAATAAGCATGAGATTTGGAAGCAATTTTCATAAGTCTACAACCATACCTACTGACTTCTTGTACACCCTTTCTTGTTAATGTCTTATCACAAAACATTAATTCTTTTTGGAAATATATCATTCATAAACCATGGAATCATGTTTGGTGCGACCAAACCATGAATGGAGGTTTGTCAAACCTCGCTAGTACTAACTTATATTAATCCCTCGGCTCAACATCGTGAGTTAAATGGTTGTGTAGAGAGTAGGGCCATTTAAGTGATAAATTCTTGTCTTATGCAACAACATCATAACCATGTGCAAATTCTTGTATAAATAATTTATGTAGCATGCATAACACCCCAAAAGTTAAAATAGCATTAAAAAGGGGCTACGAAAACTCACAGTTATAGTGATGAGAGAAGATTCTTGAGTTCTTGAATTGATGAAAATCGCTCTATGTAAGTCCTACAATATAGTAGGTTGATAGCATCAGGGGATCATCCATATTCTAGTAAAACGGTCGGTTGATTCGAACTTCTAAATTTGACTAACTTTAATTATGTAGTATTTATTTTTGTTTATTTATTTCTTTGTGCATATTACTTATGAACATTCAAAGCTTATGTACCTATGCATATATGAATAGGTCTATTCTTTTATATACACGAATTCTAAGTCCTTCTTACCTTAGGAAATCATGTCATGATTTTTAACTCCCTTTTTCTTTCTTATGTGGTTTATTTCCAGAAATATCTTGTTAATCCTTATTGAATTACAACCCATTTTCTTGTAGCGTTATTTATTAAAGAAAAATCTTGTCATAGGTTTTCTTTGTTGACCCTTTACTCGATTGGCCAAACCCATGGTTTCGAACTATGGCTGATGTTAATGTGTGCATGATAAGTCTATCTCTTGCATGCATGGTACTGTTGTGACCGAATTTAGCATGTTTCAGCTAGAAACTTAGGTAGGTTGGACTAGTATTCGAAGGTGACCACTTGGAATGTTAAAAGCTCAAAGATACACCACATATATTCTGGTTATTATCCAAACTCATTGGTTTTAGTTTTCTGGGGCCTGAGCCATTTTAGTTGGTAAAGTGATGGGCTCAACATCATTTTAGTATGTTTATATTCTTGGTTTAGTAATCCTTCCAGCAACTGGCTCCATTTCTTTTCTGTATAAATTTAGTTTTATGTGTGCATGGAATGATTATTATACCATGTATGTGCAACAAGGATGTGGGTCATGTTTAAGCAGGTCTTGAACTTATTGTAATCGTGGTTTAATGCTGAGAAGGTAGATCTTACGTATAGCAATTAGCAAGCAAGGAAAAAGAAGGCTGGATGGACTGCTCAAGGGCTGCTGCTTGGTTGCTGCTCGACTGCTTGAGGAGTTGGCTGCTTCTCGTTGGTTTGCTGCTGGACGAGACTACCAAATCGAGCAGCTTGTTGTTTGATTGTTAGCCCCCAAGAAATACTTCAGCTACAAGATGAGTGTTCGGTTGAGGTGGCTGGGTTTTTGGTGCTGGTTCGAAGGCTGTTGTTTGGTTTTGGGGAATATTCCACCAGAATTGTCAAGGAAGGTGAGGGAAGTAAGAGTGGTGATTGGGTGTGGTTTTGTGAGTTGATAATCTTGGTATTTATAGGAAAAAGAAGAGAGATTAGTGAGGAATGAGTGTTGAATCCCGTACTACCGCCACTTCTTTTAAAATTGAAAGGTTATATCATGGAATGGCTGATAGGAAGGTGGCTTGTGGTTGTGTTGGCTGGACAGCTAAGAATAAAGGGGTGATGATAGTTGTCGTAGTAGCATGGTATGGCTGAATGGTTTCATTTTAGGAGGTTGATGGTTCCTAGGTTTCTCGGAAAAAGAATACTACATTAAAAGTGGGGTGTGATGTGTACCATGCTGCTGTCGTAGGTATGCTGGGAAGTCAATGGAGGTGTACTCCCTTGATTGATGCTTTGGGTTAGTTGAGCAGGATAAGGCCCCTTCTTTTTTCTTCTTTTTTTTTTTTTACAAACAATTCACCTAAACTCTTTTGAAACTAAAGTTTCTTGGTTAAGTTACAACTAAAAGGGTGAAATTCTAAGTTTTATTTGTTACCTTACTGAAGATTGAAGTTGGTTTAGTGATTTTTAGGTTAGTTCTCGTGGTTGGGATATTGAGTTGTCAAAACCTGTTTTTGTTTGAATTTCCTAGTTTTGGCTTAAGCAGTTTGGGGTTGCAAGGAGTTAGTTTATTTTTAAAGTTTAAGTGCATAAATTTATGAAGGTGACGATTTCTTAATTCTCTAGGATCCAAGATCTTGTTTAGTTTGTAACTTAAAGAAATTGGGGGAAAGGCATGTTTACGTAATGCATGGCTTATTCATGCATACCTTTCTTATGAATCATGTGCATGTATGTGACACCTGACAATTTCAGGTAAATTTCAACTCTTACACTCTATGTATTTCACATTCATACTTGTTGTATTTCATTTAATTATGTTTGATTAGATGAGCCAAACACACACAACTGCGAAACGATAGTTCAAGGAACTATCGAATCGTACATTGCACATTGGTTTTGGAAACCAAGTGTGGCAAATACAAACACAAACGCAAAACAATAATTCAGGGAATTATTGGATTGTGCAATGCATGTTGATTATGGTTAATCAAGCATGCAAACGGTTCCTAACGACGAACACAAATTTTCAAAGATAATTTGCGGAATTATCGAAACACACACACGAGTCTCACGAACGTTGGTGATCAAACATTAATTAGACTGTAGGACCAACTAGGAGCTCGGAAACAATCCGATTCCATGGGAAATCTGCTTGACAGCCTCTGGAATAGTGCGGAATCCTATTCCAGGGTTTTCCAATCGAAATCAACAGCAACCGTGGTGAATCGAGTGTGTAGAATCAACGTGCGAGTGAGAATCGATCACCACGGGTTGAGAATCGAAGTTGGACGTGAAGAATCGCTCAAAACTTCAAGGGTTTGACACTAGAGTGCACTGGGAAGAATGAGGACTCGGCAAAGTTAGGTTTGAAAAGATTTGAACATGTATTTATAGACTGTAGTCATTCGGTCGAATGAGTGGCCGAAACAACTCATTCGGCGAATGACTATGTCGAATAGACAAGTCAGTCGAATGAGTCATTCGGCGAATGGCTCATTCGCTGAGTATAGTCAGTCGCTATTCTCATTCGGCGAATGACTTCATTCGTTAGAGTCATTCTCCCAAATGAGTCATACTCATACTCAAATATTAATTAAATCAAATCAAACAATCATATAATCAATATTAAACATTAAGAACGATATATAAAGACAACTTCCATTAACATAACTTGAATATTACATGATTGATAATACAAAATCGAACTAGGGACATTTAGTGCACCAACAAACTCCCCCTTTGACCTAGTTCAACTCTTGGAAGTGTCTTTCTTGAAATATTTCTCAGTAATAGCTTTCCAGTCAGCTCCAGCATGAACCTTTAAGCATATGAAGATTCGGATCACTCTCATGAACTGAAGTGCCTGTTCCATGTCCTGTACATCGAAGAAAATCTGATGACGATACAGTGCTATAACATCTTTGTGGGACAAGTTAGTCAACCACATTGGCTCAAAAATCCGTACTGTCTCCTACTTCTTATCTTTGCATAGAACGATCACAGCTTCTCCAGTACGTCCGTCATAATACCACCATCGGAAGCCTTCCATAAAATCTTGACGCATCTTCCTCAAAGGAATCTTCTTCAAGACTTTAGGAGGAAGCCACTTCAGGATAACTTTATGCTTTCGGGTCTCTCCATCAATCTTGGCAGATAATAACATTCAGGCTGTTGAGGCTGGAAGTTCACCCACTTCTTTCGGTACTCGTACTGGAGTTGCCGGGAAAACCAAGCAGACATCCCCGAATCTTCACTGTACAACATCTTTAGACGTGCTAATTGATTGACTTCAAAGCCAGGCAACGTCTTAAAGTCATGGGGATGCTTGAAATAATCAATTCCTCTCTCTCTCTTCACCGCATAGCACCCTAAATCATGAAAGTATGCCCAGCTCAGAATTTGACCTCCAGCCTTGTAGCCTTTGGTCCTGTAGACTTTCTTGTGTGAGTCTGGCATCTTCATGGTGCTTTCCCTTTTCAGGACCTCCTAGTAGGCCTGCCATTCCTCTTTCCTTTTCTTTTGATAATCAGCTTCGGCTTTGCTGACCTCAACCTGTTCTTCTAAGTATCGGATCAATAGATCTTCGGTTGCTTGATCAAACTGATCAGTAAATGTTGGTAGCTCTTCCTCAGCTGATGTGTATTTTGGATACTCCTCCTCGGTTATGTCCTCCAGAATAACCTCATCAATGTCATCAAAAGGTTCTGGAGATGGTTCATCAAACACCGGTACAGAGGAATCATCAGCAACAACCTCATCTGGGTTAAGCCTGAACAGTTCTGCAATCTGTTCCTTAGATAGGCAATGTATAATTTCTCCCTCCTCTTTGTCGTAGCTAACCGAGTGCTGTATGATGCCTTGAGCGTCTAAAATCATCGTCAAAGTCTTATCTAACTGACGTCTCAATGGCACAGCTTCGACTTCCTCGGCAGCTGTGGATTCTTCTGTCTGAGCAGGATGAGGTGGAGGAGGAGCTTTCTTCTTGTCATGTGCAGACTTGGACCTAATCTCAGAAGGAGAAGGTTCTTGGTCATCATCATCATTATCAGAACCTGAAGAATCAGAAGACCCATTCCCTGATCCAGACTGATCATCATCATCAGAGTCCTCGTCTTTGTCAGTACTATCATAATCTACTTTTTCCTCCTCAGACTCTTCATCTTCTTCTTCATCGTCCTCTTTTTCTTTCTTGTCTGAGTCTGAATCATTAGAGATTGATGCAGAACCTTCAATTCTGGGTGTGCCCTCCTTGGAACCTTCAACCAGTTCAGCAAGTCGGGCGTTCTCAGCTTCCAGAGCAAGAATACGATCACTGAAATCAGTGACAGTAAGTGCCAACTGATTATGCTCATCAATGTACTTTAACAGCTGCTCCTCTTGCTGAGCAGATCTAGCCCTGAGATCTGCTCGCTGATCTGCTGCTTGTAGAAGCAAAGCATCTTGCTCTTCTATTCTCTGAGTAAGCTGAGCAATCACCAGTTCCTGCTCCTTATTCTTCTTGTCCTGTTCCATGCTCCTCTCTATCAATCTAAGTACCGTACTGTTCAGTGTGCTCAGCTGATCAACAACTGAAACAGTAGGTATGAACGTGTCAGCTCGAGATGTAGAGGGGCCAGCAGATGCAGCAGTAAACAAAGGAGCCTGAGCAATAGAGGTGGTCAGAGGGCAATAGTGGAATGTGCTGGAACAGCCCTTGACCTAGTCAGTGAAGAAACTGAGACAGAAGCTACTGATGTAACAGTGGTTGTAGCAGCTGTCATCAGTTCTGACCTCCTCTGGAAAGAAAACCTTGATCTCTTTCCTCTCCTAGTCCGAGAAGATGAAGACTGAATAGCAGCAGCAGACATAGCTGCAGTAGCAGGAGCAGAGGACCGAGGAGGTGGAGAAATGTCAAAATCTGGAATGAATAAAGGATCAGAAATCTCTTCTATCTCTGCTTCACTCCTCGTCCTTTTCCTCTTTGTCATCCTCCCCCAAGCCAAACAGTCTCGAACTCTTCATCAGGTGTATCTTCAGAATCAGGACTACCAGCCTCATCAGCACCGGCTTCACCATCATCTTCACTTGAGTCCTCTGACTCATCTTCATCTGCTGCAGATGTAGTGACTGTAGTATCAAGAGGAATAGACACTGTGGAGGTTGTAGTCGTCAAGAAATCTAACTCCATCAA
Source organism: Mikania micrantha (assembly GCA_009363875.1). NCBI lineage: Eukaryota > Viridiplantae > Streptophyta > Magnoliopsida > Asterales > Asteraceae > Mikania > Mikania micrantha. The sequence continues at coordinate 54,369,041 of CM018691.1, read as the reverse complement.
TGAATCAATGTCAACCTCTTCATCTGTAGCAGAAGTGCTAAGACGAGCACTCACACCACCTGCACTCACACCACCAACATCCACCATGCTAACATACATAGTAGTAACAACATCAGCACTAACACCAACAGTGCTCACCGCAACTGAACTAACACCAGCACCTCCAGCACCACCAGCACCACTAACACCTTCACCTCCAGCACCACCAGTTCCTTCATCATCTCCATCATCACCGGGCACAACAATGTCCTCCATCTTGGAGTCAGAATCATCATGTCTCCATCTCCGACCAGCAGGAGCTATGTACTCTGGCCTAGAGAGATGACCAAATAAGGATCTAGAAGCAGGCTTCCTTTCTTTCCCTCTGTATGACATCACCCTGTTGAGGGTGAGATCATTCATATGCTTCAGCCTGATAATGTCAGCATTGATCTTCGGCAAGTCAGGTAACTAAGAATCTATCAACTGTTGCAGGAACCTCGGGTACATCAAAAATTTCTTGTCTCCCTTCAAAGCTACGTTCTCCTTCATGTGAGTGAAAACCATCTCAGAGAAGTTGAATGGTCTGTTCAGCACAAGTGCAACAAAGGCACACTGTATGGTCTCTCGCATGTCATCAAATCCTCCTCTCCTGGATCAAGACAATGAATCAGTACGTGTGCAAGATACTTAAACTGCGGAGACATATAAGCTTTGTTGAGAATCCCAGCTCCTAGATCTCCCTCATACTTGCATCTCATAAAGCAGCCACGAACCAAGTAGCGATCTAACAAATAAGGCTGATCATGAGAATCCTGAAAACCACAAACTCTCCTGATGTGCTCGGCTGAAATAACCACATCATGTCCAAGAACCTTTCCTCTGATCACTGGAGGTTCAGCCTCACAATCGATATCTGCCGAAGCCCAGAAATCCTGTTGATGCGAATGATATGGCACATGTATAGTGGAGATGGCAGTAAAGATCCTCGAACGCCTGAGAAAGGTAATAATCTTAGTGTAGTGCTTGGCGTTCGGAGTGGTAAGATCCAGATGTGCGCATATGTTGTTCTTCGTCACTGATTTATATCCAGCCATTCTGAAAATCAGAGAAATACACATGTCAGAACAACAGAATCAAATCAAAACAGTTAACAGATAAATCAATTTGACCGAATGTAATTGATTTGACCGAATGTAATTGATTTGGCCGAATGACAAGTCATTCGCCGAATGGGTCATACTTCCAATGAAGTCATTCGCCAAATGAGTTTCATTAGCCGAATGATCTTCATTCGCCGAATGAGACATTCTTTGAATGAAGTCATTCGCCGAATGAGTTTCATTCGCCGAATGACCTTCATTCGCTGAATGAGACATTCGTTGATTGACTCATTCGCCGAATGAGTTTCATTCGGTCGAATGAGACATACTTAGCACAAAACACAACCAATTTCAAGATTTAACATTTTGATCAAGTAAACAGATGCCGTTTATGAAGATATGTCTGGTTGGTTTAGGATTCAGATGAGACAGACGTCTGAACCTACAAATGATCATCTAAACTTAAATCGAAAATATAAAATCTTTTTGAACTTTTCTGAAACAGAATTACGACTGTACAACTAGTAACTAAAGACAAAGAAACACATGTTTTTGTGAGAAGTCTATTGATAAAATAACACATACATCTAATCACATCACATCAGCTTCATTGAATGTTTCACCTTAGACACATTTATCTTATGATACGATTACTGATATATTTGTCCAATCTTAAACCATAAAATACACAACTACTAAACAAACTTTGTGATTACTCATGTTTTCTGATTGAGTTCCCCATTTCATTTCACCATTAAAGATCAAAATCAGTTTATAACTCATTTCTGCATATCTTAATACCAGTCATCATAAATTCAATAAGATTTCAATTTTATTATCTTTTTGTATTTTTCTTGTTCTATCCAAATGGACGGCTTCAGCTAGGTTCGTCCCAGCAATATGGCACGTGTATGGAATCGAACTTAATTTGTTCAATTATTTCTCAAGCTTAATACCAGCTTGCATTTATTTTTCTTCAAGCTTAATACCAGCTTGTTTTTATTTTTCTTCAAGCTTAATACCATCTTGCTTTTCTTTTTCTTCAAGCTTAATACCAGCTTGTTTTTGTTTTTGTTTAATTGAAGCCTCATTTGATTCCAAGATGACCGGTGTATGCTTGATTTGAGTCAAAAACTATTTTTCACATAAGTTGTGTTTATAAAACAGATTCCACAAATCGGACTTTCTAAGTTATCACAAGCTGTTTATTCATTTGTAGAGTTGGCCTATCAGTACATCACATCATAATTTTCATGTGTGTTCAGCTTACACCTTCAACTTAGCTTCTATATCATGATAGATTAATGTGTCACTTTTTCAAAGAAAGACCATCTCAATTTTAACTTTTTCAACTGTTTTTGTATTTTTGAATTTTTCAAATGTTTTTGGTTTTTCAATTTTCAAATGTTTTTGATTTTTCAATTAACAACTATCTCCTCCTAAAAACCTAAAACAGAAAATCTTTTTGAGTTTTTGATTAGGAAAAGAAACTAGACAAGAAAACTGAAATAAAATAAATAGACAAAACAAAAATTATCTAAGAAAGATGATGATCATTTGTTAGATTCAGATGAAGGTAGGTCTTCATCCTTTTGGAAAACACCATTAGCTGATAACAGATATAAAAATCTGGGTTTATCAAAAGCTTTTGTGAAAAGATCGGTTTTCTGGTGATCGGTGTGAATTTTAACAACATCGATTAATTTCTTTTCAAAACAATCACGTATGAAGTGATATTTAATGTCGATGTGTTTTGTTTTTGAGTGTTGAACATGATTTTTAGTGACAGCTATGGCGGCAGTGTTATCAACATATATAGGGGTGTTAGAAAAATGTAACCCATAGTCCCTGAGTTGCTGTTGGATCCAGACGATCTGAGAACAATAACTAGCAGCAGCAATATATTCAGCTTCACAGGTTGAAGTAGACACCGACGTCTGCTTCTTGCGCTGCCAGGTAACTAATCGGGTTCCAAAGAACTGACATCCCGCAGATGTTGACTTGAAGTCTCTTTTGCAGCCACCATAATTGGAATCACTGTAGGCAGTAAGTTCAAAATTATCATCATTAGGGTACCATAAACCAAGATCAGGAGTACCCTTCAGATAACGCATAATCCTTTTGACAGCAATCAGATGAGACACTCTTGGTTTTGATTGATAACGTGCACACAAGCATGTGGCGAACATGATGTCTGGCCGAGAAGCAGTAAGATACATAAGAGACCCAATCATTCCTCGGTACAAAGTAGCATCAATTAACTCCCCCTTTTTATCTGGTGTAATCCCGTGATTGACAGCCAGTGCGGTACCAGCAGGCTTTGCATCAGACATTCTGAACCGGCTCAGTATATCCCCAACATATTTGGTTTGATGAATGAAGATTCCTGCCTCAGACTGATCCACTTGTAATCCCAGAAAAAATTTCATCTCTCCCATTGAGCTCATCTCAAACTTCTCTTTCATAACCTTTTCAAACTCTCTGCACTGATCATCATTTGTTGAACCGAAGATGATGTCGTCCACATATACTTGCACCAAGAGTAAGTCACCATCCTTTTCTCGAATGAACAGTGTACAGTTAATGACACCTCTTCTGAACCCGTTGTTCAGAAGATGAGTAGACAGTGTCTCATACCATGCTCACGGTGCTTGATGCAATCCATATAAGGCCTTATCTAACTTGTAGACTTGGTCTCTATGCAATGGATCCTCAAACCCGGGAGGTTGACTGACATACACTGTTTCATTTATCACACCATGAAAAAATGCACTCTTTACATCCATCTGATAAACTTTAAACTTCTTGAAGGATGCATAAGCCAAGAAGATACGAATGGCTTCAAGTCGAGCAACTGGTGCAAATACTTCATTATAGTCCAAACCTTCAACTTGTCTGAATCCTTGAACAACCAGACGTGCCTTGTTTCGCACAATGATACCATGATCATCCTTCTTGCAACGAAGATCCCATCTGGTGCCTATTACTTTCACACCTTTTGGTCTGTCAACCAATTTCCAGACACCTAACTTTTTGAACTGAAGAAGTTCTTCTTGCATTGCATCTACCCACGATTCTTTTGAGAACTTCAGTAACAGAACGTGACTAAACTTGGGAGATAAAACATGAATGGGTACAAAAGTTTACATCTGCAAAGTCAAGAATGTCTGCAAGTCCTCCTGAAGAAAGCTGATTTCTTGTTTTGACCCCATCTAAAGGACTTCCAATAATATTTTCTTGAGGATGAATCCGATTAATTCTGCCAACAGGATGAGCAGGAACTTCAACATGTGGATCAAGATTATTCAGATTCAGATCCTCAAGTCCTGGCACAAGATTGTCAACAGCTGGTTCAGGGGCAGCTTGAGGAACTGAGTTGTCGTCTGTGTCTAAGCTGTCATCATTTGTCAGTGCTGTAGGAGTGGAAACAGATGAGGGTTGCATTGTTTCTTCAGGTGCATTTTGTGCATCATACAGCATCTGAACAACAACATCTTCATCAGTGTACATGGGAGGCATGTTGAAGGAGTCAAACAGATCAGAATAGTTGAACATCCAATCAGGACCCTTCCCAGGTGGGGGCATGGAATACTTCTGAACATCAACATGGTACCACTCCTCCACATTTTGAGTTGATCTGTTATAAACTCTTTTATTTGGAGTGCTGTACTCAAGAAAATACCCTTCTTCCACCTTTTCATTAAACTTGCCTTGCTCATGTTTCTTAAGCATAGTGCATGGTGCACCAAATGGTTCAAGATAATTAAGATTTGGCTTTCTGTTATGGAGCAATTCGAAGCAAGTTTTTCCATGTCTCTTCACTATCAACACTCGATTTAGAGTGTAACAAGCATTAGCTACAGCTTCATTCCAGAATTGAACTGGAAGAGACGAATCTGCAAGCATAGTCCTAGTAGCCTCAATCAAAGTCCTGTTCTTTCGCTCAGCAACACCGTTCATTTGGGGAACATATGGAGCACTAAATTGTTGAACAATACCTCGTTCATTACAAAAGTTCTCCATGTTGTGATTTTTGAACTCTGTCCCATTGTCGGTTCTGAGTATGCGAATCTTGAGCTTATAGAGAGATTCAAGTTTGGTAACCAACACTTGAATGCAGTCAAACGTTTCAGACTTCTCCTTTAGAAAGAAAACCCAAGAGTATCTGGAATATTCATCAGTGATGACAAGACAGTACTGATCCCCAGCAATACTCTTGCGGTTAACAGGACCAAAAAGATCCATATGGAGCAGCTCAAGTGGAACAGTGATTGAGTGATACTTCTTCGGTTTGTGAGACTGCTTAACTTGCTTGCCCTTTTAGCAAGAAACACAGACATCAGAAAGCTTGAAATTCTTCAGACTAACCCCTTCAACCAGATTGTTGTGCACCAGGTGATTCATCTTGCGTAGACTCAAATGACCCATCCTCTTATGCCAAAGTATTGAATCTTTTTCTGTTGCCTTTGACATAAAACATGAAGCTATTGAGGATGTAGTTGAAGCTGTGGCCATATTGAGTACGTACAAGCCTTGCTTTCTGGGGGCAAACATCAAAATCCATTCTTCAGGGATAACTACACCTTGCTTTAGAATGTAGCATTTGGAGTCATCGAAAAGAACTTTGTAGTTTTTATCACAGATCTGTGATACAGAAAGCAGATTATTCTCCAATTGCTTGACATATCTGACTTTGTCAAATGAAACTAGCCCATTTGATAAGATTCCCTCTCCCGTGATAAAACCACCTTTGTCACTAGCAAAAGCTACATAACCACCATTACCTAAAGCAGTGAACCAGATACCTACTACAGGCCAAGCAGCTAGGAAGAAATGTAAAGAACAGATTGAAAATTGGAGAGCAAAGAGATATTTCCTGTCATGTGCCTTGAAGCCCCACTATCGACAATCCAAGAGCTGTTTAAAGCCGCTGTTGGGGCATGCTGCACAAAAATAAGACAATTAGTTTAATTTGGGAACCCAAGCCTTTACGGTCTTGGGTTGACCCAATGAGTCTCGGATCATGACATCGATCCATTTTCCATCTGAAACAGCCTTGTCAGAAGTGGGTGGAACTGTGGTTTCAGACTTTACTTTCTAGACTGCATTTTTACTGAAAGAGTTTTTTAGATAAATGGATCATGATTTAGATTGATCAACATTAACAGTCTTGAGAACATTCAAGTTCATCAATTTCCCTTTACCCTTGTCCACAGATTTAACCTGATTTGGTTGTTTGGGTTTTGTCAGAAATGACTTGGACTCAGATATGACAGGTTTAACAAAATTCTGATTTTGTTTTCTGGGTGGTGCAATCTTTGGTCTGATCAACTGTGGGCAAGATCTAACAAAGTGCCTAGGTGCACCACACTCAAAGCAAACCGGTTCTCCTTTTTTATGAAAATGTTTTAACTTAGAAAAAGATTGCCTTTTTGGTTTGAAAACATTTGTTTTAGGCGTGTTCTGATTAAAACCCAAACCCTTTTTCCCATTTGGAACAAGATTGTTAAACTTGTTCAACACACAAGCTTCATTTTCTTTTGAAGCTTTCACAAAACCTAAGGCTTGATATATTTTTGAAGATGAGATTGGGTCACCCTTTTTGATAACAGGGAGTGGATTCTGAGCAGTAACACAATCAGATGAATCATCAGATTCATCCTCAGAATCTGAAACCCAATCCTTTACAAGTCCATCCACCGAAGATTCCTTTGACAAAGAGGAACCTTCATCAGTAATCATCCCAATCGGATCAATTACTAAAGGAGTTATAACTTGAAAATCTTTAACGTCTTTGTCATTTGGTGAATTGACAAAGCTGTTTAAGATTGGTGGAGGACATCTATGATAACTCATAGCTCCCTTACCGTTATGATCAGCTTCTTTGCTGATCATGTGCTCAATGATATAAGATGCACTCTCATAGGTCTTGAGATTTTGTCCTAGGGTCTCATAATCACACTCAACCATTGCTAACATCTTCTTTACCTCATTAATGGTATTGAGATAAGAAGTTATAGCATCTTGCTTGTTAAGAACATCAATCTCAGCCTCATGAAGTTGTCTATTTAAAAGTTCAATTTTAGCTTGAAAATCTTTTTCATTAGCTTTTAAAACTTTGTTAGCATCAATACATTGGTTGAGATCACTGATCAAAGCAGCATTGTGATTCACCTTGCTTTTAAGGTCAACACTAAAACAATTAGAAACAGAAGATGAACACTCATCAGATACCTGATCAGATTGAGAAGTTGCAGCAGGAGTAGCAGATGAGTTTACCATAAAGGCAAACTGAGTAGGAGATTCTTCAACATTAGCTTCAGACTCAGATTGAGTGTCAGAATCAGTCAAGCTTTCAGACTCTGATCCAGATGTTTCTTTTGTCTTGAGCTGTGCTCCTTCAGCAGTACTCTCTTCATGTAGATCATCTATCTTCTGAATCTCAGCAACACATGCTTTATCTTGTCCCCTTGTTTAGAATTGAATCTGAAATCCCAATTCTCACCTTCATCCTGCTGTACCATCAAAGCTTTGCCTGCATTTGAAGAACTAGTCTGAGCAGGAGAATCAATAGGGACAAGTCTTCTTTCTGTATTTGCTGCAGAAGACTTCTGACGATGAAAAGAATTCTTGTTTCCAGCTTTCTTTGGATGTTTGCATTGTCTGGCAAAGTGACCCTTTTCTCCACAATTGTAACAAGTGATAGAGGCCATATCAAATCCAAACTTAGATTCTTTGTTCAAGTTAATGTCTTTGCCAGTCCTTTTCACAAACTCCTTGGCTCTCCTCACAACACTTGCCAAAGCCCAAATAATGTCAATCCTTTCCATGTCGTCTGGATCTATCTGAGAGTAGTCATCATTCGTCAGATAAGGATTTCCAATTTGTCCTGCTACCAATCCATCATAAGAACTGACCAAAGTAGACAAAAGACCCATATGCTCTTTAGCAATCTCAACTGTAACTTTATCAAAATTCTCTGTCTTTAGACTTGTGACTGGTTGATGATGTTCTTTCTGAGAACTTGAAGAGGATGATGATTGACTGAAAAGAATCTGATTGGAAGATGGAGCTTCAGCAGTCTGAGAAACAAAAGCAGTCTTCAGTGGAGCATGAGAAGAAGTTTTCTCCACAGTAGGTGTAGAATAGTACAATGAAGGATCCTGAACTTGAGCAACCCTCTTAGCCTTCCACTTGTTCTCAATTTCCTGCTCCTTCAACTTCTGAATAAAATCATTGATATCCATGTGTGACATCATCTCATTCTGCTTAAGAACCATCAAAAATGATTCCCATTATGGAGGAAGAGCATCTGCTAAACATTGAATCTTTTCCTGAGTGGTGGTCTTGACTTCATGATTGAAAAGCTCACTCAATAGATGATAGAATCTGGCAATCAAATCATCCAAAGATTCATTTCCAACATACATAAAGCTGTTAAATTCCTTCCTTAATGCCTTAGACTTGATGTTCTTCAAAGCATCATTTCCCTCGTATCGCTGTTGTAAAGCATCCCACAGATATTTAGACGATGTAAACTGTCTGAACTGATGGAAGATATCAGTAGCAATAGATTGAGATAAAATGGCATAAGCTTTCTTCTCATAATCAAAAAGCTTCCTTTGAGGCTCAGTCATCCATGTGACTAGCATAGGAGTTCCATCTTCATTAAGAGGCCTCAGATATCCTCCTTCAATCATCATCCATAAATTGGTATCCACTCCATTTATGTGAATCTCAAACCGATACTTCCAGTGTGGATAATCGTCTAGAGATAGCAACTTGGGAGCCTTGTTAGAGTTTCCTGTCTCAGTCTCAGTCAACAATAATGTCTGAATGCGGTGGTTCTGGTTCGCCATTAATGCTAAATCCTCCATAGAATCAAGAACAACAAGATTCAACACTTAGGCAATTTTTCAGACTGAGGACCGAATGAAGATCCTTATGGTGAATGACGGGGGCCGAATGTGCTAGAAATGGCGAATGAAAAGCTGAGTATGACTGTTTGACGAATGAGGAGAGAGAATGAACCTATTCGGCGAATGAAAGGGTCGAATGAGGCTATTCGCCGAATGAGAGTTCGAATGAGTGCTAATCTCCGAATGACTTGACCTAATGAAGCTATTCGCCGAATGACTGATCGAATGAGGGCTATTCGCCGAATGACTTGATCGAATGGAGCTATTCGGCGAATGAGACTGTCGAATGTAGCTATTCGGCGAATAAGAGAGATTCGGCCTAACTTATTCGGCCGCCATGCTCATTCGGCCAATCTGAGGGTTTTTGCAACATAAATCGCGATAACTTGAGATTTTGATCAGATCTAAGTACCAAATTTGGTACAGAACATCATGAGATGATATTGAACAAATTGGGATAAACGATTTGACAAAACAACCACACAAACCCACTGATTTTCAATGAAATAGTGACTTGAAGGACAAGAAACTTAGGGTTTTTGCAGATCTTGAACGAACAATCAAAGATTTAGTGATTTTGAATGGAAATCAAGCAGAATCAAGAGCCAAAGCTCTGATACCACTTTGTAGGACCAACTAGGAGCTCGGAAACAATCCGATTCCAAGGAAAATCTGCTTGACAGCCTCTGGAATAGTGCGGAATCCTATTCCAGGGTTTTCCAATCGAAATCAACAGCAACCGTGGTGAATCGAGTGTGTAGAATCAACGTGCGAGTGAGAATCGATCACCACGGGTTGAGAATCGAAGTTGGACGTGAAGAATCGCTCAAAACTTCAAGGGTTTGACACTAGAGTGCACTGGGAAGAATGAGGACTCGGCAAAGTTAGGTTTGAAATGATTTGAACATGTATTTATAGACTGTAGTCATTCGGCCGAATGAGTGGCCGAAACAACTCATTCGGCGAATGACTATGTCGAATAGACAAGTCAGTCGAATGAGTCATTCGGCGAATGGCTCATTCGCTGAGTATAGTCAGTCGCTATTCTCATTCGGCGAATGACTTCATTCGTTAGAGTCATTCGCCCGAATGAGTCATACTCATACTCAAATATTAATTAAATCAAATCAAACAATCATATAATCAATATTAAACATTAATAACGATATATAAAGACAACTTCCATTAACATAACTTGAATATTACATGATTGATAATACAAAATCGAACTAGGGACATTTAGTGCACCAACATAGACTTAGGTGTCATTATGTGATTATTTACTAAAATGCATTAGATGTTTAGGATAAACGTTGGGAATCGAACACGAGCGTAATCGAATCGACGAAATCGAAAAACATGAAAATGGACCCGTCGTGGTACGCAAAGGCCCCTTGGCGAAGGGCTTGGCGGTACGCGAAGCAAAGCGGGAGTCGGGACACCCGAATTCCTCGGCGGTACGTGAAGACAATTTTGATCGGCCTCGGCGGTACGCGAAGGCCATGCAGATCAAAATTTTTATAAAACCAACCCCAAATTCATTCCACTCGATTCTTCTTTCATTTCTCCGAGTTTCTTCACTTATCGTCGACCAAAACCCATCTGAATCAAGCCTCTGAGCCTCTGGAATCACCATTGGAGCTAGCTCTTGGTATTTGGAAGCCATAGGAACATCAAGGGAGCTTTGGAAGCTATCGAACAATAAGAAGATCCTATCTCAGCCACTTGTGGAGCCTCCAGAAGCTGTTCTAGCACTAAATCACACTCTTGAGGTAGTTATCTACACTTATTGTCGCACCCCCAAATTCCCACTTGTGACGTTAGTCCACGTGGGTGTGACGTGGCCAGAATCAAAGCTCAAGGTCATATAGAACAACTCTATATGCATTTTCAAATCACAATGTTTGACATAAAAGTAATAAAATAGTTTGCAGCGGAAATTAAATAGTATTGCAGCGGAAAATGATAAGATTAATTAAGCAGCGGAAAACATATTGTTAGACATTACACTGTTTCAAAACACATAACATAAACAAATATCGTTTGATCAAATGACATAATATAATGCATATGGATCCTAAAGCTCAAGTCCGTAAGTGTGTTTCCTGAATCCATATGTTAGCTTACATGAGAATACAAGTTTAAAGAAAAAGTGTCAACACAATGGTTGGTGAGCTCACAGGTTTTGATAGATACATATAGTAATAAAAAATGTGTCATGCTATTTTATCATAATGTTAGTACCGAGCCCTAGGCTCCAAGTGTCAGTGCGTCACTACCGAACTAGACTTGTTTGTCCTTGCCTCCGCTATGTCTCGTACTACATAACAAATCAGGTCAGAGTTACGTGTGTTATGACCTCCAGTCAATATTGTGCCACGCGGGGTTAGTCACACCTAAACAGATCCATTCAAACCAACCATGTTGTTTGTATATTAACGGTAAGACTTTGTGAGGGCTTGTTACGAGTTCAACACTTATTGTTTGTCTAATAAACCAGCATACACATAAATATGTTTGTACAGTAATAATGTTTGACTCGATGCAACTAGTATTCTCCCCCTATTTGAAAAGTTTGAAAAGAGTAAAGAGGGGCCGTAAACTCACCTTAGTGTGAATATGAGAATATAAGCGTAAGCTCCTCGTGCAGAAGGCGTGTCGGTCACTGGATACCTATATCCTATACCATACGTGAGTTTCGTGTAAGTGACCGTGTTCATGTTCGTGTTAGTGCTCGTGTTTGTGTTCAACAACCCTTGGTTGTTCATGTTTGTCTGTGTCGGTCCACAATAACCGTGTTAGCTCATGTTGGTCCACATTGACCGTGTTTGACCAAGTTTGACCGTGTCAAGTCAACGACCCGTTGGTGAACCGTGTGTCGGTTGTGAATCGTGTAACATTCGTGTAAGTGCTCGTCGTGTGCAAAACACGCAAGTCGCGTCCATGGACAAATTACCATTTATAGTAAGTTTCCATTTATGGAAAGTTTCACAATACTTATCGATTTTAAAGTTCTAGCATGCTCGTTAAGTCCTACGTGATCATGTTAACACATAGCACGTTATCATACGAAGCCAATTAAGCATATTGGTCACGTTTGCATACAAAAGTTTCCTAAAATGAAAAGTTTCTAAATCTAGCAAGTGTGATATCGGAAACCAACTATCTTAGCATACATTAGCCATTTTAAGTCATAACAAGCCATTTAGCATGCTCATATCATACAATATGTTCACCAATCGATAATTTACAAAATAAAGTTACTATAAATAGCAACTTTGTCAATTTACATCAAAATGACCATTCTAAACATACCTAAACCATTTTCATGTTACAGGTCATCATTTTATACTATCTAGCATCATTTAAACATGCCAATTTAGTCCAAATCACCACACTTTATTATTTTGACCCGAAAAGTTACTAAATACAGTAACTATGTCATATATGACCACAATCAACATCAAAATCACATCCTATGCATCAATATCATCCTAAATATATTTTAATAGTAAATCCATATACATGCATGTTACCACTATCATCCATAATACCATTTTGTAACAAAAAGTTACTATTAATGGAAAGTTTATCAAATAACCATATTTTAACCATCAATATCATGATCTAATCTTGCAAATACACTTAAACATTATCAAGAATCATTCCAATATAAACAAAATCATCTAGAACTCCTTAGATCGTACGTGCATGGCATTATTTCATCATTTTATATACAAATCATGAGATTTTCACAAGCACATCTCCATAGATCGTCGTGAAACACTTCCTAGTCATTCTAGATCATCAATAACAGTAATAATAACATCAAACCTGGATTCAAATGTCAATAAATTCGTGCATGTGCACTACATGTGCTTGCATGTGTGTGTAGAGGTGTTATAAGTGTGTATTAAGCTTGTAGAGACTACCTCACAAGCTTAGATCCTCAAAAGGATGTTGGACCAGCTCTAGAGGCTCCTGGACAGTAGTTCCCTCGACTAACAAGGAGGTGGTAATGGTGGTTGGGGTCTAGAGATCTTCCTTTGACTCTCCTAGCCTTCAATGTGCCTTACAAGCTTCAAACTTGAGCTTCAATGGCTGTCAATGGAGGTTCCAGAGGTTCAAGATGGCTGTAGGACATGATGATGTCGAGTAGGAGTGGCCAGAACTCGAAAAATGGTGATATAGGGTGGCTAGCAATGATGGTGTCTTGATTTTATAAGAATTTTGCCTGTGGTCGTCATCGCGTACCGTAGAGAAGCTCCCAGATTACTTCCGCGTACCGCGATGGATTTCGGGATTCAAATTCTCCCGAAACTCGTCGCGTACCACTATAGGGCCTCTTATGGCCCATCGCGTACCGCGATGGGCCCTTGAAGAGCCCAATAGGCCCAATTTAATGGGTTTGATCCGTCCGTCGTCGTTTTCACGTTTACAAACTATCGTTTGGCCTCGTTTGAACTTCCAAGTTCAATGTTTGAGTGTTTCGAGTGTTTTGTTACACGTTGTGCTAAACAACAACGTTCGTGTGTTTTGACACGTGTGTACGGTTTCTCGATAATTCCTCGAATTATCTTGTTGTGTGTCAGTGTTCGTACTGTCGTGCCGCGTGTCATACTAAATTAAACTAATTCTAGTGCCATTTGTACAAATAGCATTTAAATAAACATTTAAATAAAAAAGAAGCTGACTTGGATTTTTACAGGGTGTCACACTTATCTTTGGTTAGATCGTACATGCACGATGTAAAAACCCACACACAAGTGTCTTTGAAACACAACTCCATGTGGCTATTGAGCACGAATTTGTTGGTGATTTGATGTGGTATTAGATTTAGATCTACTGATATTAGTATAAGATTGATTTGATTTGAGTTTGGTTGAGTTATTTTTGATTTGATGATGATTTAGGTAAACTTGCCATAAAAGGAAACTTTTATGTTGCATGTATTAGATTTGTGATGATCTAGACATGTTAGACATGTCTAGATGTTGTCTAATGTATATTGGAGTGTTTAGAAACACATTTGAGTATTTGATTTGGTCAAAAACATGGTTTTGAAGAAACTTACTATTTAAGGAAACTTTTTGAAATCAAAAGAGGGCTTTTGATGTTTTTGTATGTTTTGGTGAACTTTGACTTTTGAAAGATGTTTAGAAATGGTTTTTAACATATTTGGAAACTTCGATTTTTGAAAACGGACCTTTAAACGGGTACTTACTATTTTATGAACTTTATTTGGGCAAAACGCCGTAAATGACAATTTATGCACAAAAGACATGTTCCAAAGTGTTTACATATGTTTTTGCAAACATACTAGGGAATTAGCTTTATGAAATGGGATTTCATAACTACACTTTCTTAAAATGGAAACTTTCCAAAAATGGTAACTTTTACGATTCTTACACGTCACTTAAGTGAATGTTGTACGATTAGAGTCATAGGATGCATATAGGTGTCCTACTTGTATTTATGACACATTGGATGGTCATAACACAACAAACGTGTCACCAACGATTCGTCGAGTCAACACAAGTCAACACACACACTCGGTTGAGCACACCGACACTTGGAGTTGTATGGTATACAACGCACCACAAAACACATACTCACACCTATATGGTTATAGGTGCTTACTAGGAGGATTTCTAGCATTCGTAAGTAGCGAACACACAACAATCGGAACTACTCTACCAGGTGAGTTCACGACCCCTTTTTACTCGCATGTTTTCTCAGGTAACTAAGGCACGTGCACGAGGAACCTAGGATGCTAGGAAGGAGTCCATGCATCTACTATAATGTCTTAGTCTATTAAATATTTGCTATTATTTGGTTATGTTACATTATGTATTGTTAAACAACTTAAACCACTTCCGCAACTATTACTTTGCAATGTTTTGAAAACTGTTTTAACAACGCTTCCGCCATTTATAGCTTGAATATGTTTTGATCTTATTAAATTTCCGCAACTCTGATTTTACAAAACTGTTTTATCCAAGTTATTGGATGTACGTATGCAACCAGACATGTAGGTCTTGCAACTGGAGACTGCGATCCTGCTAGATCAGTCGTGTTCGCGCCCTCGTTCAGGCCGGGAAGGCCAGGGTGCGACAATGTATTTGTTGTATATGATATTTTACAAAACTGTCAAAATGAAGCTTTGTGGGTAATTTAAGTTAGTACGATTTTCAGGTTTCGTTTTACTATCCTTGTTCTAATAGAAAATATTATAGGTGAGTTTAATACCTGTTTTGTTATCGGTTGTTCGAGTCTCCCCTGGTTAGTTGAATTTCGTGTTGGAAAGCGGACTCTTATTGAATAAGTGGGGATATTTTTTTAACTTGGTCTTCTCATTCCCATGAAAATTCAGGTCCACGCCTAGAGTTCCAACGTACTTTTACGATAGGAATGCGACTTTGCTTTAATTTCTTGATTTCTCGATCCATAATCTCGATAGGTTCCTCAAGGAAATGAAGTTTATTGTCCAGACGGATTTCCTCGAGGGGTATGTGTAACGATTCATCAGACAAACACTTCTTAAGATTAGAAACATGAAAGGTATCGTGAACTCCACCGAGCTCTTGAGGTAACTTCAACTTGTAAGAAACCGGACCTATTCTTTCAAGAATTTCAAAAGGTCCAACATATCGAGGTGCAAGCTTCCCTTTCTTACCGAATCGTACCACTTCTTTCCAAGGTGACACTTTCAAAAGAACTTTGTCACCGATAGTGAATTCCAAAGGCTTTCGCCTTCTATCAGTGTAACTCTTCTGACGATCTCTCGTGGTCTTTATTCGTTCCCAAATCTTGAAGATCTTATTAGTGGTTTCTTGGATTAACTCTGGACCAGTGAGTTGTGATTCTCCAATTTCAGTCCAACAAACAGGCGATTGGCACTTGCGTCCGTATAACGCCTCAAAAGGTGCACACTGTATGCTAGAATGATAGTTGTTATTGTAAGAAAATTCAACCAAGGGAAAATGAGAATCCCAGCTACCACAAAAATCTAGCACACAGGCTCTCAGCATATCTTCTAATGTTTGAATGGTCCTTTCACTTTGACCATCTGTTTGGGGATGATACGATGTACTAAAATCTAAACGTGTTCCTAAAGCTTTTTGCAATGTTTGCCAAAACCTTCAAGTAAAGCGACTATCATGATAAGAAATGATAGACAAAGGAACGCCATGTCTAGAAACAACTTCTTTAATATAAATACTAGCAAGCTTCTCCATCTTATAGTCTTCCCTTATTGGTAAAAAGTGAGCCGATTTAGTCAACTGGTCAACAATGACCCGTATGGTATCAAAACCTCCAACTGTTCGGGGAAGTTTAGTAATACAATCCATGGAGACTTGCTCACATTTCCACTATGGAATTTTAGGTTGTTGCAACAATCCTGAAGGCTTTTGGTGTTCCGTTTTCACCTTTGAGCAGTTCAGACATTTTCCCACATATAACGCGATATCCTTCTTCATACTGGGCCACCAATAGTATCCCTTAAGATCATGATACATTTTTTCGGCACCTGGGTGAATGGAGTACCTGGATTTATGAGCCTCATCTAGAATTATCTGTCTGAGGTTATCTAAAGTAGGCACTTAAATCCTGTTCAGGAAGTAGGAAACATAATCATCTTTAACTTCGAATTGCTTCTCCATCCTTCTTAGTGCTTCATCCTTGTAATACGCTTCTTGTAGTGCTATTTTATGAGCTTCTCGTATTTGGGGAATAAGACTGGACTGTATTGTCAAGCTAAGAGCTCGTACTCGGGTTGGCTTAATTCTCTCCTTGTGACTTAACGCATTAGCTACCATATTTTCCTTTCCTGGGTGATATCGTATGTCATAAACGTAGTCATTTAACAGTTCTACCCATCATCTTTGCCTTATGTTCAATTCTTGCTGATTGAAGATGTGTTGCAAACTTTTGTGATCAGTGTACACTACACACTTTGTACTGTATAAGTAGTGTCTCCAAATATTGAGTGCAAACACTACTTCACCTAGTTCCAAATCATGTGTGGTGTAATTCTTTTCATCCACCTCTAGTTGTCGTGAAGCGTATGCGATAACTTTATCTTTCTATATTAATACACAACGCAGGCCTTGATGCGATGCATCACAGTATACTACAAAGTTATCGGTGCCGTTAGGTAGGGTTAGTATAGGTGCATTACACAGTTTTTGCTCTAAAATCTGGAAAGCTTTCTCTTGTTTCTCCTCCCAATCGAACTTTTTATCCTTCTGGGTCAGCATGGTTAGGGGTTGAGCTATTTTAGAGAAGTTCTCTATAAAACGTCGGTAATACCCGGCTAATCCCAAGAATTGTCGTATTTCAGTTGGAGTTCTGGGAGCTTCCCACTGTTTGATAGCTTCAATTTTACGGGGATCTACATGAATGGCCTTTTCATTTATTACATGCCCCAGAAATTGTACTTCTCGTAGCCAGAACTCGCACTTCGAAAACGTGGCGTACAACTTTTCCTTCGCCAGCAATTCCAAGATCAGCCTTAAGTGTTGCTCATGATCTTCCTTTGTTTGAGAATAGATCAGTATGTCATCGATAAATACAATTACGAATTTATCCAGGTAAGGTTTGCACACCCGATTCATTAAGTCCGTGAATACAGCTGGTGCATTGGTTAACCCGAAGGGTATAACCAAAAATTCGTAGTGTCCGTACCGAGTTCTGAATGCAGTCTTTGGTACATCGTCCTCCTGTATTCTTAACTAGTGATAACCTGATCTTGAGTCAATTTTGGAGAAATACGTTGCCCCTTTCAGTTGGTCGAAAAGATCATCAATCCTCGGGAGTGGATAAAAATTCTTGATTGTCAGTTTATGCAACTCCCGATAATCGATGCACATGCGAAAGGATCCGTCTTTCTTCTTAACAAATAGCACTGGTGCTCCCCATGGTGAAAAGCTAGGTCTGATGAAACCCTTCTCTAATAGTTCTTGCAATTGACTTGATAGTTCTTGCATTTCTGCTGGAGCCAATCGATAAGGTGACTTGGCTACAAGGGCAGCTCCTGGCACCAAGTCTATTCGAAATTCCACTTGTCTAGGAGGAGGGACTCTCGGCAAGTCTTCAGGGAATACTTTCAAAAACTCTTTCACCACTGGGATATCTTGTAGTTGTTTCTCATTGCCCTTCTTGTCGGTCACATGAGCTAGGAAGGCTATGTATTGCTTCTTCAGGTATTTCCTTGCCTTCATGCAGGAGATTAGTTGTAAGCTTCTCTCGGGTCGTTCCCCTTGTATGACGAGGATCTCCCTATGGTCTAAAGGTACTCGAATGACTCTTTCATGACTTACTATTTCTGCCTTGTGTTTGGATAGCCAATCCGTACCAAATACTATGTCAAAGCTACCAAGGTCTATGGGAATAAGATCTAAACTAAGCATGTGCTTGTTTATATTCAAAGTACAATCCTCAATTATGTTTCTTGTTTCTAAGGTATCCCCATTAGCTAATTCGATGATGAAACTATCCTTTAATGTTTTATGCTCCTTACCCAGTAATTGTTTGAACTCATTCGACACAAAACTCTTATCCGCCCCGGTATCAAATAAAATAGAGGCATAATGATCATTAACCAAAAACGTACCCATCACCACATTCGGGTCATTCCTGGATTCATTTGCTCCAATGACAAAAAATCTTCCTCGGGCTGGGCTCCTTTGAGTTCCCGGACCCTTGTTCAGCTTTGGGCAACCATTTCTCAAATGGTCTGCACTTCTGCATTCGTAGATAATTTATGTAAATCATCTATGTTAGTTACATGTCTTTATGGATTTTCCTAAAGGTTGGGTGTTAATAATTAAATCAACACTCGAAACCTTAGATTACTGTCTTAGTCCCCATGATTTCTCAAATATATTAAATCCCCAAAAGTGATATTCACTCTCCGTGTTTGGATTATAGTATGATTTCATGAAAAGCCTTTACTATAAAAAACCCTAATTTATGATCTCCTTAATGAATCTTAGACCAATCCATAACCAAATTTAACCCCATTGTCTACTCTTTGATTATACTCTTTGTTTGATCTATAACTAATCCAACATTGTTTGCTTATTATAAAACCCTAATGTCCCATGCACACACAAAATAAATCTCATTCCATGCATGCACACACATACAAGCCCCATACGTGAACTATGTATCCACCCATGCACGAGATAGTATACGCCGGCTCAAGTTCATAATCCACCCAACCCCTCATTCGTAAGAGTCTTGGCCGAATCATGGCCGCCGAATGGAGCTTGGTCGACTCTTAGACAAGGCCGAATGAGACAAGTCTCGACCGAATGTGGACCAGGCGAAGAGAGGGTCGAGAGAATGAGTCTTGGTCGACTAGGGTTCGGCCGAAAGGATTAGAGCCGACCGAAGGAGCTTCTTGGGAGATCGAAGGAAGGCAGGCTGAAGGAACTACTTGGACGACCGAATGAAGGTCGGGCGAAGGGGCCTTGGCCATTCGGCCGAAGGAGGCAGCCGCAGCTCATTCGGCTAACTGGGTAACCCTATTCGGGTCCTAGAACACCAACCACCATGGCAGCCTAAATCCCACACTAAACTACCAAGATCCATATGACCCTTGTTCCTACAGCTTCCTACATGATTGGGAGGTGATTTCCTAAGGTTTTCAAGGTGCTTTGGCCGGTTTTTAAGTGGCTCGAACTCAAGGGTTTTAGAAACCCTAAAAACCGGAACTTTGACTCGATTTTACCTCGAATCTGGTGGATGAGAGCTTAGATTTTTTGTACTTTCGTGATATACATGTGATAGTGGTTGTTTTGACACCAAAAACGTTCGATTTCGTGAAGAAATGGAGGAGTTGTGGCTATGGTTTCTAGAGAGAAAGAAGAGAGAGAGAGGAGACAAAAATGGGGGTTAGATCTGGTTGGTGGGGAAGGTGAGGGAAATAAATGCCATCATAAATGGTTCAAAAATACCCGGGTTTGTTCGGATTCGTTCGGTTTTGTTCGGTTTCGGGTAAAACGTCATTTTCGTTTCATTTTCGTAACGAAACTTCTTGGTTTTAAAAGAAGAGTTTATAAAATTATTTTAGGTGGTAATTCCTAGTAAATTAACTAAATATCTTCCATTTATTTCAAATTTTCAAAAATATTTAATTTACTGTTTAAAATCCAATCGTACAGTCGTCGCGCGTGTTCCTTCGAATCGTCACCCATACGAACACGGTGATAACTATACTTTTCAATATGGTTTTCTAATTATCGGATATCATTCAGAATGTTAAACTTTCAGATGTATTCGTACAGATCGTCACCTATACGAATAATCCGTCGATTTAGCATTCACGTAACGACATCCGTTGTTGTTTTGTTCTGTAAAGCCTCACATACGTTTATACATAATAGAATCCTAACAAATAATCACATGATGGTTCTGTATCGCCAAATAATTATCTGACTGATGAACCATAGTTTTGAGCTTTGTTTTCTGAAATGATTCTGAATTTGCTCTTTAATAACACGAAATGACAATGATACATGATTCGAATATGACATACAATGAAACATGTATAGTTTGTACCTGGTTACTGTTCATGTTGCTGCTGAGATCACTGTTCCGGTACTGGTTCTGGCACTGATGTTACAGTATCCCCTTGTTAGGGAAATTTCGTCCCGAAATTTATGAATTGTTATCAGGTACGGCTTCCTCTGTAAACAGTTGGGGATACTTCGACTTCATGTGATCTTCGCGTTCCCAAGTAAATTCAGGTCCGTGCTTTGAGTTCCAACGAACCTTGACAATCGGAATACGGCTTCGCCTTAATTGCTTAACCTTGCGATCCATAATCTCCAAAGGTTCTTCAATAAAATGAAATTATTCATCTACTTGAATTTCCTCAATGGGTATGACGAGTGATTCTCCAACAAGGAATTTCTTTAAGTTAGAGACGTGAAACACGTGATGCACACCACTGAGTTCATATGGTAATCACTGTCTATACGCGACAGGAGCAATACATTCAATGATCTCGAACGGTCCCACGTATCATGGTGCTAACTTGCCTTTCTTTCCAAAGCGTACTACACCTTTCCATGGGGATACCTTTAACATGACATGGTCTCCCACTTGAAATTCCAACGGCTTGCGCTGTTTATCAGCATAACCCTTTTGTCTGCTCCTTGTCGCTTGTAGTCTTTGCTTAATTTGGGCAATCTAGTTAGTAGTTTCTTGGATAAGCTCTGGCCCAGTTATACGGTTATCTCACACTTCTGTCCAACAGATCGGTGACCGGCATTTTCGACCATACAAATCCTCGAATGGTGCGCATCCGATGCTACTATGGTAACTGTTGTTGTAGGAAAATTCATCAGTGGCAAATGAGAGTCCCAATTTCCATAGAAATCTAACACAGGTTCTTAACATGTCCTCTAGGGTCTGAATTGTACGTTCGCTTTGACCGTACGTTTGTGGATGGTAAGCGGTACTCAGATTCAAGTGCGTCCCTAGAGATTTCTGTAATGTTTGCCAGAACGTTGATGTGAATCTGCTATCTCGATCTGAAAAGATAGACAATGGTACACCGTGACGTACCACTATCTCATTGATGTACAGTCTCGGCAGTTTATCCATCGTGAAGGTCTCACGCATTGGCAAGAAGTGAGTAGATTTTGTCAAACAATCAATGATAACCCAAATTGTATCATGACCACTTGAAGTGCGGGGTAGCTTGGAAATGAAGTCCATAGCTATTTGTTTCCACTTCCATAGCGGAATCTCAGGCTGTTCCTGTAAACCTGACAGTTTCTGGTGTTCCGCCTTTACCTTAGCACACGTAAGACATCAGCCAACGTACTCAGCTATGTCTTTTTTCATTCCCAGCCACCAGTAAAATCCCCGTAAGTCTTGGTACATTTTATCAGCGCCTAGATGCACTGAATACTTGGTCTTGTGTTCTTCATCGAAGATAAATCTTCTCAATTCGTCTACTGCCGGAATCCATACACGATATTGGTAATAGATAACTCCATCAGGCTTAGTCTCAAATTGTTTCTCTGCTCCACAGTCAAGTTCTTTCTTAAGATTTCCTCGATCCACTAATTCTTGTTGTACCTGAGTAATCTTGTCTCGTAGACTTGTCTGCACAGTCATTCCCATTGCTCTGACGCGCTAGGGTTTGACTCGTTCCTTCAGGCTCAAGGCATCAGCTACAACGTTTGCCTTACCCGAATGGTACTTGATCACACAATTGTAATCATTCAGAAGTTCAACCCTACGACGCTATCGCATGTTGAGCTCATTCTGCTCAAAGATATGCCGCAGACTCTTGTGATCAGTAAATATGGTACACTTAGTGCCATATAAGTAATGTCTCCAAATCTTCAGTCCGAAGATTACAACTCCCAGCTCTAGATCATTATTAGTGTAGTTCTTCTCATGAATCTTTAACTGTCTTGATGCATAAGCAATAACTTTGTCTCGTTGCATTAACACACAACCAAGTCCCAGATGGGAGGCATCACAATACACTACAAAGTCATCACAGCCTTCTAGGAGAGATAAGATTGGAGCATCACATAACTTCTGCTTCAATTTCTGAAAGGCATCTTCTTGTTTCAATTCCCAGACAAACGGTTCACTTTTCTGGGTTAACTTGGTCAGAGGCAAAGCTATCTTAGAAAAGTTAGAGATAAACCTTCTATAGTAACCTGCCAATCCTAGAAAAGACCGTATCTCCGTCGGTGTCTTCAGAGTATCCCAGTTCTTAATAGCTTCAATCTTGGAAGGATCTACATGTATCCCCTCACTGTTGACACATGCCCCAGAAATTGAACTTCTCTTAGCCAAAATTCACACTTAGAGAATTTGGCGTAAAGTTTCTCTTCCTTCAACAATTCCAAGATCTTCCTGAGATGTTGCTCGTGCTCTGTCTTGCTCTTGGAATAAATCAGTATGTCATCAATAAAGACAATGACAAACTGATCCAAATACGGCTTGCACACTCGGTTCATGAGGTCCATGAAAACCACGGGTGCATTCGTCAATCCGAAAGGCATCACCATAAACTCGTAATGCCCATATCTGGTTTGGAAAGCCGTCTTTGGTATGTCTTCGTCTTGAACTCTAAGCTGATGATATCCTGAACGGAAATCAATTTTCGAAAAATACTGAGATCCTTGTAGTTGATGAAACAAATCATCAATCCTCGGTAATGGATACCGATTCTTGATAGTCAACTTGTTCAGCTCTCTGTAGTCTATGCATATCCGAAAAGATCCATCTTTCTTCTTCACGAACAAAACCGGAGCTCCTCAAGGTGAGTAGCTAGGTCTGATGAAACCTTTATCCAGTAACTCCTGCAGTTGATTCTACAATTCCTGCATCTCTAAAGGTGCTAACCTATAGGGAGATTTAGCAACAGGAGTTGCGCCAGGAACTAAGTCAATTCGAAACTCTACCGGTCGCGCATGTGGCAAATCTGGTAAGTCTTCAGGAAATACTTCTGGATACTCTTTAACTACCGCCATGTCTTGAATCTTTTTCCTGTCCTTCTCCTTTTCCACCACATGAGCTAGGAAAGCTACGCACTGCTTTTGTAGACACTTACGCGCCTTTATGTAAGAAATGATTTTGACAATTCGTTTTGTTTGATCCCATCTAACTTCCAATATATGATCATCCGGCAATGGAACTCGAAGCAGCTTTTCAGAACAGATGACCTTCACTCGATTAGAAGAAAGCCAATCCATTCCAACAATGATGTCGAAACTACCCAACTCCATCGGTATCAAATCGATGGTGAATGTATGACCATTAAGTGTTAATGGGCAATTCCGGTATACTGTACTGACTGTAATCTATTTCCCATTAGCTACTTCTATGATGTAAGGGGAATCTAACTGTTCCTCTATAGATCTAGTTGGCATGCAAAATCGGTAGAGATAAAACTTTGATCCGCACCAGTGTCAAATAGTATAGATGCATAAAAGTCATGTAAGAGAAATGTACCAGTGACCACGTTTGGGTGTTGGCGTGCAGCTGGAGCTCCTATAGCAAAAGCTCTTCCACGTGGTGCTGGAACTACCTGTTGCGCCTTCTTTGGGCAGTTCTTTGCAAAGTGGCCAAGTTCGCCACAGTTATAGCATCCACCGTTGTTCTGGTTGTTGGGTGGAGGGAGAGCTAAAGCAGCGTTGTTGACTGCTTGATTTGGTGTCATCCTGCATTGCTGGACCCAGTGTCCCTTTCTTCCACATCCCGTGCAGTGTCGGCTGGGATTGCTTGCAACATGATGATACTGGCACTTAGGACACAAGGGGTGTGGGCCAGTATACGGTTTCTTGAGCACATTATGCGGTGCCATGGCTACTTGGTTGAGTGGAGTAGCCATTGTGTAGTTCTTTATGGTCTTCAGCTTTTTCTTTGGTTGTTGGTGATGATGGGCTTTCTTGGAAGACTCTTCTGTGGGCTTGCCAAAGTCAGCCTCTCTCTTCAGGGTTCCAGAGGCAACCATCAAATCAGTGAGTTTCCCAGACAAACTCACAGCAGACTCCAAGGTAACAGGGTTTGCTGCAACAACTAAACCCTGAATGCAGGCAGGGAGTCCACCTACATATCTGTCAATCCTCTTCTCCAAAGTTGGTACCATGTCTGGCACCAAGGCTACCAACTCATGATAGCGGTTAGTGTACCCCAGATGATCAAATCCTTTCATAACATGATTGGACAACTCAATTTCCATCCTTTGCAGCTCGTTCTTAGGATAGAATTCGGTTCTCAATGTCTTGAAATCTGCCCATGTTATCGATATGGCTTCTTCTCTTCCTCTCGCTTGAATATGAGAGTTCCACCAAGTCAAGGCTCGTTTGCTGAAGGTGCCAGCAGAGTAATGAACCTTGTGGTGCTCTGGACAGCTGCAGAGGTCCAGAGTAGTCTCAATCTTCTCTATCCATTGGATTAGACCAACGGCTCCTTCATTACCGCTGAAACTTGGCCGTTTACATCCCACAAATAATTTGTAGGAATAGTTTGAAGCACTGGTATAATTCTCACTGCTTCTCCCTTTGAATTTCCAGAATTGTTGCTGTCGTTCCGTAGACGGTTAAGTGTCTTCGGAATCAGCTCTTTCAGCTGATTGGTCAGCTGACTGCTTAGTAAAGTAGCCAAGGCAGTGGTAGCAGGATCTAGGTTCTGAGTCGCATTCGGGCCTGGAGGTGGAGTGTGTGGAGGAGGAGGTGGCGGTGGTGGTGTAGGTTGTATTCGCAGCGGCATTCTGATCACAACCAATAGAATATTGGTTAGTACAATGATCGAATACAGAAGACGCAATGCAAATAGTTATTAAGTCCTGAGTTCTCTACATGAGGGTCCCTAGGTTATAGTCTAGGCCAAACCGTTTAAATAATACGACCTATGTTTCTCTATAACCATGGCTTTGATACCAATCTGTCAAACTCCAAGCCGACGGGATGGATCGACTTTCCCGTCGGGCGGAAGGTTCCCGGGGCATGATATCGGAAATGATAATCGTGATGATCAGATTGTTTACATTGCACATGATATTTAATGAGAAATGCTAAATGAAAATAGAATTACAAAGTTAAATTACATCTGTTTAGTTCATAATTTAACAATGTAAATCTACTATCAACATCATAATTTTCTATCTTGTTTCTGCACATGATATACAAAATAAATCTGTAAAATGATGTTTCAAAAATATGCAGGTCCAAAAACAATAGGTCCTCTATCTGGCATCCTAGTCCAAAAGCAATAACTTCTTAATTGACCTGTTTGTCACTTGAGAAGTCATGCAAAAAGATCAAGTCAACATTATGGTTGGTGAGTTCATGTATTTTTATAAAAATGAATTTGAATAACCTTTTGAATGACAACCTTAACCTCACCATTAACCACCTATACCATCCAGTTCAGTGTGCTTATATATAGGGCATATGTAGGGTCGAACTTACCGCCCGCCCAGCCACCATCCCACCACATACAAAACCACATGATATATTGTTCCTGGTGATAATTAAGCATTTCATCCCATACCTTTAATTCCGTAACATTTGATTACCCTGAAAACTGTTTACCTTGATCCCCCGAAATGACAACCTTAACCTCATCAACAACCACCTATGATATCCAATCAAGTATGCTTATATATAGGGCATATGCAGGGGACAAGCCCCAGCCACCGTCCCACCACATACCGGACTGCTTAGCATATTGTTATTAATGATAATTAAGCGTTTCATTCCATTCACCTTCATTTTAGATTTTGATTTCCATAAATTAAAATACCTCTGATTTCCTGAGTTCACCATGTATTCATGATTACCCAAAGCACTTGTAGAAATAATATTAAATGTTTAATTAAATTAATAATTAAACATTTAAATACAACTAAGACATGATGATTGGGTCTTATTTGACTCAATCAGTTAGACTTAGTTGTTGGTGGTTGTCCAAGTTGTACCTTCTCACACGTGGCCCATATAAGGCATGACCCAAAATGAGTCTACCTGTATGTGTTAGGACTTTCATGTTTTGCCCATATCAGCTTGACCCTCTGGTCTACTGTACATGTCGGGACTTTAGGATATCCTTTGATTTTTATCACCTTGATTCTCTTGATTTCATTTGATCGTTTTAGTTATGCCCATATAGTTTGACTACAACAGTCTACTATTTATGCCGGGACTTTCCGTGTGTTACACGTGGTCTAGATTTACCTACAAGTGACATCCACCTTAACTTAGCATTAATGATTTCATTATTTTAATGATTCACACACGGTTATGATTCCCTTGATTCTCTTGACTTCTGATCTTTAGAATTACATGATTTCCACAACGATAATAGATTCTTGATTAGGATCATCTGTTTTATTGATCATACACTGAATTAGATTCCTTAGAATTTGATCCTTACCTTAGTTCTCTTGGTTCCACTTTGAGTTTAGATTCTTTGAATTGAATTTGATGGACTAGGGATTGTTTTAGAGTTGTAGAATTAAGGTATTACTCACAAGAGTAATTAATTAATTCGTTAATTAATTCTGCATAACAAATACCTAGACAGGAGTCTAGGAGTATGAACATGTATATAATAAACATACAATAAGTAAAACCATATACGTAAAACAAATTTAAATAAAAAGGTTTACGCATGCTTCTCAGCCCCGCGTTTGAAAACCAAAATATGTAGAAAAGGGGCAATGAACTCACATGTGTTTCTCTGTATTGAGTAATCACAAAACGCACGCTCGTTGTATGATGACTATGTTTCTTCTTTACTTTAGTTGTTTTAAGAGGATTCGCATACGATAAGTATTTATAATAGACGCATCTAGGATTCGGTCTCGGTGTGCAACTAAGTGTCCTATGTTTCTAATGTGTTTCTAGAATTCCTTCCATCTAGGTTAAACATATTACCCGTAACTAACCCTGATCCCACATTATTAATTATAAGTCTTTAGTTAAAATGTATTTAAATTAATTCAATTTAAGTTAAACATTTAGAAAAAATCATTTAATGTAATTTAATAAAGTTTATAATTTAATTTCTTTTATTAAAAACATAATTAACTTTAAAAGAATTATACTTCAACATGATGGGCTTGAGTTAATCCAACTGGATTAACCTCAGGCCCATTACTAGCCTTCGTGTGTCCAATGATCCTTGATCAACATCTTGATTAACTAGGCCTAGATAATTTATATAAATCATCTAGGTTAGTTACATGTATTTATGGATTTTACTAAGAGTTGGGTGTTAATAATTAATTCAACACTCGAAACCTTAGATTACTGTCTTAGTCCTCATGATTTTTCAAATACATTAAATCCCCAAAAGTGATATTCACTCTACGTGTTAGGATTATAGTATGATTTCATGAAAAGCCTTTACTATAGAAAACCCTAATTTATGATCTCCTTAATGAATCTTACACTAATCCATAACCAAATTTAACCCCATTGTCTACTCTTTGATTATACTCTTTGTTTGATCTATAACTAATCCAACATTGTTTGCTTATTATAAAACCCTAATGTCCCATGCACACACAAAATAAATCTCATTCCATGCATGCACACACATACAAGCCCCATACATGAACTATGTATCCACCCATGCACGAGATAGTATACGCCGGCTCAAGTTCATAATCCACCCAACCCCTCATTCGTAAGAGTCTTGGCCGAATCATGGCCGCCGAATGGAGCTTGGTCAACTAGGATTAGAGCCGACCGAAGGAGCTTCTTGGGAGATCGAAGGAAGGCTGGCCGAAGGAACTACTTGGACGACCGAATGAAGGTTGGCCGAAGGGGCTTTGGCCAATCGGCAGAAGGGGCATTGGCCAATCGGCCAAAGGAGGCAGCCGCAGCTCATTCGGCTAACTGGGTAACCCTATTGGGGTCCAAGAACACCAACCACCATGGCAGCCTAAATCCCACACTAAACTACCAAGATCCACATGACCCTTGTTCATACAGCTTCCTACATGATTGTGAGGTGATTTGCTAAGGTTTTAAAGGTGCTTTGGCCGGTTTTCAAGTGTCTCGACCTCAAGGGTTTTAGAAACCCTAAAAACCGAAACTTTGACTCGATTTTACCTTGAATCTCGTGCATGAGAGCTTAGATCCTTCGTACTTTCGTGATCTACAAGTGATAGTGGTTGTTTTGACACCAAAAACGTTCGACTTCTTGAAGAAAAGGAGGAGTTATGGCTATGGTTTCTAGAGAGAGAAAGAAGGGAGAGAGAGGAGACGAAAATGGGGGTTAGATCTGGTTGGTGGGAAAGGTGAGGGAAATAAATGCCATCAGAAATGGTTCAAAAATACCCGGGTTCGTTCGGATTCGTTCGGTTTTGCTCGGTTTCGCGTAAAACGTCATTTTCGTTTCATTTTCGTAACGAAACTTCTCTGTTGTAAAATTATTTTAGGTGGTAATTCCTAGTAAATTAATTAAATATCTTCCATTTATTTTAAATTTTCAAAAATATTTAATTTACAGTTTAAAATCGAATCGTATAGTCGTCGCGCGTATTCGTTCGAATCGTCACCCGTACGAACACGACGATAACTATACTTTTCAATATTGTTTTCTAATTATCAGATATCATTCAGAATGTTAAACTTTCAGATGTATTCGTACAGATCGTCACCTATTCGAATAATCCGTCGATTTAGCATTCGCGTAATGACATCCGTTGTTGTTTTGTTCTGTAAAGCCTCACATACCTTTATACATAATAGAATCCTAACAAATAATCACATGATGGTTCTGTATCACCAAATAATTATCTGACTGATGAACCATAGTTTTGAGCTTTGTTTTCTGAAATGATTCTGAATTTGCTCTTTGATAACACAAAATGATAATGAAAGATGATTTGAATATGACATACAATGAAACACGTATAGTTTGTACCTGGTTCCTTTTGATGTTACTGTTGAGATCACTGTTCCGGTACTGGTTCTGGCACTAATGTTACAGAAATCATCTAGGATTTGGTTTTGTTGATTTGATGATGATTTTGTAAAACTTGCCATAAAAGGAAACTTTTATGATGCATGTTGTGGATTTGTCATGATCTAGACTTGTTAGATGTGTTTAGATGATGCTAAATGTTTATTAAAGTGTTTAGAAACACATTTGGGTAGTTAGATTTGTGAAAATATGACATTTATAAACAACCTACTATATTTAGAAACTTTTGAAAATCAAAAGAGGGATTTCAATGATTTAACATGATTTGATGAATTTAGATTGTTGTAATATGTTTAAGAAAACGATTTATAAACATATTTGGAACTTTGATTTGAGAAAACGGTTTTAAAACAAGCACTTTCCAAATAAGGAAACTTTATTTGGGCAAAATAGCATAATTGACGGTTTATGCACAAATGACTCGTTATACGTGTTAAACATGTTTTTACAAACATACTATAGGTATTAGTTTGATGAAATGGGATTTCATAAATACACATTCCAAAAATAGAAACTTTCTAAATATAGAAAGTTTACTAAAATAGAATCCTTCAAAAATTGCTAACTTTCCGAAAATGGAAATTTTACGATTTCATACGTGACTTTTGTGAACATTGTCATGATTATAAAATTAGGATACGTGATAATGTCCTACTTGCGTGCTAAGATCAATGTGACACATAAATGGACTAAACACAACAAACATGTCACCAACAATTCGTCAAGTCAAGACCCAATCATTGCGGGTATCCGATGAAATTGTTTGATCTTAAAGGACACACAAACACTCGGTTGAGCACACCGAGACTTGGAGTTGTATGGGATACAACACACCAGAAAACATATAGTCATGACCTGTATAGTCATAGGCGATCACTAGCAGGTGCTAGCATTCACAAGTTACAAACACACAAACCAAAAACTGCACTATCAGGTGAGTTCACGATCCCTTTTTCTATTTTCTACCTTTGGGGGAGAAAACATTGCATACTAATCTACTTTCAAAAAACAAACACTTTTTGGATATATATATATATATGTATATATATATATATATATATGGACATGCTTTATCACGTATATGCATATGTATGGCAAACATCCACAAAACATATAAGTCCTTATAAACACATCTCGGATCGTTAATAGTGCGGGCTCCTAGCGTGGTAATCTTGGATAGTACTATTTGGGCCTGACAAGCCCCACCATTGCGCGCCATATGGCCACCCCGACTGGAGGTCGGAACAGTGCAAAATTGACCAAACAACAACGTTGCCATGTCTTGTGTGATGGACATGGTGGGAGGCAGCAAGTCAGCTTTTGTTTCGAATCCACATATGATATAAGATAGATTGACTACCTATCAATGGATATTTCATTATAATAATATGTAGTACTGCAATATTTACTTTAAACAGTTATTGTTTATTGCTCATACAAAACTTGTGCTCTTACCAACCGTTGTGTTGACATTTTAGTCACATGTTTTCTCAGTTATCTAAGGCACACACACAGGAATAGGATGCTAGTACAGAGTCTCAAGCATCTACTAAGTGTCTTAGGCTATCTAAAACATTTTATTTATTTTGGTTTGTAATGTAATGCTAAGAAACTTAAACCTCTTCCGCAACTTTTATTTTGTAATGTTTTGAAAACATTTAACTTAGCTTCTGCAACTCTGATTTATTAAACTATTTTATCCAAGAAATTGGATGCATGTAGATAACTAGATATGTAGGTCTCGCAAGTGTGACCTGATACTGCGATCCTGCACAAACTGGGATCGATCTTGATCGCACCATCGGAAGGGAGAAATTCCCGGGGTGTGACAAAAGTAATATGATGTTTTTCGGTTAACGCAAGAAGAAAGGGTTAATTTTTGATCATCTCCCTATATATATGTGTATATATATGTATATATGTGTGTGTGTATAGGGGAAGGATAAAAAAATAACCCACTCTTAAAGCAATAACTTTAAATAACTCGTTAAGATCAAGCCATATTTTCAAACTTTTTTTAACATCATTGTAAAAAAATTTAGAACACTTTCTTATTTTATGAGTTTGTGTAAATTAATCACCATTTGAGAGTTAACATCGTTGAAAGTTTTTAAAATTTTGTAACTTATAGTACTGTAAGTGTAAAATTTTAAGAACTTACAACTATGTTAACTTTCAAACGCTAGTGAATTTACGTAAACTCATAAAATAAGAAAGTGTTCTAAATGTGTTTACAATGAAGTCTAAAAAACGTTCGAAAATTTGGCTTGATCTTGACGGGTTATTTAGAGTTATTGCTTTAAGAGTGGGGTATGTATAATTCCATGCCCTGTATGTATATATTCACACACATTCTGAACGAACCATCTTCTTTTTGACAAAGAGTAACAGAGATCTCCAAGGCAAAAAGATCTATCTTATGATTCTTTTTTCTAAAAGTTTCTGAAGCTGACTAAACAACTCTTGCATTTCAGAAAGAGCTAGCTGGTATGATGATTTGGCAATAGGGTATGCTCTAGGAATAAGATCTGTTCTAAACTCAACTTGAAGTGGAAGTCCTGGAAAGTCTTCAGGAAATACTTTTGGATAGTCTCGGATAAGTCGAACATCTAGTATTGTCTTCTTCTCAAGCTTTTTTCCACAACATGGGCCAGGATTGCATAGTATTGTTTTTTAAGGTACTTTCAAACCTTCATATATGAGGTGATCTTTGAGTCACGGCCAGGTTTCTCTCTAAAAATTTGTGAAGTCTTGCCAAAGGGCAAAGGAATTTTGATGAGTTTCGCGAAACAAAATTATTTTGTTCTGATTGTTTGATAACCAATATGTCACACCCCGACTGACAGCTGAATATGATGGGACGTTATTTTGACTGTTCATTAGCTCATGCTGCTATTGTTACATTTCAATATTTAATTCATCATTATAAACAATACAAACAACCATTCATTAACTTCAAATAAACCAATACATTAATCAAATTCAAACATTCATTACATAATTCAGTCTTGAAAAAAAGTTTAGGAATGATGATATCTGCAATGGAGGGAAGGCTAGGCAAGAACACATGACGAGTATGAATCAAATCAAATGTGTATTGAATAAAGAATGATTACATGATCAAATCCATACACATAAAAGAACATAGTCGTTGTCAGGGAGAGATCGAGCATGATCCCTCCCCCCTCTGCTCCAAACCCTAAACACTCTCAAAAACCATAACTCTCAAGAACTGGGAACTAGTATTTATAGGGCTTGTACTCCATTCGTACGAATGGAGCCATTCGTATGTATTGATGCATGTGATGTCCTTAGTTAAGTATTTAGTATATCTTTGATTATGTAAAGTTCATATTATTAATGAAATAGAATTCTGAATATTGTGCGTATATGTTTAATTGAGTTTATTATGTTTATATATGTTTGACTTTGACTTTGACTATGTTACAGACCCATTCGTGCGAATGATACCTAAGAATGAGTTCATTCGGACAAATCAAAGCCTAGCGAATGACTTAGGCGAACGAATGAGTCATCCACATGACTCATTCGGTTGACTAAGCTCATTCGGCTGAGCCATTCTCCGAAAGAGTGTTTCACACTACCCATTCGGGCGAATGAGTACAACTTATATATATTGTTGAGAACAGAATGTTTCATAACTCTCCGAGCCTCCTCTCTCCCTGAGCACTCCTCTGTCACATCCCTAAGGTTTTGAGCCGCTCCTTCATGTCCAACTTCGATTCTCACCCTGTGGTGTTCGATTTCGATCAAAACGTTGACTCCTCATCGTCGAATTGCCACGGGGACTAGTGGTTTCGGTTGGAAAACCTTGAATAGGATTCCGCACTATTCACGGGCCTGTCGAGCAGATTTCTTAAGGAACCGAGCTGTTTTTGAGGGTTTCTTAGGTCCTACAAAGTGGTATCAGAGCTCTGGCTCTTGATTCTGCTCAATTTCTGATCTAAATCATCATATTACAGATTGTTAGTTCGAGATTTTTGAAAAACCTAAGCTTCTTGGGCTCTGAGTTACTGTTCCATTAGAAAGCAGAGGGTTTTTGAGATTGTTTTGATCCATAGTGCATTCCAAAAGGTTAGGGATAGTGTCCTGAGGTTCCATACCAAATTTGGTGGTCAGATTCGATCAAAATCCGAAGATATTGAATTTTTGTTGCTGAAAACCCTAGTTTATGCGAATGAGTCGATTATGCGAATAAAGAGTGGACGAATTAGTCATGCAGCCAAATAAAGCTCATTTGGTCCAAGTGTTAGTGCGAAGAACTCTTCATTCGGCTAGTTCAGATTCATTCGGTTGAGTAGTCATTCGGCTGTCTCCACATTCACATCAGAAGATTCTTTTGGCCAAGTTACTTCATTCAGACTCATTCATACCCCGACATTGGGCTGAAATTACTTCATTCGGAAATCAGTTTCTGATAATTTTCTAAGCATTGGATCAGATTATTTTTGACAAGATGGAAGAACTTGCTTTGATGGTTAATCAGAACAACATAATTCAGAACCTGCTACTTACTAAGACTGAGACGAGGAATTTAAACAAAGCTCCAAAGTTACTTTCTTTAGATGATTATCCGCATTGGAAATATCAATTTGAGATTCATATCAATGGAGTTGCCACCAATCTTTGGATGATGATTGAGAGTGGGTATTTGAGACCACTTAGTAAAGATGGATCACCTATGCTTGTTACGAGGATGACTGAGCCTCAGAGGAAGTTGTATGATTTCGAGAAGAAAGCTTATGCCATATTGTCCCGGTCTATTGCTACAGACATCTTTCATCAATTCAGAAAGTTTACTTCATCCAAGTTATTGTGGGATGTTTTACAGTAAAGGTATGAGGGGAGTGATCCATTGAAGAGCATCAAGTCTAAAGCTTTGAAGAAAGAGTTCAACAGCTTCATGTGTGTGGGGAATGAATCTTTAGATGGCTTATGCTAGATTTTATCATCTCTTGAGTGAGCTTTGCAATCATCAAGTCAAGACTACACAAGAGAAGATCCATTGTTTGGTTGATGCTTTACCTCCCAAGTGGGAATCCTTTCTGATGGTTCTGAAGCAGAGTGAGATGATTGCTAATATGGACATCAATGATTTCATTCAGAAGCTAAAGGAACAAGAGATTGAGAACAAGTGGAAGGCAAAGAGAGTTGCTTAAGTTCAAGATCATTCATTATATTATTCTACTCCTACTGTAAAAGGAGCTTCTTCTCATGCTCCATTGAAGACATCTTTTGTCTCACAGAACAAAGAAGCACCTATTCAGGCCAGACATCTTTCAGTCAGTCATCTACAACTTCCTCTTCTCAGAAAGAAGATAGTCATTCTGTCATAAATCTGAAGACAGACAACTTTGACAAAGTGACTGTAGATATTGCAAAAGAGCATATGGGCTGTTGTCTACACTTATGAGTTCTTATGATGGGTTGTTAGCTGGGAAGATTGGTAACCCACATCTAACAAATGAAGATTACTCTCATATTGATCCTGATGATATGGAAAGGATTGACATTATATGGGCTCTTGCAAGCGCAGTTAGAAAAGCAAAAGATTTTGCTAAGAGAACTGGGAAAGACATCAATCTGAACAAAGACTCCAAGTTTGGATTTGATATGTCATCTGTAGCTTGCCACAACTATGGGGACAAAGGTCATTTTGCAAGACAGTGCAACAAGCCTAAGAAGATGGGTAACCACAATCCTTTTCTGAACCAAAGATCATCAGCTGCTAATCCAGAGAGAAGATTGGTACCAGTTGACACTCCTGATCAAGCCAGTTCATCCAATGCAAACAAGGCACTCATGGTTCAGAATGATGAGGGAGAAAACTGGGATTTCATATTTAACTATGAAAAGGGAGGAGCAGATAAAGCATGTGTTGCAGAGATCAAAGAAGCTGCTGGATCCAGTGATGAAGGTAATTCTGAAGAAATAAAGAGAAGTCTGGATGAATTATCAGGATCAAAATCAGAAAGCACATCAGATTTAGAAACACAAGGAGAATCAGATATTGAATTTAAGGAACAATCTGCTACACAGTTTGCTTTGATGGTGAATACTTCTGCTTCTTCTCAATCAGATCATGTATATGATGAATGTTCCTCATCTAATTCTGGTTGTTTTAATTGTGTTGACCTTGAATGTAAGGTTTTGTCTTATCAGCAACACAATGCTGACGTGATTAGCGATCTCAACCAGTGCATTAAAGCAAACAATATTTTAAAATCAAATGAAAAAGATATTCAAGCTAAAATTGAGCTATTAAACAGACAATTGCATGAGGCTGAAACCGTTGTGTTGAATAAGCAAGATGTTTTTTCTTCTTATCTCAATACCATCAATGAGATTAAGAAAAAATTAGCCATAGTTAAGTGTGACTATGAAACTTTAAGTCAGAAGCTCAAGAGCTATGAAAGATCCTCGTACATCATTGAGCATATGATTAGTAAATGGACTGATCAGAAGGGTAAGGGAAAAGAAACAAAATACAATTGTTGCCCCCACCAGTCTTAAATTGCTTTGTCAATTCACCAAATGACAAAGAAATTAAAGACTTTCAAGTGAAAACTCCATTAGTTATTGTTCCTATTGGGATTATTTTTGATGAGGGTTCCTCATTGTCTAA
Organism: Mikania micrantha; assembly: GCA_009363875.1. NCBI lineage: Eukaryota > Viridiplantae > Streptophyta > Magnoliopsida > Asterales > Asteraceae > Mikania > Mikania micrantha. Next base: position 54,332,913 of record CM018691.1, on the reverse strand, counting down.
GGAATCTTTTGTGGAGGGAGTGGTTGAAGATTGGGTCTCTGATTCTGAGGATGAGTATGATGTTTCTCCTCAAGTGTTTTGTTTTAAGAATCAGACATCTAGTGTCACAAAGATTGACCTAATCTCATTTAATACAAACATGTCTTCAAAGTTATCTAAAGCTATATGCTTTGTGAAGTATTCACAAGATGGTGAAGCAAGTGAGTCCAACAAGGCTGATAGCCTTGTTTTCAATGGGACAAAGGGTCTGAGTTTTAAGCAGGACAAGACAAAAACAAATGTTTTTCATCAAAACAAAACATATTTTATAAAACCCAAACAGTTTTATCATCAAGATAAAAGATCTTGTTTTGAGTGTGGTGCACATGGACATTTTGCTAGATTTTGTCCTTAATTGATTAGACCACATGCTGCACCACATCAAGAACAAAATCTGAATTTTGTCAAAAGGGTCAAATCTGCTTGTCCCTCATCTCAAGTTAAACCCAAACATCTTTCACCTATCAAACCTCAAAAGATAAGGGTAAACAGGTTATGGTTGATCTTGATACATCAAAAGTTCTTTTTGAGAAAAAAATCCAAGCCATCATCAATGTATTTAAAGAAATCTTTTAGCAAAAACACTGTTTGGATGGCTAAGTCATCTGAAAATCCTGTTTCAAAACCTCCTGATAAATTAATCTCAAATGGACAATGGATTGAAATGAAAATCCTGGACTCTTTGGGTCAACCCAAGACTGCAAAGGCTTGGGTTTCCAAATTCAACTAAGATTTGTGTATGTACATGTTGCCCCAAATGCTGCTCTTAACATCACTTGGAATGTTGATAGTGGGGCATCAAGGCACATGACTGGAGACATATATCTTCTTTCCGATGTTCATTCTATTAAAGGAGGGTATGTGGCTTTTGCTGGTGACAAAGGCGGGTTTATTACTAGAGAAGGAATTCTTTCAAATGGCAAAGTTTCATTTGACAAGGTCAGATCTGTGAAGCAGCTGGAGAACAATCTACTTTCAGTCTCACATATTTGTGACAAGAAGTACAAAAATCTGTTTGATGAATCCAGCTGTTACATTCTCAAGCAAGGCATTACAATTCTTGAAGACTGGATTCTGATGTCTGCTCCAAGAAAGAAAGATCTGTATGTTCTCAACATGGCCACAGTTTCAACTGCATCTTCTACAGCTTCATGTTTTATGGCCAAGGCTACAGAGAAAGAATCTAATCTTTGGCATAAGAAGATGGGTCATTTGAGTTTGAGGAAGATGAATTATCTGGTTCACAATAATCTGGTTGAGGGAGTGAGTTTGAAAAATTTCAAGCTGTCTGATGTCTGTGTTTCACGCAAGAAGGGAAAGCAAACCAAGCAGTCTCACAAACCTAAGAAGTATCATTCAATTACTGTTCCACTTGAGCTTCTCTACATGGATCTTTTTGGTCCTATCAATCGCAAAAGCAATGCTAGAGATCAATATTGCTTAGTTATTACTGATGAGTACTGCAGATACTCTTGGGTGTTCTTTATAAAGGAGAAATCTAAAACGTTTGAATTTGTTCAAGTTCTTGTCACTAAGCTTGAATCACTATATAAGCTCAAGGTTCGCATGCTCAGAACAGATAATGGGACTGAATTCAAGAATCACAATATGGAGTCTTTCTGCAATGAACGTGGTATTATTCAGAAGTTCAATGCTCCGTATGTCCCACAGATGAATGGTGATGCTAAGCGAAAGAACAGAACATTAATTGTGGCTGATCAGACTATGCTTGATGATTCCTCCCTACCGGTTCAATTTTGGAATGAAGCTGTTGCTAATGCTTGCTATACTTTGAATCGGGTATTGATTTTGAAGAGACATGGGAAGACTTGCTTTGAATTGTTCCATAACAGAAAGACAAATCTTAAGTATCTTGAACCATTTGGTGCTCCATGCACGATGCTTAAGAAACATGAGCAAGGCAAGTTCAATAAAAAGGTGGAAGAAGGCTACTTTCTCGGGTACAACACTCCAAATAATTGAGTCTACAACAGATCAACTCAAAATGTGGAGGAGTGGTACCATGTAGATGTTCAGAAATATTCTATGCCACCACCTGGGAAGGGTCCTGACGGGATGTTCAACTATTCTGATTTATTTGACTCCTTCACCATTCCTCTCATGTATTCTGATGAAGATGTTGTTGTTCAGATGATGTACGATGCACAAAATGCACCTGATGAAACAATGCAACCTTCTTCAGTTCAAGCTCCTGTACAGAAAAATGTTGACAGTTCAGACTCAGATGATAATCACTCTCATCCAGATTTTCCAGAACCAGATGTTGATAATATTGTACCTGCTCTTGAGGATCTCAATATAAACAATCTTGATCCATAGGTTGATGTTCCTGCTCATCCTGTTGGCAGAATTAACAGAATTCGTCCTCAAGACAATATTATTGGAAATCCGACTGATGGAGTGAAGACCAGAAATCAGTTATCTTCAGGTGATCTTGCTGACATTCTTGATCTTGCAGATGTAAGCTTTTGTGCCCATTCATGTTTTATCTCCCAAGTTGAACCAAGAACCATCACTGAAGCTTTGAAAGAAGAACCTTGGGTAGATGCCATGCAAGAGGAGTTGCTGCAATTTAAGAAACTTGGTGTTTGGCAGCTAGTTGATAGACCCAAGGGTGCAAAAGTTATTGGCACAAGATGGGTTTTGCTCTACAAAAGAGATAATCATGGCATTGTGGTTCGCAAAAAAGCACGTATGGAGGTGCAAGGTTTTAGGCAGATTGAAGGGATTGACTACAATGAAGTATTTGCACCGGTTGCTCGTCTTGAAGCAATCCGAATCTTTCTGGCTTATGCATCCTTCAAAAAGTTCAAGGAGTATCAGATGGATGTTAAAAGTGCATTTCTTCATGGTGTGATTAATGAAGTCATGTATGCCAATCAACCTCCCGGGTTTGAAGATCCATTGCATCGTGACCAAGTCTACAAGTTAGACAAGGCCTTGTATGGATTGCATCAAGCTCCGCGAGCGTGGTACGAGACACTGTCTACTCACCTTGTGAACAACAGGTTCAGAAGAGGTGTCATTGACTGCACTCTATTTATTAGAGAGATGGATGGGGAATTACTCTCGGTACAAGTTTATGTGGATGATATCATCTTTGGATGCACAAATGATGTTCTATGCAAGGATTTTGAAAAGGTTATGAAAGATAAGTTTGAGGTGAGTTCCATGGGAGAGATGAAATTTTTCTTAGAATTGCAGGTGGATTAGTCTGAGGCAGGAATCTTCATTCACCAGACTAAATATGTTGGTGACATTTTGAGCCGGTTCAGTATGTTGGATGCAAAACCTGTCGATACCCCACTGGCTGTTAATCACAGGATTACTCCAGACGAAAAGGAGGCGTTAATCGATGTCACTCTGTACCGAGGAATGATCTCTTATGTATCTCGCAGCTTCTCGTCCAGACATCATGTTTGCTACTTGTCTGTGTGCTCGGTCAAAGCCAAGAGTTTCTCATCTTATTGCTATGAAGAGGATTTTGAGTTATCTGAAGGGTGCTCCGGATATGGGCTTATGGTACCCTAGTGATGATAACTTTGACTTAACTATTTACAGTGATTCAGATTATGGTGGATGCAAAAGAGACTTCAAGTCAACATCTGCTGGGTGTCAGTTCTTTGGGAAACACCTAGTTACCTGACGGTGCAAGAAGCAGACGTCGGTGTCTACTTCAACATGTGAAACAGAATGCATTGCAGCTGCTGGTTGTTGTTATCAAATCATCTGGATTCAGCAACAACTCAGGGACTATGGGTTACAATTTTCTAACACTCCTATTTTTGTTGATAACACTGCTGCCATAACTGTCACTAAAAATCCTGTCCAGCTCTCTAACACAAAACACATCGATAATAAATATCATTTCATACATGATTGTTTTGAAAATAAATTAATCGATGTTGTTAAGACTTAAGAGTCACACCGATAACCTGAAATCTGATCTTTACACTAAAGCGTTTGACAAACCCAAATTTTTATATCTGTTATCAGCTAATGGGGTTTTTCAAAAAGATGAAGTCATTCCTTCATTTGAATCAAACAAATGATCATTTTTTTGTTAGTTAGTTTCTTTTTGTTTGATTTTTATTTTTAGTACTTCTGTTATTTTTCCTTCACTTATTCAAAAACTCAAAAAGATTTTCAGTTTTAGGTTTTTAAGGGGAGAAAAAGTAGTTTACTTGAAAAGCCAAAAACATTTGAAAAATTGTAAAAATGAGAAAGCCTTATTAGAGAAAGTGATGTGTTAACCTGTCATGTCTTAAAATGCAAGATTGAATGCATAAACTGATAGCACATGGGAATTATGATGTGATGTACTGATAGGCCGACTTTACAAAGTTAATAGACTGTTGGTGATTGCTTAGAAAGTCTGATTTGTGGGATTCAGTTTAGAAAACTAGTTAAGGGATAAACAATTTTTTTGACTCAAATCAGGCATACACCTGTTATTTTATAACCTTATGAGGTTTCCAATGATTCATGAATTCAAGTCTGTACACGTGCCATATTGCTTTGTAAAGACCTAGCTGAAGCCGTCCATTCAGATGAGAATGATTGAATCACAAGAAAATAAAAGAGAATCCGATTCTGTACACGTGCCATATTGCTGGGTTGTAGCTTAGCTGAAGCCGTCCATTCAGATAGGATAAGCTAAGAAAAACACAAAAATAAAATAAGTTCGATTCCATACATGTGCCATATTACTGGGTTGCAGCCTAGTTGAAGCCATCCATTTGGATAGAACAAGTTGATCTTGTCAACACAGTTCTGTATACGTGCCATATTGCTTTGTAAAGACCAAGCTGAAGTCGTCCATGAGAATGTGTTGAACTTGAGAAACAAATCAAAAAGAAAAATCAAAAAGAAACTAAATTGGAACCTTATAGAACTTATGATGCTAGGTACTAAGTTATGCAGAGATGAGTTATATAACTGGTTTTGATCTACTTTGGTTGACTATAACGTGTAACTCGGTCGGAAAACTTGAGTGATCATTGTTTAGTTTAGAAACAAAGTTCTGTTAGGTTTAAAGTGGTCAAATATATCAGTAATTATTTCATAAATCAAATGTGTCAGAAGTATAAACATTCTTGAATGCTGATTTGACATGATCTGTTGTGTGTGTCATTTTCTTGAAAGGCTACTTACAAAAATATGTGCATTTTGTTTATTTTAGTTTCAGTTTGTACAGTTGTTTGATTACCAGAAAATACAAAAATATTTTCATTTGAAATTGTTTTAAATGATCATTTGCTGGTTCAGATATTTAATCTCATCTTTACCTATCACCAAAACCAGACTGAACTTCATCACAATTTTCTTTTTATGGTCAAAATGTAAAAATTTTAAAATGAGTTTGTTTTGGGTGCTGATCTTCTTTCGCCCGAATGAGTGTGTGAGTATGGCCCATCCGAGCGAATGAACTAATTCATACGAATGAGTCATTCGCTTGGTTACTTCATGCAAATAGGAACATTCGGTTCCTTTGGCTGAATGAGCTCTCCTATTTAATGAACGCCCTTCGGCCGAATGAGTTCATTCACCTCATTCTTCATTCGGCCTAACCGTGTGCTCTCTTTCGCCCGAAACACGCAATTAATCATTTTCTTTGATTTTCACCACAAAGCTACCATTTTCTCATCATCATTGTTATTGTGATCATCTCAGGTACTGCTGGAATCGATTTTATCAAAGTTTGGCCACAGATTGAACCCGAATCGTTTGATTTCTAGGGTTTTAGGGATCGTAACTGTTACACTCAAATAACAAGTCAAATCGAACCCTAAAATAATTAAAATCAGTTGTAAAACCATAATCTGACCCCTCTGTGCTGAATGTTACCATTTTTAGGGTCGGGTTTGAGTTTTTGGAAGATTGGGTGTTCGAAGTCCATCGGTCGCCTGAATGAGACTCATTCTCACCACAGGTTCAACCGAATGAGTAAGTTCGACCGAATGAGGTGATTTGGACCATATGGTCATGCGAATAAATGGGTTCAACCAAGTGACTCATTCGTCTGTCATTCGAAAGACACCATTCGTTCGGCCTTCAGTCTCATTCGCTTGAATTAATTGCCTACTGAACTGAACTAACATGTTGTTATTTTTTTTGTGTTTCAGTATGGCAGGATACAAGGTTGTTCCCAAGAACAATATCTTTACTGTTCATGTTCCATATTTATCAGATCAGACATTTTACAGAGATTATCACATTCTTGAGACGTTCTAGGATATTTCCAGCCATCTCTACTTTTCATGTTCCATATTTATCACATCAGAGAGATTTCTGGAGCTCTGCTAATATTGACTGTGAGGTAGAGCCTCTTGTTATCAGAGGGAAGGCCCGAGGACAGGATGTTGTAGTATCTACTGAACATCTCAGACGGGTTTATGGATTTCAGGATTCTCCAGATCAACCTTTTCTTCTTGACAGATATCTTTTTCGAGGACATTTCATGCGATGCAAGTATGATGGAGACTTAGAGGCCGGAGTGCCGAACAAGGATTTCTTATGACCCTAGTTCAAGTATTTATGCCATGTTCTCATTCACTGCTTTGGCTCAAGACGTGGTGGATTTGATGACCTTCGAGAGACACTCTAGGGAGCCTTTGTGGCCTTATTGTTGAACATCCTGTTCAACTTCTCAGAGATGGTCTTTACTCATATGAAGGAGAATGTATACCTCAAGGGAGACAAGAAATTTTTGATGTATCCGAGGTTTCTCCAGATGATCTTTGATGCACAAGTGCTGAATCTACCTAAGGCCAACTCAGATATTCTCAGATTGGAGCACATGAACGACACCACTCTTAACAGAGTTCTAGGTTATAGGGGAAAGGAGAGGAAGCCTCCTACTCATGGTATGTTTGGCCATCTCCTCAATCCTGGTTATGTCGCACCTGTTGGGAGAAGATGGAGACACGAGGATTCAAACTTAGACTTGGAAGATATCATTGTACTGGGTGGTGATGATGGTGATGGAGATGATGCTGGTGATGCTAGCGTTGCAGGTGTGAGTGTTAGTGGTACATGAGATGTTGGTGGTGGTGTTGGTGTTGTTACTGATGATAGTGGTGTTGATGCTGGTGTTGGTGGATCTGGTGCTGCTGATGATGATGTTGATGTTGGTGCTCTTCTTGGCCTGGACTTTATGACTACTACTATAGCCACTGTTTCCACTCCATTAGAGATAGGTGGTACTACCTCAATGATGACGAAGATGGTTCTGGCAGCTCAAGCTATGAAATGACTAATGATGAGTTTGAGAGCATTATGGTGAGGTCAAGGCTGGTGAAGAAGAGGAAGAGGCCAAGTGAGCAAGAGCTTGATAGGGAGGAGATTAGGGATCCATCTTTTGTTCCTGAGTTTGATTTTCCTCCTCCTCCACATACTTCCACGGCCACATCTACTATTGCTATCACAGCTGATGCTGTTCAGTCTACCTCATCTCCTCCTACCAAAAGAAGTAGGACACGATTTGTCCTACAGAGACGGTCAGAGTTGACTTTTGTTGCAGCAACCACTGTTACATCCGCTGCAACTGTTGCAGCTTCTTCACTGACCATGTCAAGGGCAACTCCTACACGTGTTACTATTGCCCCTCTGACCTCCTCTGCTGCTGCTAAAGCTGTCTTCACTGCAGCTTCCTCTGGTCCTTCCACTACACATGCTGATCCTTATATACCGACTGTTTATGTTGCTGAACAGCTCAGCACACTGAATATTTTGGTCCTTCGGTTGATGGAGAGGAACCACGATCAAGATCAGACCATTGCTCATCTCAAGCAGAGGGTTAGTGAGCAGGATGCTCTACTACTGCAGGCTGCCGATCTGAGGGCCAGATCTGCTGATTTGGAGGAGAGATTACTCAAGTCCATGGATGAATACAATCAGCTGGCCCTGGCCGATGTTGGTTTTAACGACAGGATTTCGGCTCTTGAGGCTGGAAAATTGCGTCTAACTGAGCAAGTTGAAAGCCTTAAGGAGTCCACTCCTAGACTTTTAGCCTCTAAGCCTGCCTCCGATGATTCAGACAGGAAAGACGAAGAAGACGAAGAAGAGGAAGAATAGTCTGATGAGGAGAAGGTGGATTATAATGGTACTGACAAGGTTTATGATTCCGGTAATGATGATGATGGTACTGGAAGTGGGTCTGCTAGTTCATCTAGTTCAGCGGGACATCAGTCCCCACCCACTGAGATCAGGACAAAGACCAGGCACGATAAAGCTGCCAAGCCACCTCCATATCAAACCGAAGAGCCTAAAGTTACCAAAGAGGTTGAAGCGATTCCTGTGAGATGGATCCTGGATGAAAATTTGACGATGAATTCAGACGCTCATGGCATCATTCAACACTCTGTCAGCTATGACAAGGAGGAAGGAGAAATTATACATTGCCTCACCAAGGAGCAAATAGCAGAGCTTTTCAGGTTAAATCCTGATGAGGTGATTTTGGATGATGCTCCCATTCCTGCCTCTGATCTCCTACTCCAGAATCATTTGATGACATTGTGAGGTGATTCTGGAAGACATTACGGAGGAAGAGGGCTTAAAATACACTTCAGCTGAAGAGGAGCAGCATACTTTTTCTGACTTATTCGGTCTACATTCTGAGGAGGAGCTGAAACGTAAGATAGAAAAGGTCAGCGGCAGCGAGTCTTCAGTAGAAGACATTCAGAAAAGGAAAGAGGAATGGAAAGTGTATTGGGAAGTTCTGAAGAAGGACAGTGTTTCATAGATGCCAACTCCGTACACCAAAGTATGCAAGACCAAAGGATACCAATCCGGCGGTCAGATTCTGAGTTGGGCATACTTTCAGGATTTGCACTGCTATGCAGTTAAGAGAGAGCCTGGGATCCAGTACTTCTGACATCCCCATGACTTCAAGACGTTGCCGGGATTCGAAGTTAATCAACTTTCACTTCTGAAGATTTATATAGTGAAGACTCAGGGATGTCGTCTTGGTTTTCAAGACAGATCCAATACGAGTACCGGAAGAGATGGATCAATTTCAAGCCACAACAACCTGAGAGATACTATCAACCAGAGATTAATGCAGATACCCGAAGACATAAAATTATCTTGAAGTGGCTGCCTCCTAAGGTCATGAAGAAGATTCCATTACGGAAGATGCCTCAAGACTTTTTCGACAGTTTCCGATGGTGGTACTATGATGGGAGAAATGCTGAGGTGGTACTATGACGCATGGGATACTGTACGAATCTTTGATCCCATGTGGCTAACCAATCTGTCACATAAAGATGTGAAGGCCCTGTGCAGATGTCAGATTTTATTTGAAGTTGCAGATATGGAGCAGGCTTTACAGTTCATGAGAGTTATACGGATTTGTATAGTGTTTGGAATTCATGCAGGCATTGACTGGAAGGCTATCTCAGACAAATATTTCAAGAAAGATGCTGATAAATAGGAACTAGGTCCAAGGGGTTGATGCATGTAATGTCCCTAGTTCAGTATTTTGTATATCTTTGATTATGTAAAGTTCATATTATTAATGAAATAGAATTCTAGTATTGTTCGTATATGTTTAATTGAGTTTATTATGCTTATATATGTTTGACTTTGACTATGTTATAGACCCATTCGTGAGAATATTACCTAAGAATGAGTTCATTCGGAAGAATGAATGCCTAGCGAATGACTTAGGCGAACGAATGAGTCATCCGCATGACTCATTCGGTTGACTAAGCTCATTCGGCTGAGCTATTCGCCAAATGAGTGTTTCGCACTACTCATTCGGGCGAATGAGTACAACTTATATATAGAGTTGAGAACAGAATGTTTCATAACTCGAGCCTCCTCTCTCCCCCGAGCACTCCTCTGTCATATCCCTAGGGTTTTGAGCCGCTCCTATTTCTCCAACTTCGATTCTCACCCGGTGGTGTTCGATTTCGATCAAAACGTTGATTCTACATCGTCGGATTGCCATAGGGCTTGTGGTTTCGATTGGAAAACCCTTGAATAGGATTCTTCACTATTCAAGGACCTGTCGAGCAGATCTCTCAAGGAACCGAGTTGTTTCCGAGGGTTTCATAGGTCCTACAGTATGCTCATTCATACGATTGGACCTTTACACATTAAGCTCATTCGCATATGCTCCTGAGAATGACTTAGTTCCCAGTGTAACAACATACATATACATACAAGTGAATACAATTCAACTAAAACTAATCTAAACTTTTCGACGAGCAGTGGACACCGAAAATATGCATCAACAAGTCTAAACATCTAATTTGAAATTCTAAACAATGTTTAAAGTTTTTAAACTTGGTCCACTAAACTTATATTATGTCTTCACAGTATTCTTCATCCCAACATGTAACATATGTAAAAATAAATTTTTTTGGGTCAACTAATTGCATAGTTTGTGAGTATAACATACAATTTAAATACATTTATAAAAAATGATGCTTACAGTTAGTCCACATAGTATTTGAATCTAATCATGTATAAACAACAAGTTTTACATAAAAATGATTATCAATAGTAATATTTTTCACTCAAAAAATGTATTAAATGGTACTTAGTCGAGACTGCTCAAGTCTTAAACTAAGACATACAAAACAGAAGTTTACAACAGATAAAGGTCTCTCAAACCAGTTTCAGTGTTAGCACAAAACCTGATACTTCAACTAAGTTTGCAATAGATAATTATCTCTCAAACAAGTTTCAATACTAGCGTAACAACTAGTATATCAATCTTGTTTACATTAAGTAAACACATATGTCACATCCCAACCGACGACGGGATACCTCTGGCCGCGATTGTGAATGCTCAAAAGGTCATGGGGCCATGTTAAGGTTTCAATATGAAAAACATTCATGTTAAATTATTCAAACAAAACATTCAATAACCTACTATAGTTCAAAACAAATTACAAATTAAATAGTAAACAATGTTTTGATTAACTAGGTCCTCTAAACCGAATCTATGTCTTTTCATATTTTTTTATCTTAATCTGTTACGTATGTAAAATAAATGGGTCAACTATTTGCATAGTTGGTGAGCAATTCAAAACAGTTTAATATAATACGTATAAAAAGATGCAAAACTGATAAACTAAATATAACTAGATATAAAGCATATGTAAGTTTCAAGTATCATGTTTAAGCACTATACAAGAATCCAAACAAGTGATATTACAAAGCTAAACTCAAGACTAGCTAGGTCTTTGACTTAAACAATGTGAATCATAATATTTATGTTTGTGTACATTTCATTTTTTTGACACAAGACTCAAGTTGTTGCGAAGAATGCAGCCACATTCTTAGGCTACTAAATACCAGTGTACGTTTGTTGTATGAAACATCTTCTAACCTAATTCCCACACCTCAAATAACATATAAGTTCACATAGCGTCTAAATCATGTCTACTAAGCTTAAGAGTCTGTATCATGTATATGTTTTTGACTCTATGAATATATTTTTGTATAAATGTTGGAAAATAAGGACTGGTGAGCAAAACCATTGAAGCCAGACCAATGAATAAAACCGCGGATTGACCAACCGTGGATACCTTTTCTTCTGTAAGCAGAATTATTGAACTTCAGCATCGGAAGCTCAACAGCGGAAGATTCGCAAAAGAACAACCGCAAACCTTCTTGACTTCGGAAAACAATAGTTGAACCTTATCCTTTCGGAAGACAACCACTACTTCGGAAGACAACCTCCGATTCAGTAATAACTAGGGTTTAATCAGCTTTCGAGAAACATCTTCTGAAAGAATAACCACTGAACTTTTATACAACTATCTCAATCTCGAAAGAACTGAAGACTTCTAAAGACGGATGATTTTGTGGTTGTTGACTTTGTATTAGTTGTACTCTTCTGATGATTCAGTGTCTGTAACATCGTTAGCTATTTGTCTTTTTACTTCTTTGTCTTGTAACATTGAATGTTGGATATTTAAACCCCAAAATTCCTTGAGATACTTGAATTACATTTCCCTAAAATTCCTTGTGCTACTATTTTGTTTTCTCTCTTTCTAACAAAAACTAAACACCTAAAAATAACTAAGTGTTGAACTTTAGAGGTAGCGAATACCAAAGGCTTTGACCAAGAGTCTAAAATCCTTGTTCTTTGTTAAGTAGCCCCTTCGAGTATATCAACAATTGGTATCAGAGCCTTGTTTTTTAGTCTTAGTTTAACCATTAAGTCTAAAACTCAAAGCTCTCTTTGATATCTTGTTGTTTAGTATCTGCTTTCTGTCTCTTTTATCTTTCAAAAATCTGCAGGTGTTTGGTTTTGAACTAAAACTTTGTTTAAATCCATTCAAACAAACTACCTTGAGAACTTATATTTGATTGATTTACTCATATCATTTGTAACCATAATGGCAGAAAAATTTACACTAGACCCCCATAATACCGCCTCTGCCATTAAACCACCAATACTGGTAAGGCACTAATACAATATATGGTAGAGAAGGTTGTTACTCTTTTTATTCAACAATCACACTGGATGTTGGAAGTGTGTGTTGTTTGGAGGACATAAACCTATGGTCTTGGACACAGAGACCGGACACTCTATTCCTAAGGACCCTCGAAACTATATAAAGAAGATTTCTGGAAACTGGAGCTTGATTCCAGGTACATGCTCAATTGGCTATTGTCGTTCCAAATGAAATTTATTCTGGTCTTCTTCACCATGAGTCCGCTAAGGACTTGTGGAATGCTCTAAAAGAGCAGTTCGGGGGTACTGATGATGTTGTGGCCAATACAAGGGAGATATTGGCATCAACAATATAAGACCTTCACCCAACTAAACATTGAGTCACTTACTCAGCAGTTAGAAACCTTCAATTCTTTCTTAAGTGAACTAAAACTTGCTGGCCAAGTGTACCCAACCATCTCAGTTCTTAACCGTTTCTTAAGATCTCTCCCAGACAAATGGGAAACATATTCCATTGTTATGAGATCCTCTCCAAACTTAGGCAAACTCTCACATACCTAACTTCATGCTTAGCTGCTCACTTTTGAGCGAGAGATTGACCAGAAAATAAAATTAATAAAGTCTGGTAAATAAAAAGAGTAGTATGTTCATGGGAACACTTCACTTCGGAGTCATAACTCTGAGATAAATGATCAGGCTTATGATGAACACATTTATATAACCACTGGCATCACTTCCTCTCTTTCTTGTGATGGCCACTACTTTATCCCTGACCAACTACGTTTGATCATGGTTGATCTCCATCAGATTCCAAGCGATGACTTGGAAGAAATGGATATCGTACATCAACTTGCCCTCTTAAGCATGAGAACTAACAAGTTCTATAAGAGGACAAGAAGAAAATTTCCTGGCATCCACGGGAAAACCATAATTGGTCTAAATAAGGCAAAAGTCTAATACTACAGGTTTCATGGCACAGGACATTTTGCTAGGGAGTGTAGAAATGCTCCCAACACAAATTCCTGACCCTATGTGACATTTCCAAACACTCACTCTCACTCTTCTGCAGCACCACACTCCTCGTCTTCTTCACACTTTCAAAAGCACAATAATTCTCAGGTGACAACTCATATTGAACAAAACTATCCTTCCTCGATGTACAATATGTACAAGCTGCTAATGGCAGCATGTACAAGCTTACTCCTGCTCCTCTACAGATTTTTTCACCCTCTCCTCCTCAAATAAATACACCAGGTCCTGCTATCCTGTCTTCACGGTCTAGCCAACCAGCTATTTCACACAAGAGTATGTAGACTGGAACATTATGCCTGATGATGTAGGCTACGCCCTCATCACTGTTGAGACAACAGAATTTGCCCTAATGGCTGTTGGTGAAAACTCCACCCCTTCTGATCAACCTGAAGCAGAATCTCCTGATGCTCAGGTATCTTCCACTACCCTTGAAAATCTATGCACTGATGCAAGCATTGATGCATTCACAAAAATAAAGAAAGCCAATGTGTTGCTATAGCAACCAAACCAAGAGCTTGGGCAGCTCTTGGCTAATAAAAATATAGAAGTAGAAAAGTTAATAAAAAAATAAAGATGGTCAAATTTCGGCCTTAAAAATTGAAAAATCTAACCTACAAGCATTATTTGATTTGCAACATGAAAAATATTTTGCTTGTAAATATGAAACGGCTTAAACTAAAGTCAGCTGTGAAAAGTGGGTTGAGTCTCGCAAAGGATTCAAGATGCTTCTAAGTAAGCAAGTTCATAGCAAGGAAGTTTGGAATTGAGTACAACCGCACTAGATCCCCAAAGGACTTTACCCCGATTGATAATAATGTGGATGAAAATGTTTTGGAACCTTCATCCCCAGTTTTCTCCATGATGAAATCCCAGCATTAAAGAACAGACCTCCTTGGGTGTATAAGTCTGGACAATTTCCAAAGTTTGTATATCCCACTAATACAAGCCTGGAAAAACCGGAAGAAAAGCACCTGGAAAATGTCCAAAACAATAACTCTTCTGAACAAAATGAGATTGATCTTGCTATGAGCTCTACTCAAAGTCAAGAAGGTACAACACAACAGGAAACCCTTGTTGACCATAAAGGCTAATCTTGATAAAGGAAAAAGGCCCATGGTTGACATCAAATTTGCTTTTCTCATCCCCACCCTCTTTACCCAATAATGAAGGCTAATAAGCCATTCATCCCAAACTATTCTTCACTATCTCATGCCTGCTTAAAATGTTTCAAGTACAATCATTCCACTGAAAATTGCAGGACACAAATTCCTTTGGAGAAAATAATGGAAAAATTGAAGGCTGAAAAGTTGAAGGCTGAACAGGCCTCTTCATCTAAAGGGAATTCTCCCAATAGAACGAAGAAGTCCAAGAAAGCTAGTAGACAAGAAGCCAACAATACAATAAGACCAAACATCCATTCATCATTCTACTCACCTGCTCTATTGGCCACTTTTCCTAGGACATCATTCCTTGGTACACCACCATATTACCCCATGGTGAACCCTGCTTCTTACTCTCCTACTACTATGAACCCATCTTCTGTGGATTCACAGATCAACATCTTGCATCAAAATCAGCAAGACTTGTTCCAAATGATGCAGAAGTTGATGAATAATGCACAGCAAAACAAATAAATTCTCTAAATGTTCTTCTTTTGAAATAAACATTAACCCATATCTAACCAATTGCATTTGATCCTCTATGTGCAAAGAGCTTCTTCAAACCAAAATCACTTATGGTATGTGGACAGTAGAGGCTCTAGGCACATTACAGGATGCAGATCCTTTCTAAATAACTTCATTCCAAAGAATGGAGGATCTGTTTCCTTTGGAAACAATGCAAAGGGTTGGATAGTCGGGTCTGGTTCAGTCCTAAGTGGAAAACTGCACTTTAAGGATGTTATCTTAAGTTGAAAACCTTAAGTTTAATCTCTTGAGTGTTTCTCAATTAGCGGACAAAAACTATAGTTCATTATTCACCAAGGACAGCTGTAAAATTCTTTCTCCTGAAATAAATTCTAAAATAAAGGTCTTCATTGATCAACACACTCTGCTGACGACTAAAAGAAGTGGGAATGTCTATGTGGTAGACATGACCACTAACTCTCAAACATCTATTCCTGCATGTGCGATAGCCAAAGCATAGTCTTCTGAAACTGCCCTATGGCACACAAGATTCAGCCACCTAAATTATCAAACACTTCAGAATCTTTCTACCCTTTCTTTAGTAAGAGGATTACCTTCAAAAGAATTTCATTTTGAAGGACAATGTGAATCTTGCTTAAAGGGAAAGCAATATAAATCATCACATATGTCTATTGAGGAATCCAAAACAACAAACTATCTTAATCTGTTGCATATGGATTTATTCGGTCCTATGAAGGTAGCTAGTTTAGCCAGAAAGAGATACTACTTAGTTGTTGTGGATGATTACTCAAGATTTTGCTGGACCTTCTTTCTCTTCAGGGGAATGCTGATAAGATAAAAGCCTTTATCACTCAACTTGAAAGACAATTTGGTCTTCCGGTCAAGGTAATTAGAAGTGATAATGGCACTGAATTCAAGAATCATATTCTTGATGAGTTCTGTACTTCCAAAGGAATTCTTAGACAATACAGTGTTCCTAGGACTCCTGCTCAAAATGGAGTTGTGTAATGAAATAATAGGACACTTATTGAGGCTGCAAGACTCGGGATTACCTTTATCCTTTTGGGCTGAGGCGGTAAACACTGCTTGATATGTCTTGAACAAAATTCACATTGTGAAAAGACATAACAAGACTGTAGATGAGGTCCTTCATAACATAAAGCACCTCATTTCCTTCTTCAAAGTGTTTGGGTGTCCATGTTTCATCTTGAACACAAAGGACTCCTTGTCCAAGTTTGCTACAAAAGTGGACTCTGGATGCTTTGCTGGATACTCTCAAACTTTCAAAGCTTACAGAGCATTTAATCTCAAGACCAAAATTTTTCAGGAAACCATTGATGTCAAATTCAATGAATTTGCATCAACCTCCTCTTTTCCTTCTACTCCTGATGAGCTATTTGATCTTGAAAGCTTTATCTACACTTCTCCTACCTCTTCCATGTCTCCTTCTTCAGAGTCATGTCAAACTTTTGAAAATCTATCATCTCTTGAGGAGTGTTCAGTATCTCACTTATTTTCTTCCATCCCATTTTATCCGATAAATCTTCAAGATCATAATGAACATGTATCTACTTCTACATCCCTAATAATTGATAATGCTCAAGTAGATACCTCTGAACAAGCTCATTTATCCCATCTGAAGGCTTTCCCGACCCCACTGATAATCCATCTTCTTTCTGATGTTGCTTTTGCTAATAATTTTTTGGACATCATTACCTTTAATAAAAATCACCCCTAGAGTAGATCGTGGGTGATTTAAGTAAAGGTGTTCAAACTAGGAACCATATTTCAAACTTTTGTCTTCATGTTGCTTTCCTGTCACAAATTGAGCCATCTATGTATCAAGAGGCTCTCAAAGATAATAATTGGGTGGAAGCTATGCATGATGAACTATTACAGTTCAAAAGGAAAAATGTTTGGACTCTCCACCCTTGCCCAAAGGAAAATACCCAATAAGAACTACATGGGTATTTAGAAATAAAACTGATGATAGGGCATTGTAATAAAAAAAATAAAGCCAGATTGGTAGTGTAAGGGTACTGTCAAGAGGAAGGCATTGATTGAGATGAAACATTTGCTCATGTGGCCAGACTTGAAGCCATTAGACTCTTCCTTTCGTTTGCTATATTTCGCAACATTAAGGTATTTCAAATGGATATAAAAAGTGCATTCTTGTACGGAACTATAAAGGAGGAAGTCTATGTCTGCCAACCACAGGGTTTAGTGATGTTCATCATCCTGATTGGGTATACAGACTAGACAAAGCACTTTATGGTTTAAAACAAGCACCAAGAGCATGGTATGATATTCTCTCTCAATTACTTCTTTCAAATAAATTTTCTTGGGGAACCATTGATAAGACCTTGTTCATCAAGATGGTAGACAAGGAACTTTTGCTGTTCCAAATCTATGTTGATGACATCATTTTTGGAACAACAAAACCTTCCTTGTGTGAACAATTTTCTAAATTAATGTCTTCTAAGCTTGAAATGAGTGCTTTGAGTGGACTAAAAACATTTTTAGGAATCCAAGTCAAACAAACCCCTATTCATTCATCAATCTAAATATGTAACAGATCTTCTGAATAAATTTGAAATAAATGATTGCAAAATGATTTCTACCCCTATGGCAACCGCATCTAGAATAACTCTAGATGAAAATGATGAACCTGTAGAACAAACTCTCTACATGTGTATGATTGTATATTTGATGTATCTTGTTGCATCAAGGCAAGACATCATGTATGCAACATGAATTTGTGCAAGATACCAATATGCTCCTATAACAATTCCATTTATCAATTGTGAAGAGGATATTTAGATACCTAAAAGGTACTCCGATACTAGGTATTTGTTATCCTGCTAATCAATCTTGCATCCTTGTTGGTTTTTCAAACAGTGATTATGCAGGATGTTCACTCACCAGGAATTCTACTTCAGGAGGATGTCAGTTCTTTGTAAATTGCTTGGTTTCATGGAAAAGCAAAAAGCAAACTTCAGTGTCAAATTGAACTGCTGAAGCTGAGGACATTGCAGCAGCTCATTGCACTGCCCAAATCCTTTGGTTACAATACCAAATGTTGGACTTTGGAATAACGGAGCTAAAAACAACCCTCCTAATAGACAGTGAAGCTGCCAAAAATATAATAAAAAATCATGTCTATCACTCTAAAACCAAACATATAGATATAAGGCATCACTTTATCAGATACTGTTTTGAAAAGGGATTAATAGTCCCTGAAGATGTATCTACAAGTGAGCAAATGAGCAGACATATTTACCAAGCCTTTGGATTCTTCAACCTTTTCTAAGTTTGTTTCCAAATTAGGCATGTTAAATATGAGTTAAAAAATATATAAATATGGTTAAGAATGTGTTTCTTGAACCTAAAATAAATATATAAAATGATAATTCTCAAAGATTATCCTAACAACGGATAATGGAAAAACCACTGATGAAACAACTGAGGTTCTTTTCTCAGTGGTTGTCCTAAAACATGGATAGATTCAGTGGTCAATCTAACCACTGACTTACATCTATCCGCGGTTACAATCCATCTGTTGTTACATTTGAAACACTCTGTGGTTTCCACTCCTTGCATGGTTTTCCCAATGGTAACTTATCCACTGTTAAAACTCTTCTGTGGTTAAATTCTCTTCCTTCCGTGGTTATCAAATTCCTGATAATGATGCTTGATTTGACCGTCACTAATCACTCTGCAACATTAGACTCCCTACAATTAATTGAATTGACACTCATTAATTGTTCTCACGGATCGAAAATATCCTCTCATTTTACCATTTTACACTTCTTACTTCAAATGACCACATATCATCCTTTCCTTATTTATATCAGTGGTTATCTTCTTCTGTCCTTACACTAATCCTTGGAAAGTTTCTTGATCTTCTTCATGATCAAGAAAATACATCTTTCAAATTCAAAACTCTGAATGCTACTTATGGAGAAGGACAACCGCTTGTCAGGCATGTTGCCTGGCATGACGCACTTACACTGATTTCGTCTGAGCTTGATGCTCATTATGATGGTGTGCAACGACATCGGACCATGCTTCATTCCTAACAAAGCTTTTTCTGTACATCAGGGTGTGCATGTGACAACCACCAATGAAACACGCATTTATTTTCTTGAGGTTAAATTATTTTTAGAACAAAGGTTATTAAAAACAGAATCTAAAAATCCCAATAAAACAAACCAACATACAAACAAAACTTCTTTATAACAACTTAAATTAATACAAAACAATCTTGTACCTACAACCACAAGTACATACATATTATTCATGTGGAAAGGTATGCATGCATAAGACATGCATACATGAACCCACTCTCACCAAAAAAATCATATAACAACATGAAACTCTCAGGGGAAAATTATGATGACATTATACAATTCAATTAAAAATTATGATGACAAAGAAGGAGATTGTTGCTAGAAAACCCATCCTGTTGAGTAGCCCTAGGCGTCTACTAAGAAATAGAGTGTATACTCCCAATAAGCATGGTCCTAGGAAGAATTGTACCATGTTGTAATCTAGAAGATGGGACAAAAGGTGCTGGAAGAACACTACCACAGCCACACTAGTGCTTAGATTGTCATTCAACATCCAACCAAAACAAAACCAAACTCCCTCAAAACCAACCGAATCTTTCCTCCCAATTTCAACCCAAAGAATACAAGATCACCCCATAAATAGAAGCATTAGGATGAGGCAGAATCCACACATCATCGAACTCCCATTCTCTTTTCAACACCACTCGGCAGAACCATCATCTACTTCTTGCTTCTCTCGGCTAAAGCAACCAACTTCCAACCCCTCGTCTCACCTGATAAAACCTTTTTTATTTCGCCCAGAACTCTCGGCCACTCAGCAGAGCAAGACTCCGAAATCGAACAGCAGCTCGATTAGCCAACATTCGGAGCCCTGGGGGATTCTGGAGTGAAGACGCACCACTGAACCAAAGTTACGAAGCAGCTCAAACGAACCCGTGTTCTTCGGCTAGTTCCGGTAACTACTCCTCTTTTTTTCACAACAACAGCCATGACTAGAAACTTGCTGATGGAATCAGAAGCGCAACTAGCAGTAACAAGGAAGACTCGACCAGCCCTCCCAGCTTTCTTACAAACGTGTGCAGCCTAAGATCCGGTGATACCTCCTTAAATCGATTGCTAAGGTAAGAAAACAGCAGGAAACACCTTTTAAGAACCTTAAAATAAGTAGCTATAAGGACATAAGGACATAAAAGTGATCGGTTAAATGGATTATGGGTATCCTCAAAAGCTAGCTTGAAACCTCATAAAATGATCTTCGAAGACATGACCATGCATGGGCTGTTAAAAACTAAATTTTTGCTAAACCTCTGTAAATAACTAAAATCATGAATAAATCACATATATATTCAAACATCTATATGGTTAAACAAGGTGGTTGTACTAATAAATATTGAATACGTCGTGAATGCAACTTGGCATGAAGAATAATGAGTAAACAAATATGGGAATAACATATACATGCAAATACAATCATGTGAGTATACATGCAAGTGATTTTAAAAATTCATGCTTGATTTCGGTAAAAAGATAGATCATGAATAAGCTACTTCTATGTGTAAGCTTAAATATATACATGCGGAGGAGGGGGTGTATACACCAAAACTAAAAGAAAAGAAGCAAATATTAAGGTAACTTAAATTGATCTATACTAACGTGATGATTATCTAAAACCATTTTTTTAAACCAATATTATAAGCAAAAGATTTAAACGAAGTTGAATTCCAAGATAAAGATCAAAAGAAGAATGGCATGGGTTCTTAATAAAAGGGGTATAAAATAAGTCATACTTAAAGAAACTTTAAAAGATTTAAGTGACAAGTCTTGAGAAAAAAATAAATAAATAATAACAAATATACAAGTTGTAATAAATAATCAAAATATGATGAGTTGATCCGTTAAAGAAAAAGTCTAGCCCTATGAATGTTTTAACATTATTAGCCCCAATCCACATGCATATGATGACTTAAGCATGGGAGATGTACCTATAATGACAAATAATAATAACAAACAACAATAATAATAAACGCAACAACAATCTATAATAATCTTGGGCGGTACCGTAAGTCCCCTATTTAGATTTGGGCGAACTGGTAAGTCCCTCTCGATTTAACCTTAAAGAAAACTAAGATTTAATCAACAAACACTAAGACAAAAAAATATATTTCAATAACATAAGGGTTATTCGATGGATCTCATAAAGCGCCATACTTTTGTAGGGCCCAAGAAGGACACTGAACCCTAAACTCCCGACTTGTTTGGATTCTCTTGATCACCACTCTAGGTGAGTTTCGTAGCCCCCTTTTATTTAAAGATTTATACTCTTCGGGGTGAAATATTTGCTATCTTACTTATCCATACTTGTTTATTAAAATGATACTTGTTTGAATGTTTACTTCATGAGTACTTATTTCAATGTCCCCATTGATATATATGTATGAATGTATGTATTATATCGGTAATTCCACAACTATTTAGCTCAATTGACGAGCCGTGGATTAATATGGATAGTGCTATCGGGCTGACGACCCCATTCATTTTGAGATTTTGGTCGCACCAAATCATTCCCAAGTGCCTGGGCTTAAATGAATGTATATTTCCATTTACTATATATTTAATTGATTGTTGGCATTATGGGGCGAAAAGTCATAGGTTTGGTTGTAGGCTCATGGTAAAACAAATCATTCACTTGTGCTAACTTTAATTTAAACATTATATGGATTGCTTTTATAAATACTTTCCTTTAACATTTTATCGAGTCATAAACCTACGGACTCACCAACTATTTTAGTTGACCCTTTTTATGCATGTATTTCAGGAAATAATTAAGCTTGGATTATGCGTGCTCTTTTTGTGATACAATTGAAGATTTGGAGAATATTGTTTTGATAGTTAGGCAATATGAAGAATCTTTATATGTTGTATTTATTTTGGAATGTTATAACTCAAATTATGTACTTTTATGGACCATGAATGCATGCTAGAAGTTTCTTTAAGAACAATGCGTTCAAAATCCGATTTCGCGACACCCTCGTATTTCCGCTCTATGGGGGGTGTGACAGTGCATGAACGTACTGATTTGTCCTTGTCTTTCTCACTCTTGCTTATATGTTTTTCCAATGGATAAAAACCCTAAGGTAAAAACTTTAAGTTTGTTATAAGAAGTGGAGGTCTTCTTTATAGAAACCGCACCCATCTGCCACAGTTACATTTTTACCTTATTTATCTCTCTAAACTTAAGGCAAAAATTTGTAATCGCACTTTGTTCTTGAAATTGTTCTTCGCTCATCACCACATTCATGGCATCTAAAGCTTTGAAACTCAAGCCGGTTCCCACCTCGGAGCCTATCTTGCCAAGTCTTCTGAATACCCTCACTACGGCAAGGTTGTCGACATTATGGTAAACTCCTTTGTTCACACTGCTATTACTATCAGCCCTCCTATCTCTGAATCTGTCCAAAATCAGTTTTGGCCAAACTCTACCTTGGTGTTGAAGGATGACTCGGTTGAAAGTTCACCTCGGTGGTTGATGGTCAACAAGTCTACGTCATCCCCTGCAAAATAAGTGTTGCCCGAAATCTGGGTGATACTGAGGCACCTACCACTGTTCCTCTAAAACTTCTTCATAATGTTTTTGTTCAGTGTGATTATCAGGGTGGCCTGAAGAACAGAACTTTGTACAAAGCCTATTTCTATCCTAAGTACGAGTTTCTGTATCATACCATTCTACAATGTCTTTCTCAAAAGACAACTAGTTAGGGATAAATGTTGTATGACATGCAATATGTCATGTATGCAATTCTTTCCAATGAAAGAGTCAATCTGTCCCAAATAATTTTTGATCACTTGGTACATCACCAAAAAAGTCCCAAATTTTTGTTGTACCCTCGTTTTGTGATGGTATGTTTGTTTGCTGATATTAATAATGTTTGTCACATTGCTCCTCTTTCTAATGTCAAGAGCATTGACAAGCAAGTGTTCAATAGGTTGAAAAGTGGGGCCAAACTTATATATGACACTGAGGAGACAACCGTTCTCGGTGAACCAACATCCACCTCCTCCTCCACACCTATAAAGGTACCTGCCAAAATAAAAGTATCTACCAAAGCCACAAAACCTAAAAAGCCCAAAAAGACTGTTCAGAAAGTTGAGATCGCTGAAAGTCTCCGTCCCCACTGGACAGGTAGATATATCAGTTCCATCCTCATATATATATATCTTGAATCTCAACCCTATCTACCTTCTCATAAATCCTCTCCATAGGATGATTTTGAAATCCAAAGGATCCCACACAAACCACTGAAGTGTCACTTGACACTTAGACGGCCGTCCACTCTCCCAAGGACACTTCTGTTTCTTTACCACAAAAGGCCTTTGACTCTATTGCACATGTTCTCCATGAGATTGATTCTCATTTTGAGCACATTGGCTCTCCTCCCCCGCTCACCAATTGAGGAGCAGCTCCTTCAAACCTCGGATCAAAATCATCAATCTCCTACCCATGGAGAAGAGGATGAGATCAGGGTGTCCAGTCCATCTAGACATCATGATCATATCTCTGGAGCATCCATCTGACATGAAAGCCCAATGGGTATTCATCTGGATGGATTAGGTACTAAGACTCCAGATATGGCAACAGCCAATGAAGTTCTTGAAACTGAGGCTGGAAATCCCAAGAACCAAGAAAAAGAGGTACATGACACTCCTGAGATAGACTTAGGTCATGCTAAAACTGACTCACAAGTCAGGGATTTGGATGATATCCATAAACGACTGGACGAACCGAATCTCAAATTAAAGGAATTGACGGCTTTCGTTAATCAAATTCAGGCTAATGTGGCCAAGCTCACTGAGCTAGTCTCAAAAGCCTTAAATAACCAAAACCCGCAACCCCAATCCATCCCCATGCAGGCACCTTCACTTGAAGGTTCCCCAAATACTCCACCTATTCCACTACACCCACCTTCTCCAGTCAAACTTTTCAAGAAGTGTTAAACCCACTTCTTAACACCTATCTCTCCTCCTTCTTCACTAACTTTACCAAAGACTTCCTTACCACCCAAAAGCTACAACTGGATCTGCTGAAAATCTCAATAGATTCCAAAATTTCTTCTTGACAATACGAGGTGGCTAATGACACTATCTTTCTAGAATCTCTCACCAGAATAGATCTTCCTCCTCCTTGGTTCATAGAACAGGCTGATGAAGCCAAAAAAGAGGGAGAATGAAAGGGTCATGTCTGCAGCCCAAGCTGCCAAAAGGGCTAAAGACAAGGCTGAGCAAAGAAGAATGAAGGAAATAAGACTAAAGAATCAGGAGGCACTTCTTAAAGCTGCACTAGATCAGCAATTTCAGACTGAGGTCGCTAAGGCGAGTTCTGAACAAAAACAAAAGGAAGTTGAAACTAAAGTGAAAACTGGAACATCTGGTGTGACTTAAAAACTCAAATCCAAACCCACCAAATCAGCTCCCACTGAACCAATAAAACTGACAACCGCTGCCCCATCTTCCTTTGCCTCTACCACTCAGGACATACCAGTTCAAACTGAGTCTGTCCAATTTGAACACAACCCAATTTCTCTCAAATAAACTTCTCCCACTATTTCCATTCCTTCTTCATCTATACAAAAAAATAAAGAAAACACACCTACACTTTCTCCCAATTCTGTTTCTCAAAACCTTCTAGAACTATCTTCACTTCCTACTACTCTAAATGCATCCAAAATGAGCCAAAAACCAACTCCCATAATCACTCAGTCTTTCACAAGAAGATAGAAGAGTGTGGCCAGAAAATCCAAACCCCCCCCCCCACCAATAAACCTAAGAAACATTTAACTCCCATTCAAGAACCAAACTCAGACTTAAATGATGACCAGCCCACTTCCTCTCTTATTCCAAGAAAGAGAAGGCTTATATTGGCTGATGATGATGAGCCTGACCCATCCAAAACCACCAAAGCTTTGAAACCAATAAAGATAGCTACTGTTGAACCTAAGAAAGCTCAAACCTCCCCTCCAAAAGAATCCTATTCTCCTGTAAGGCAGTTCTCCATAATTGACGAACATTAAAAGATAAAGAATAAAGAGGCTGAAGGGGAAAACGATATCTTAGCTGATCTTAAAGCCACTGGTCTTTCAGGAGATGAGTTGGTCAAAGTCTATTAGGAACAGATAGCCCTGTTGGATAAGCAACAAAACAAAGCTCATCAGGCTGAGAGGGAGCAACTGATGAAGTTCTTGCTGAATGAAGGTAACTATAAAGTTGAAACCTTCAGCAATTGCGCTATTACAGGTCTTAGAAATGAAGCTGAGGCTCTTTCTAAAATAATAAAGGCAGACATCGAGAAGAAGAAGACCCTTGAGCAAAGAAGAAGAATAAAACACATCCTCATTCAAAATCAATGAGGACCAAGGAACACAATCATGAGATAGAGAGATGACATATTGTTTGATGCATGGTCTAAATTCAAAAGAGAAAACAGTGATCATCCTGAGCTTTGCAAAGAAGCTACTCCATCCTCTCCCACTGTTGTGTCTAAGCTCAAGGATGCAGATCCAAGCACCATGCTTGACCATTTGCTTAATGCACCTTTTGGAGATCTATGTATTGGATCTGAAGCACCTCCATCTGTTGCCAATTTCAGACCTTGGATTGAAATTGAAAAAGAGATTCTTCCTGAAATTCTGAAGCACTATGGGCCTTATCAGCATGTTGTAGTCAAGAAAGTACTTGACTCCAAGGATTAAGCAAAAAGAAGAGAAATAATTCATTGGCCTGTCGGAGCTCCTCTTCCTTTAAATTCCTATCCTGATTCCCAACCCCTTTAGATCGCAAACTCTAAAGCCAGAATAAAGAGATGGTTCTACGATCCTATCTCCAAATGTATGATCATTGAGAGATTCAATGGATCAAGAACTTTCTTCTCAGATTGGGATGAAATTCTCAAGTTGCCCAATCATAATCTGAAGGAAATGCAGCATAAGACGTTGGATAATGCTGAAACTGAATATGAAGTCTTGAAGTATGTACGGACTCTCAAAAATAAAATTGGTTTCGCTTTTAAGGCAAAAATAGATGGTTTTAGCTTCATCAGTCCAAAGGGAGATTGTTGGAAAATAAGGACTAATGAGCAAAACTACTGAAGCCAGACCAATGAATAAAACTGTGAATTGACCAGCCGCGGATACCTTTTCTTCTGAAAGCAAAAGTACTGAACTTCAGCATAGGAAGCTCAACAGCGGAAGATTCGCAAAAGAACAACCGTATAGCTTTTTAACTTCGAAAGACAATAGCTGAACCTTATCCTCTTGAAAGACAACCATTGCTTCGGAAGACAACCTCTGACTAATTAATAACTACGGTTTAATCAGCTTCCGACAAGCATCTTCAGAAAGAATTCTACTGACCTTTTGTAACACCCCGACCCCAGGGTTGTCACGTCGTATCATCCTTAGCCTGATAAATACAGCGGAAGACTTATATTGACCGCAAAATTTCGAATAAATTTGAACTTTTTAAAACAGTGTAATAGTTGCACCATTAATGGGCTTAAGTGAAGAGTTACAAAATATTCATAAATTCTTAAATCAACATTTAAACAAAATCCCTAGCCTTATCATGTAGGCGGGTTCCAAAAGTTAATCTTTAAGTTCTTGCCAGCATCCTTGTTAAATCCCTTCATTTTCCTGTTCCTGTATTACCTGTATCGCGAGCTAAAACAAGTCAACTACATACATAGTTGGTGAGTCATGGCCAGTGACAGTTAAAATAATAATCAAATCATATTTGTGTGTGCAAGTAAACTGGTTGTCAAATCAAGTCTCACGACGTTAAGTATTCGTCCGTCAACGATCCTAACGCGGTGTTTGTTAACATATACACTACTCTAGAGCCACTGGTGCGATACAGTGTTGAATGACACACATGGGGTCCACTGCAGTGCTACACCAAATCCCATATCTTTGACGTCAACCGCAACAACTCCACCGTAGTGAAAGTCGTCCGGCAATCCTTTATCCCCGAAGGGACTGGCCCGTAGGCCGGAGTCGAATACACGACCCCATCCTTAATCCTTATCCTTATCCTTAGCTTCTAGAGCAAGATACCTCCAATTCGCACGGATCCGTTTGAACGCGTATATGCCCCGAGGTAGTTGTAAGTAGGTCTTACGGTTAAACTGGCCCACCCCTTCCCCCTACCTTGATGATTTGCCTCTGACGAACATCCATAACCGGACCTACCTAAGTCTATGCAATGCTAGCTAAGAGGTGCAGTTTATCTTACAGCAACACACATAAAAAAATCCTTTAAATAAAAATCCTTTCAGTAAAAATCCTTTAAATAAAATCCTTTAAAAAAAGAGCTCGGATACATCCCCAAAACAATTAAGTAAAAAGGGGAGGTCAAGACTCACCTGAGTTGTTTGACCGGTTCGTAAAATCTGAAGTAGTAGGTTCACCAAGTCCGGGTGAGTAAGGTTAATCACGCACATGCAAATCTAGTTGTAACATCCCAAATTTTTCTAAGATACAAGTTATTTGAATTCTACGTACGTGTAACGGATAAGTAACTTGTGGGAAAATAGACGAAAATAACCAAGATGGGACTTAGAAATCGTGTACTCGAAATATGGAGATTTCGAGTACACCATATTTCGAGTACTCCCTATTTCGTGTACTCAGGTGTTCGAGTACGGGCACCTTGTCTATAAATAGTCGTACCTTGGGAAATGTGACAACCTTTGGTTGGAAGCACAGTCCCTCTCGAGTACACGAAGTTTAAGTCCAAGAATTTCAAGAATCAAACTTTGATCGACCAAACGAAGTAGGAAACGCACGGGATTTTACCAGGAGGATCAGCTGCCTTCAAGTAAGTGATTCATGTATAGAAAGCTGGATTTTTATGCAAAAGTTAGAATGGTTAAACAAAGGGTGAACTTTTGCATAAAGCTCACACCTTTATGCATAAAGTTCATAACTTTGAGGTTCCAATACGTTGGTAACAACCAAAGGAACCTAGAACTAGCTCCCCAAGGTCTTAGATGAATTTCTGAGATGTTTAAGGACGAAATGATGAGTACACGAAATCATGTACAGAGGGTACTCGAAATCATGCATGTATTTCGAGTACAATGTTATTTCGAGTACAGGGGCTATTTCGAATACAATGGTTATTTCGTGTACATGGAATTTCGTGTACATGGCATTTCGTGTACATGGAATTTCGAGTACATGGCATTTCGTGAACTAGAGATGTTTCGAGTACATGGCAATTCGTGTATGTAGGAACTTAATGAATTTCAAGGGTTTCGAACACTTAGCTAAATTTCGAAAAACTTGGATTCAATAAGGGGGACTAGTAGGCTATGAGGACTTAGAATAATTTCTAAGTCTAAGTATGTGATGTGATGGTATGTGATGATATGATGTAACTGATATAGGTCCTTAAGGCCCTAGCTAAGGAGTTCGGCTAAGGTTAACAGGAGTCTACTATCAGGTGAGTTCTAGACGCCCTATTTCATGTTAACTGTTTTGGGCTGACATACATGCTTATGGTTATGTTATGATGTTATGTGTTTATGATGATGAATGAATGATGGTATGCCCTGACTATGTATGCATGCGTATGTGTTAGTATGATCTATGCATGAAAGTAAGTTAAGTACGATGAATGCATGAGAAATGAATTATGATAATGAATAACATGACATAAAAAAAATGATGCTAGCATTTGATATGATGATGGCTTTATGATAACATGCTTCATGATGATAACTATGAGAACCGTTATAGGAGTATGACAAGGTCCTAGGTTGCTAGGATGGAAGTATGATATGTAGGCATGATGACATGATATTATGATATGCTGATGATGCTAGTATGTTATGATGAACTGTGCATGATGACAGTATGCTATGATGGTATGATGAGACGATGCTAGTATAACATGCCTGAGATGCCATGATGACTGCTATGAATGATGTTATGATGCTAGCAGTAAATGTTATGATGATTATGATAAAAGATGATATAATGCTAGTATATCATGTATGACGAACGAACGATGTTCCTATACGTGTTATAGGATAAGTATGAAAGATGTACCAGCTCTTGTGATGGCTGGGTATGATAGTCAACCACGGCTATAACTGGGTATGATAGTCAACCACGACTATAACTGGGTATGATAGTCAACCACGACTATAACTGGGTATGATAGTCAACCACGACTATAACTGGGTATGATAGTCAACCACGACTATAACTGGGTATGATAGTCAACCACGACTATAACTGGGTATGATAGTCAACCACGACTATAACTGGGTATGATAGTCAACCACGACTATAACTGGGTATGATGGTCAACCACGACTATAACTGGGTATGATGGTCAACCACGACTATAACTGGGTATGATAGTCAACCACGACTATAACTGGGTATGATAGTCAACCACGACTATAACTGGGTATGATAGTCAACCACGACTATAACTGGGTATGATAGTCAACCACGACTATAACTGGGTATGATAGTCAACCTCGACTATAACTGGGTATGGAGCCTTGTGCAGGCATAAGCCCACTGTTCGTATGGTAACAGTGGAACGTATGACGATGATGATGTAAGGATGTTATGTGCTAAGGTTATGGACTATGTGAATGAAATGATGTGTATGTTAAGTATGTTTAATGTTGTTTTATGAAAACTAGAACTCACCAGCGTAAGCTGACTTGATTTAGCATGTATGTCAGGTTGAAGGTATGATAGGAGGAGGCATGGAGCTCGGGCATAGAGTCATACGATCCGGTGGTTTTTGGCAATCCGATATGTTTTTGATACAGACACTTTATTGATTTCTGTTTATCAAACTATGTTTATATTTCCGCTGCATGATTATGAAAGTTTTTAGTTTAAGAGCTATGTGTTATGATGAAAACCAACCTCTGTGAGGTGCCCGGTTTAGGGGCCTTACAAGTTGGTATCAGAGCCATAGTTTGAGAGATCTTGGCATCCCAAATGCCAAGACTTAAACTGAGAATGGGATTAATGGATGCGGAATGCCAACCACGGATGACGGATGCCACGAGTTGAATGTTTATGTATGAGTTAAGGGTTAGATGTAACGTTATGAAAGTAGTTAGTGTCATGCACATTGAAGAGATGGGATGGGAAACGTTTAGAGCCTATGAGTTGGGTAAATGGTTAATAACACTTGATCAACGTCGTTAACGATTTACAAAACTTATTCCGTGCTAAACTGATTCCTGTACTGACTCATCAATTGTTGCATTATGTAGATAGTTAGATGGCTGGACAAAAGGGTAGACCACGTAAGCAACCACAGGAACCTGATGAACCATGTGTCGAGAGTGAAGAACCCGTCAACGAAGACGACCACGAGCACAACGAACAACCTGAGAATGAAGACGAGTTCACTCTAGAGCCTATCGTGGTGAAGGCTATTTCTGACGAGGTCTGCAAGATCATGGATGAAAAGATGCCGGCAATGATTGCTAAGGCACTGAAGGATGCTCTAAAAGACAAGTCTGAAGGAACTAAGGAGAGCACCAAAGAAGATGAGGTGGTGATCATCGAGACGAAGAGCGGCGACTCTATGACTGGGAAACTGAAGGGCTGTGACTACAAGTCCTTCAAGGGATGCAACCCACCGACCTTCGATGGTAAGACGGATGCTGTGGCCACCTGCCACTGGGTATCCGCGATGGAGGCTGTTATCTCCATCAGTGAATGCCGAGTCGATCAAGCTGTTAAGTTTGCAGCTCACTCTTTTGTCGAGGAGGCACTTCACTGGTGGAACACCATTAAGCAGTCCAAGGCTGCAGCTGATGTAGAGAAGATGACTTGGGATGATCTAAAGGAACTGGTCACTAAGCAGTTTTGTCCCAAGAATGAGCTGGATAAGGTTGAAAGGGAGTTTCTGGTGCTGAAGGCGGGAAGCCTGAATCACAGGCAGTACACTTCACGATTTAATGAGATGGCAAGACTTGTTCCTCATCTGGTTTCTACCGAGGAACGCAGGGTGAAGTTGTACATGGAGGGCTTGCCTCCAAAAGTAAGGATTCATGTCAAGGCCAATGCTCCTAAGACCTTTGACTCCACTGTTGAACTCAGTGGTATTGTATGGGATGATGT
Source organism: Mikania micrantha (assembly GCA_009363875.1). Taxonomy (NCBI): domain Eukaryota; kingdom Viridiplantae; phylum Streptophyta; class Magnoliopsida; order Asterales; family Asteraceae; genus Mikania; species Mikania micrantha. The sequence goes on along the minus strand of CM018691.1, from coordinate 54,301,535 downwards.
GATGGTCGATGAGCCAGTGAAGGAGGAAACCAGGGTAAAGGAGTCTTCCAGGACTAAGAGGGGTCGAACAGACCAACGAAAGTTTTCAGGCAAGAAGATGAAGCGTGAGGATGCGAACCGATGCAACAAGTGTGGTAAAATTCACATCGGACAGTGCTTGGTGGGCACTAACTTATGTTTTCGATGCGGAAAGACGGGACATTTCTCCAGCAATTGTCCGAGTGCCACCAGACGCTACAACTGCAACGGGTTTGGACATCTGTCCAAGGATTGCAGACAACCACGGGCCGATGCTTCGGGCTCGGGTAAGAAAGAGGAGAAAGGAAAGGAGAAGCAGAAGGCTAAAGCACGAGCCTTTACAATGACGAAGGATGATGCGATTGTGGACCCGGACGTGGTCACAGGTACCTTTTCTATCAACAATATTCCTGCTTCTGTATTGTTTGATTCTGGTGCCAGTATGAGTTTTGTGTCTTTTACTTTCTGTGATGGGTTATCTGGGAAGGTTAAGAAGATAGATCGGGTATTTGATGTAGAGACGGCTATTGGTAAGATGACCAGGGTGACTGAGGCTATTGATGATTGTTATGTTGAGATAGAAGGTCATAGGTTCCCTGTCCGATTGTTTCTTATTACCTTAGGAGGATTCGATGTGGTTTTGGGTATGGACTGGTTAGCCAAATATGAGGCTAACATTGTATGTCGACGAAAGATGATATGTTTACGTGCGATGGATGGGAGCTCCGTGACGGTTTATGGTGATAAAGCGATGTATGCGCCAAAGATCATTTCAATGATCACGGCTGATGTTATGATGAGGCGAGGGTGTGTAGCCTACTTGGCCTACGCGATTGAGGAACGTACGGATACGAGGACGATTGATGATGTTCCCGTGGTGTGTAAATTCCCCGATGTATTCCCTGAGGAATTGCCTGGATTACCACCCGAACGGGAAATTGAGTTCCAGATCGACTTAGTGCCAGGGGCACAACCCGTTGCCAAAGCACCTTACCGTTTAGCTCCAACCGAGATGAAGGAAATGATGACCCAGCTACAAGAACTCCTTGACAAAGGTTTTATACGACCGAGTGTCTCTCCGTGGGGAGCACCGGTGCTGTTCGTTAAGAAGAAAGATGGAAGTATGCGTATGTGTATCGATTACAGGGAACTGAATAAGTTGACCGTAAAGAACAGGTATCCTCTACCTAGAATTGATGACTTGTTCGATCAATTGCAAGGTGCAAGCTGGTTCTCGAAGATAGATCTTCGATCCGGTTACCATCAGTTGAAAGTTCGAGAGCAGGATATTCCAAAGACTGCTTTCCGTACGCGTTATGGACATTACGAATGCTCCCGCAGCATTTATGGATTTGATGAACAGGGTATGTCGACCGATGCTGGACCGATCGGTGATAGTGTTTATTGATGATATTTTGATTTATTCAAAGAACGAGGGAGACCATGCTTGCCACGTACGTGAGGTATTGGAAATCCTGAGGAAAGAGAAACTTTATGCTAATTTCTCCAAATGCGCCTTCTGGTTACGAGAGGTACAGTTTCTGGGTCACGTGGTGAACCCAAAAGGCATTATGGTAGATCCAGCTAAAGTTGAAACGATTATGAAGTGGAGCCCTCCGAAGTCACCTACGGAAGTACGCAGTTTTCTTGGTTTGGCTGGCTATTATCGGAGATTTATTCAAGACTTCTCCAAGATAGCGACGCCACTGACGAAGCTCACGAAGAAAGACGTAAAGTACGAATGGGGTCCAAACCAAGAACAAGCGTTTTCAGTGCTGAAGGAGAAACTTACCCAAGCTCCTGTTCTAGCACTGCCGGATGGGAATGATGATCTTGTTGTGTATGCTGATGCGTCACGACAAGGGTTGGGATGTGTACTAATGCAAAGGGGAAGGGTGATAGCTTATGCTTCGCGCCAGCTAAAGATTCATGAGGCTAACTACCCGACCCACGATCTTGAACTCGCTGCAGTGGTGTTTGCATTGAAAATATGGAGACACTACTTGTATGGAGTACGGAGTACCATCTATACCGACCACAAGAGCTTGAAGTACTTCTTCGAGCAAAAGGATTTGAACATGAGGCAGAGACGATGGCTTGAGCTGCTAAAGGATTATGATTGTGATATTCTATATCACCCAGGAAAGGCCAATGTGGTGGCGGATGCTCTGAGTCGCAAGACTGATCATCTTGCCATACGAGTAAAATCGTATAGTTTGGTAATAACGCCAGACTTTCTGAACGAGCTCAAACAGGCGCAACAGGAGGGATTGAAAGAAAAGAATGTGGGTTTTGAACGCGTCTTCGGACAAGTCAAGAACTTGGAAGACAATGACCATGGGATAAAGCTACGATTCGGTCGAATGTGGGTGCCCAGAAATGGGGACATTCGAGCGAGGATTTTAGATGAAGCCCACAAGTCACGATACTCGGTACACCCCGGTGCGACGAAGATGTATCAAGATCTTCGACAGGACTATTGGTGGCCGGGCATGAAGTTTAATGTGATGCAGTATGTGAACAGGTGCCTTACTTGTGCGCAAGTGAAGGCTGAACATCAGAAGCCCTACGGATATGTGCAACCTCTAGAGGTACCGGAATGGAAATGGGAACACGTCACCATGGATTTCATCACCAAGCTACCGAGGACAGCTACGCGACATGATACCATATGGGTGATTGTGGACCGACTGACGAAGAGTGCACACTTTCTTCCTATCAGGGAAACGTATACGTCCGAAAGGTTGTCTGAGTTGTTCGTAAAAGAGATTGTGGCCAGACATGGAGTTCCTGTCTCCATTGTGTCAGATCGGGATACGAGGTTTACTTCCAGATTCTGGAAGCAGTTTCATGATGCTATGGGAACGAGGTTAAATATCAGTACCGCCTATCACCCTCAGACGGATGGACAGTCGGAAAGGACTATCCAAACGTTGGAGGATATGCTTAGGGCGTGCATTATCTATTTTGGAGGGAGCTGGGATGACCACTTGCCATTGGTGGAGTTTTCTTATAACAACAGCTATCACTCTAGTATCGGAATGCCCCCATATGAGGCGTTGTACGGACGACGATGTAGAACCCCGGTATGCTGGGGTGAAGTTGGACAGGAAGAAATGGGAAACAAGGCTGCTGTGATTGATATGGCAGAAAAGCTACGGGTGATAAAAGCACGTATGAAAGCTGCACAAGATCGCCAAAAGTCTTACGCTGACAAGCGCCGACGACCAATAGAGTTTAATGTTGGCGATCGAGTGTTGCTGAAAGTATCACCATGGAAGGGTATCATCCGATTCAGGAAGAGAGGAAAGTTGAGTCCGAGATACATCGGACCGTTTCCGATAAAGGCAAGGGTAGGGAAAGTCGTGAATCGACTGGACCTACCAGAGGAGCTAAGCGGGATTCATCCTACCTTTCACGTGTCGCATCTTAGGAAGTGCTTGGCAGACGAGCAGGCGCATGTTCCTTTGGATGACATTGAGGTAGATGACCGACTGAACTACATTGAAGAACCAGTCGCCATTGTGGATACGAAGGAAAAGCAGTTAAGGAATAAAACGGTTCGTCAAGTAAGAGTTCAGTGGAAGCATCGGAAGGGTTCAGACACGACGTGGGAATTGGAAGACGAGATGAGGGAGATGTATCCTCATCTGTTCGATGTGTAACAAGGCAGGTTTCGGGACGAAACCTATTGTAAGGAGGGGAGACTTGTAACATCCCAAATTTTTCTAAGATACAAGTTATTTGAATTCTACGTACGTGTAACGGATAAGTAACTTGTGGGAAAATAGACGAAAATAACCAAGATGGGACTTAGAAATCGTGTACTCGAAATATGGAGATTTCGAGTACACCATATTTCGAGTACTCCCTATTTCGTGTACTCAGGTGTTCGAGTACGGGCACCTTGTCTATAAATAGTCGTACCTTGGGAAATGTGACAACCTTTGGTTGGAAGCACAGTCCCTCTCGAGTACACGAAGTTTAAGTCCAAGAATTTCAAGAATCAAACTTTGATCGACCAATCGAAGTAGGAAACGCACGGGATTTTACCAGGAGGATCAGCTGCCTTCAAGTAAGTGATTCATGTATAGAAAGCTGGATTTTTATGCAAAAGTTAGAATGGTTAAACAAAGGGTGAACTTTTGCATAAAGCTCACACCTTTATGCATAAAGTTCATAACTTTGAGGTTCCAATATGTTGGTAACAACCAAAGGAACCTAGAACTAGCTCCCCAAGGTCTTAGATGAATTTCTGAGATGTTTAAGGACGAAATGATGAGTACACGAAATCATGTACAGAGGGTACTCGAAATCATGCATGTATTTCGAGTACAATGTTATTTCGAGTACAGGGGCTATTTCGAATACAATGGTTATTTCGTGTACATGGAATTTCGTGTACATGGCATTTCGTGTACATGGAATTTCGAGTACATGGCATTTCGTGAACTAGAGATGTTTCGAGTACATGGCAATTCGTGTATGTAGGAACTTAATGAATTTCAAGGGTTTCGAACACTTAGCTAAATTTCGAAAAACTTGGATTCAATAAGGGGGACTAGTAGGCTATGAGGACTTAGAATAATTTCTAAGTCTAAGTATGTGATGTGATGGTATGTGATGATATGATGTAACTGATATAGGTCCTTAAGGCCCTAGCTAAGGAGTTCGGCTAAGGTTAACAGGAGTCTACTATCAGGTGAGTTCTAGACGCCCTATTTCATGTTAACTGTTTTGGGCTGACATACATGCTTATGGTTATGTTATGATGTTATGTGTTTATGATGATGAATGAATGATGGTATGCCCTGACTATGTATGCATGCGTATGTGTTAGTATGATCTATGCATGAAAGTAAGTTAAGTACGATGAATGCATGAGAAATGAATTATGATAATGAATAACATGACATAAAAAAATGATGCTAGCATTTGATATGATGATGGCTTTATGATAACATGCTTCATGATGATAACTATGAGAACCGTTATAGGAGTATGACAAGGTCCTAGGTTGCTAGGATGGAAGTATGATATGTAGGCATGATGACATGATATTATGATATGCTGATGATGCTAGTATGTTATGATGAACTGTGCATGATGACAGTATGCTATGATGGTATGATGAGACGATGCTAGTATAACATGCCTGAGATGCCATGATGACTGCTATGAATGATGTTATGATGCTAGCAGTAAATGTTATGATGATTATGATAAAAGATGATATAATGCTAGTATATCATGTATGACGAACGAACGATGTTCCTATACGTGTTATAGGATAAGTATGAAAGATGTACCAGCTCTTGTGATGGCTGGGTATGATAGTCAACCACGACTATAACTGGGTATGATAGTCAACCACGACTATAACTGGGTATGATAGTCAACCACGACTATAACTGGGTATGATAGTCAACCACGACTATAACTGGGTATGATAGTCAACCATGACTATAACTGGGTATGATAGTCAACCACGACTATAACTGGGTATGATAGTCAACCACGACTATAACTGGGTATGATAGTCAACCACGACTATAACTGGGTATGATGGTCAACCACGACTATAACTGGGTATGATGGTCAACCACGACTATAACTGGGTATGATAGTCAACCACGACTATAACTTGGTATGATAGTCAACCACGACTATAACTGGGTATGATAGTCAACCACGACTATAACTGGGTATGATAGTCAACCTCGACTATAACTGGGTATGGAGCCTTGTGCAGGCATAAGCCCACTGTTCGTATGGTAACAGTGGAACGTATGACGATGATGATGTAAGGATGTTATGTGCTAAGGTTATGGACTATGTGAATGAAATGATGTGTATGTTAAGTATGTTTAATGTTGTTTTATGAAAACTAGAACTCACCAGCGTAAGCTGACTTGATTTAGCATGTATGTCAGGTTGAAGGTATGATAGGAGGAGGCATGGAGCTCGGGCATAGAGTCATACGATCCGGTGGTTTTTGGCAATCCGATATGTTTTTGATACAGACACTTTATTGATTTCTGTTTATCAAACTATGTTTATATTTCCGCTGCATGATTATGAAAGTTTTTAGTTTAAGAGCTATGCGTTATGATGAAAACCAACCTCTGTGAGGTGCCCGGTTTAGGGGCCTTACACTAGTTTATAATAAACATTTCGAGTTAACACGTGAGTTTAGAAAGTGGTCTCACGACCTAAAACTTGAATCCTTAATCTTGATCCTTATGACATATTGCCAAAATTAATAACTTGGTAATAGTCGTAACTACAACCGGAGATGCTTCTATTCGATTTTGAATACTTTATTTTTAAGTATAATTTCATCCTTGCAATTACTTTCTTAAAAGTCCCTTCAATCATTCTTATATCCTTTTATTTCTTAAACATATATATATATATATATATATATATATATATATATATATTATTGCTCATATTAGACCGAGAATTTCTCAACTATCTATATATGGTTAATCAAGAAAGTAATCGATTTAGGATCATTAACCAAAGACCAAAGTAATGGTTTAAAGCATTCATGGCAGTTTGACTTTTTCAAGTCAAACTTACACCAAAACTTCATTTTTACCATTTACATCCCATCTTTGGCTAAATGACTAAATTCCTACATTTTATGTTCAAATGAGCTTCTATGACCATTTTTAAACATAATCCATCTATACTCGTGTTTAAAATAATTGTAGGTTCCATTTAGTCAAAAATCCCCATTTTTGCCCTCATAACCTAGTTGCATAAACAATTATGTCTTGCATTGAATGGGGACAATAAAATAATAAATCTTATACCTTTCTAAGTGCACAAGAATAATCAAGCTCAAATATTTGCACAAGTAGATGATTTAACCTACAAAAATCAAGTCAAGTCTCAATCTTTGACCTTTTTATAAACCCATACTAAACTTGACCAAAGAGGGGAAATCCTTACCTCAAATCCATCCATTTTCTTGTTTTCACACTCTAATTTCATCTCATAAACGACCTATACAAAAGGGGTATTATTAGGTTAATCAAAATCTCAAGAACCCTAATTTAGTACATGAGAGGGTTAGCATACCTTTAATCTCTTGAGACCTTCAAGTTCACAACTTTGTTTACAACCTTAACTAGTTGTCGTTCAAAAAGAACTTCCGATAATACCTGCAACACTGCTCCTTTTCTTTTCTTTTTTTTTTTACCCCACGGCTCCTGGTTTTTCTTTATTGCTTCACCCGCTGGCGCTGCACCTTCTTGTTTTTGTTTCTGTTTCACACAGCTCGAATTCCCTTTTTTTTATATATAACTTATGCCCAAATGGGCCTTTAAGCCCATACATATATAATTGCTGTGTTTTTCGAAAAGGATTTTTTTTAACTGTCTGCTTGTATGTAACATATATATATATATATTCATTTGACATGTCATATACCTACATACATACCTTTGTTCCAACGTCTATTCATCTTGTTTGTGTTCGGTCCGGTTTAAACCGAAGTAGACGGGTCATCTTTTAAATTCAACCGACCATCTTTTCATTTCAATTTATTTAACTCGTTCGAGCCCTATTTGACTAGTCAACAATAAATTCTTATTCTTTATTTATTATATATAATAGTCTTGAGATACGAGGTGTTACATCCTCTCCCCCTTATTAGAATTCCGTCTCGGAATTCGGTTTAACTGGTAAACAAGTTCGGATATTTCTTGTTCATATCTGCCTCAGGTTCCCAAGTGAATTCGGGTCCCCTCTTGGCATTCCATTTCACCTTCACGATCGGTATCCTCTTTCGTCTTAATTTCTTAACTTGTCTCTCCAAGATCTCTATCGGTTCTTCTTTGAAATTTAATCTTTCATCTACTTGAATCTCTTCCAATGGAGTCCTGAGGGTCTCGTCTGCCAGACATTTCTTCAGATTGGAAACGTGAAACACGTCATGTATTCCACTTAATTCAGACGGAAGCTCCAACCTGTAAGCTACTGGTCCAATTCTTTCTGTGATCTTGAATGGACCAATATAACGAGGGCTTAGTTTGCCTCGTTTACCAAACCGAATTGTCCCCTTCCAAGGCGACACCTTTAACATCACTTTATCATTTACTTGAAATTCCAACGGTTTACGCCGTTTATCTGTTTAACTTTTCTGGCGATCTTGTGCTGCCTTTAATCTTTCCCTGATTTGATTGACCTTGTTTGTTGTGTCCAGTATTAATTCTGGTCCTGTAAGTTGTCCTTCGCCAACTTCAAACCAACAAATGGGCGTTCGACATTTTCGCCCATATAATGCCTCGAACGGTGCGGATTTCAAACTTGCATGATAGCTATTATTGTAAGAAAATTCCATGAGTGGAAGATGTGTGTCCCAGCTACCACCAAATTCTATCACACAAGCACGGAGCATATCCTCCAACGTTTGTATTGTTCTTTCACTTTGGCCGTCAATTTGGGGATGGTAAGCCGTGCTCATGTCAAGTCTAGTTCCCATTGCATTTTGAAAGCTTTGCCAAAACCGTGAAGTAAACCGGCTGTCTCGATCTGAAACAATCGAAAGTGGCACACCGTGCTTTGTTACAATTTCATCCACGTAGATTTGTGCCAATCTCTCTAACTCATATGATTCCTTGATAGCTAAAAAATGTGCAGATTTAGTTAATATGTCCACAATTACCCATATGGCATCATTTCCTTTCTTGGTCCTTGGTAACTTCATGACAAAATCCATCGTAATCTTCTCCCATTTCCAAACTGGGATTTCTAAAGGTTGTAACTTTCCTGATGGCTTTTGGTGTTCGGCCTTCACTTGTAAGCAGGTTAGACACCTTTCAACATATCCCGCTATGTCCTTTTTCATCCCTGGCCACCAATAGTGGTCCTTCAATGTGTAATACATTTTATCTGAACCTGGATGCATTAGATATTTTGATTTGTGTGCTTCTTCCAGAATAAGACCCCTTAAACCTCCATACTTTGGTACCCAGATCCTAGTTTTCAATCTTAGCAACCCATCATTTCCTTTCGTCATTTGTTGAACTGTTTTTATCATTTCTTCAAATTTGACATTATCATCTTCAAGTGCACGTTCCTGAGCCTTCTTCAATTGATCCATTATATCCACACGCACATCTAATCTTAAAGATCGCACTCGAATCGGTTTAACCCTTTCCTTTCGGCTTAGTGCATCGGCAACTACATTTGCCTTACCTGGATGGTATTGAAGCTCAAAATCATAATCAGTGAGAACTTCCATCCATCTGCGCTGGCGCATATTTAAATCCTTTTGATCAAAGATATGCTTTAGACTCTTATGGTCTGAATAGACCACGAATCTTGTGCCATACAGATAATGACGCCAGATTTTTAACGCGAACACCACTGCGCCTAGTTCAAGGTCATGAGTTGCATAATTGGCCTCATGCCTTTTTAATTGCCTCGAAGCATACGCAATCACGTTGTTCCTCTGCATGAGAACACAACCCAATCCATTGGCTGAAGCATCACAATATACAACAAAATCATTGCTACCATCCGGCAATGCCAAGATCGGTGCGCTGCTAAGCTTCTGTTTAAGAATCTGGAATGCTTCTTCTTGTGTTTGACCCCAAACAAACTTGATATTCTTTTGAGTGAGTGAGGTAAGTGGGGAAGCTATCTTGGAGAAATCTTGGATGAATCTCCTGTAGTAACCTGCCAAACCCAAGAATCGTCGGATTTCTGTTGGTGATTTAGGTGTTTCCCACCTCATTACCGCTTCAACCTTTGTAGGGTCAACTTGAATTCCTTTGTCATTTATCACATGCCCAAGAAATTGTACTTCTCGAAGCCAGAATTCGAACTTCGAGAACTTTGCATATAACTTCTCCTGTCTTAGAAGCTCTAAAAGCATCCTGAGATGTCCTTCATGTTCCTGTTTAGTGCGAGAATACACTAATATGTCGTCTATGAAGACAATAATGAACTTGTCCAGATAAGGTTTACACACTCGGTTCATCAAGTCCATGAATATAGCAGGTGCATTGGTTAATCCAAACGGCATTACAAGGAATTCGTAGTGTCCGTATCTGGTTCGAAAAGCTGTTTTTGGAACATCCTCTTCATTTACCCTCACCTGATGATACCCTGAACGTAGATCAATCTTTGAGAAGTAACTTGAACCCTGTAGTTGATCAAATAAGTCATCGATCCTGGGTAATGGATATCTATTCTTTACAGTCACCTTATTCAAACCTCGATAATCAATACACATCCGCATCGAACCGTCCTTTTTCTTTACAAATAAGACCGGGGCTCCCCATGGTGAAGAACTCGGCCTAATCAATCCTTTTTCCAACAGCTCCTGGAGTTGTTTCATCAATTCCTGCATTTCGGATGGAGCTAGGCGGTATGGCGCCCTTGCTATAGGTGCAGTCCCTGGTAGCAAGTCAATCCTGAACTCGACCTGTCGATCTGGATGTAATCCTGGCAATTCCTCCGGAAATACATCGGGATACTCGTTGACTATCGGCACGTTCTCGATTCTCCTTTCTTCCTCGATTGAGGCCATATATAACAGAAAGCTTTCGTAACCCTTTCGCAAGCATTTCTCTGCCTTCATTAATGAAATGATGTTATTTGACTTTCGGGGCAAGTCTCCTTTGATTTCAATCCTTGATTCATCAGGAAGTTGTACATCAAGTGTCTTTTGTTCACAGTTGATACGTGCTTTATTGGCTGTTAGCCAATCCATTCCTAAAACAATGTCAAATCCTACTATGTGCATGGGAAGTAGTTCTAAAGGAATATCCAGATCATTGATTCTAATAACACAGTTCTTAAGCACGGTCTCTACTTTCTCTTCATGCCCATTGGCCATTTCTACCACGTAAGGATTTTCTAACTTTTCAGGAGATCCCTTTAAACATGACATAAATTTTGTGCACACAAAACTTTTATTCGCTCTTGAATCAAACAACACATAAGCATAATTATTATTAATTAGGAACATACCAGTGATCACGTCCTCCATCCTGCGAGCTTCCTCAGCACTCATAATGAACACCCTTGTGTTGCCTTTTGCAATATTCGTTCCTTTTCCTTTGTCATTTTGGTTCGGGGGATTGTTTTTGTTAAAATTTGGGCAATCAATTTTGATGTGACCCTCCTTGCCGCACAGATAACAAACTGGAGGTTTCCCACACTCGTGGGTCAAGTGCCCTTTTTTCCCACATTTACCACAAGGCTTTAGTCTACATTCCCCTAGATGTGATTTGTTACATATTTTGCAAACTGACTTTCCATCTCCCCCCCTTGAATCCACCTTCCGGAACTTGTTGTTTTCCGCATTATAGTTTTTCCCGCTACGATCAAATTTTCCACCATGTCTCCCGAGCTTGCCATCATCACGTTTTCGTTTATGACTGTTGTCAAACACACGGCTTCCTTTTGTTCGAATAAGTTCTTCAGTAAGTTCAGCAAGTAGTTCCGTAGCTTTTTGCATTGAGCGGGGTTTGGTCGTCCTCATGTCTGCCCGAACTTCAGGATGGCCACCCCAAATCAGCCTTCCTATTCTTTTTGATTCTGAACCAACAAAGTCGGGAATCAAACCCGTGATTTCCAAGAAGCGAGAAATGTATTTTCGATAATCAGTACCCTCCATTTTCATATGTAAGTACTCATCCTTTAACTTTTCTACTTCATGATGAGGCACGTACTTTTTCAAGAAGATCTTGCGAAATTTCTTCCAACCCATTGCATATGCCTTTTCTCGACCCCAAGTGGAAAGAATGGTCTTCCACCAAATGTGAGCCTCATTCTTAAAAGATAGAGCAGCAAACTTCACTTTGTCTTCCTCTTTGCAACCACTCACATCCACTGTGGTTTCAATCTCCTCAATCCATCTTAGAGCTTCAGTAGCCGACTTATCTCCCTTAAACACTTCAGGTTTGCAAGCCATGTAGTTGCGATAAGAACACCCTTTTGAACTTGAGTCCTTAGACTTGGTTTTTCCTTCTTTTTTTTTCTTTTTGGGTTTATCAGCCGAGTCATAAGAACTGTGACTACTATCATGGTAGTCACTGCTATCAACAAATCTTGTAAGTAGATTCTGATTCTTAAGGAATCTTTTCTTTAGTCTTTGATTTTTCTTCTTTCTCTTGTTTTGACTTAGAACTTTTGCTATCAACTTTTTCAGCATGTTTTTCTCCTTCCTAACAACTTTTGAAACCCCATTAATAATCTTAGGCATGGCCTCTGTGGTGTTAGCTGCTATTAAGTCCTTAAGTTTGTTTTTATTTCATTTTTCCCTTTGATCTTCAAAACTTCAATAGAATGGGATCTTTCAGTCGGTTCCATAACCTTTTTACAACGGATTTGAAGCACCATGTGGTTTGAAGCCTCAGACTCCTCATAAGGCTCCTCATCTATAAAAGGCGTCAGATAAGTATGAGTGATCTCTCTGAGGTGTCTAGGAACCTTGAACCACTCAATCATAGGCATCAGTGTAGTCTTCCTCGTATGTAGAAGCATTATTGACATGCAACGCGTGGCTCACTAACCACGAGAGTTGGTGACTGATCCTGATGGTATAATCGTGAGAAGCAAGATGCATTTGTTCCTATAATAGCCTAGGCCTCCTTGGGGGTACTCTTTATTGCCTCAACTTCCCGAATGTGACTTCGATCAAGTCTCCTTACATCTTAATAGTCCAAAGATACCCTTACCATTAGTACGACTTCAGACATCTTAAAATCAGCATCTAATCAATTATAAACATATATGTATTATTAGACATCAGCAATCATTTGTCAGTCGTAAGTTGTCAATTGTCAGTCGTCAGTCGTCAGTTGTCAGTTATTAGTTGCCAGTTGTCGGTTGTCAACTTCCCATCATCCTCGTGACGAGGTTTCTAAGTTAATCCGCATTATTAAAAACCATTAGTATATTCGTATCAAGATAACCTTGACAACTATGTTGATCAGGCACACTTGTCATGTTGTCTTGCACGTGTACACTAACTATTAACTATCATGCTTCCTAACTATCCTAGGTTAGGTCCTAATATTTCTGCGGTCAAGAGCACTAAAGGTTAAAGCTTAAGGATCTACGTGACCCTTACTTCGCTGAAACCTATGGCTCTGATACCAACCTGTAACACCCTGACCCCAGGGTTGTCACGTCGTATCATCCTTAGCCTGATAAATACAGCGGAAGACTTATATTGACCGCAAAATTTCGAATAAATTTGAACTTTTTAAAACAGTGTAATAGTTGCACCATTAATGGGCTTAAGTGAAGAGTTACAAAATATTCATAAATTCTTAAATCAACGTTTAAACAAAATCCCTAGCCTTATCATGTAGGCGGGTTCCAAAAGTTAATCTTTAAGTTCTTGCCAGCATCCTTGTTAAATCCCTTCATTTTCCTGTTCCTGTATTACCTGTATCGCGAGCTAAAACAAGTCAACTACATACATAGTTGGTGAGTCATGGCCAGTGACAGTTAAAATAATAATCAAATCATATTTGTGTGTGCAAGTAAACTGGTTGTCAAATCAAGTCTCACGACGTTAAGTATTCGTCCGTCAACGATCCTAACGCGGTGTTTGTTAACATATACACTACTCTAGAGCCACTGGTGCGATACAGTGTTGAATGACACACATGGGGTCCACTGCAGTGCTACACCAAATCCCATATCTTTGACGTCAACCGCAACAACTCCACCGTAGTGACAGTCGTCCGGCAATCCTTTATCCCCGAAGGGACTGGCCCGTAGGCCGGAGTCGAATACACGACCCCATCCTTAATCCTTATCCTTATCCTTAGCTTCTAGAGCAAGGTACCTCCAATTCGCACGGATCCGTTTGAACGCGTATATGCCCCGAGGTAGTTGTAAGTAGGTCTTACGGTTAAACCGGCCCACCCCTTCCCCCTACCTTGATGCCTCTGACCAACATCCATAACCGGACGTACCTAAGTCTATGCAATGCTAGCTAAGAGGTGCAGTTTATCTTACAGCAACACACATAAAAAAATCCTTTAAATAAAAATCTTTTCAGTAAAAATCCTTTAAATAAAATCCTTTAAAAAAAGAGCTCGGATACATCCCCAAAACAATTAAGTAAAAAGGGGAGGTCAAGACTCACCTGAGTTGTTTGACCGGTTCGTAAAATCTGAAGTAGTAGGTTCACCAAGTCCGGGTGAGTAAGGCTAATCACGCACATGCAAATCTAGTTTATAATAAATATTTCGAGTTAACACGTGAGTTTAGAAAGTGGTCTCACGACCTAAAACTTGAATCCTTAATCTTGATCCTTATGACATATTGCCAAAATTAATAACTTGGTAATAGTCGTAACTACAACCGGAGATGCTTCTATTCGTTTTTGAATACTTTATTTTTAAGTATAATTTCATCCTTGCAATTACTTTCTTAAAAGTCCCTTCAATCATTCTTATATCCTTTTATTTCTTAAACATATATATATATATATATATATATCTATATATATATTATTGCTCATATTAGACCGAGAATTTCTCAACTATCTATATATGGTTAATCAAGAAAGTAATCGATTTAGGATCATTAACCAAAGACCAAAGTAATGGTTTAAAGCATTCATGGCAGTTTGACTTTTTCAAGTCAAACTTACACCAAAACTTCATTTTTACCATTTACATCCCATCTTGGCTAAATGACTAAATTCCTACATTTTATGTTCAAATGAGCTTCTATGACCATTTTTAAACATAATCCATCTATACTCGTGTTTAAAATAATTGTAGGTTCCATTTAGTCAAAAATCCCCATTTTCGCCCTCATAACCTAGTTGCATAAACAATTATGTCTAGCATTGAATGGGGACAATAAAATAATAAATCTTATACCTTTCTAAGTGCACAAGAATAATCAAGCTCAAATCTTTACACAAGTAGATGATTTAACCTACAAAAATCAAGTCAAGTCTCAATCTTTGACCTTTTTATAAACCCATACTAAACTTGACCAAAGAGGGGAAATCCTTACCTCAAATCCATCCATTTTCTTGTTTTCACACTCTAATTTCGTCTCATAAACGACCTATACAAAAGGGGTATTATTAGGTTAATCAAAATCTCAAGAACCCTAATTTAGTACATGAGAGGGTTAGCATACCTTTAATCTCTTGAGACCTTCAAGTTCACAACTTTGTTTACAACCTTAACTAGTTGTCGTTCAAAAAGAACTTCCGATAATACCTGCAACACTGCTCCTTTTCTTTTCTTTTTTTTTTTACCCCACGGCTCCTGGTTTTTCTTTATTGCTTCACCCGCTGGCGCTGCACCTTCTTGTTTTTGTTTCTGTTTCACACAGCTCGAATTCCCTTTTTTTTTATATATAACTTATGCCCAAATGGGCCTTTAAGCCCATACATATATAATTGCTGTGTTTTTCGAAAAGGATTTTTTTTAACTGTCTGCTTGTATGTAACATATATATATATATATATATATATATATATTCATTTGACATGTCATATACCTACATACATACCTTTGTTCCAACGTCTATTCATCTTGTTTGTGTTCGGTCCGGTTTAAACCGAAGTAGACGGGTCATCTTTTAAATTCAACCGACCATCTTTTCATTTGAATTTATTTAACTCGTTCGAGCCCTATTTGACTAGTCAACAATAAATTCTTATTCTTTATTTATTATATATAATAGTCTTGAGATACGAGGTGTTACACCTTTTATACAACTATCTCAATTTCGGAAGAACTGAAGACTCATGATTCAGTGGTTGTTGACTTTGTATTAGTTGTACTATTGTGATGATTCAGTGTCTGTAACAGCGCAGCTATTTGTCTTTTTACTTCTTTGTCTTGTAACATTGAATGTTGGGTATTTAAAACCCAACATTCCTAGAGATACTTGAATTACATTTCCCTAAAATTCCTTGTGCTACTATTCTGGTTTCTCTCTTTCTAGAAAAAACTAAACAACTAAAAATAACTAAGTGTTGAACTTTAGAGGGAGCGAATACCAAAGGCTTTGACCAAGAGTCTAAAGTTCTTGTTCCTCGTTAAGTAGCCCCTTCGAGTATATCAACAATAAGGCATATGTAACATCCAAAAAAGTTTACAAAATGTAAAAAGAGAGCAAGAATTAACTCATATTTATGGTGCTCAAAAAAACGAATAAAATGAAGAAAAATCAAGATCAACGGTTGATTCAAACGGGATTCTTGAGGTTTGAACATGTGTTGCCAGACAGTAGCTCAAAGGAACAAGTATATGATTCGAATGCAAACGTTGTTCAACCTAGTCTAACAAATGCAACGAGATGGGTAAAAATTATGCTAGGCATAACCAAATGAACGAACATCAAAGGCTGGACTCTTTGGGCATAATGAGCTTTTTAAAGGCTACATCAACTCTAAAGGTGGCCTAAACAAAGCAACCTAAACGAGCCTAATGCCCAATAACTAAGAAAGCAATAAATAAATGAATAACAAAGAGAGGAAGAAAGAAAGAAAATTACCTCAAAGAATCTTTACAAAGATATGATCTCTAAGGGCAACACCTCATCATCAAGAACATAAAATAAAACTACTGCTTTCAACATCCCAATGGGTGTTGCACTTGTAAAACCAGCAAAATTTGGTTATTCCACTTGCTTATACTCCACTAGGAGTGGAAAACTATAAAAGACAAAACAAGGATATTTATAGGTGTTCAAAGGGGAAAAATACTGGTTTCTTGCGTGAGGTGAGATGGTTTTAAAGAGAATTTGCATCCAGCAATCATAAACAAACATCAAACTTATTTTCACGATTCCGGCTTTGTTATAACTCTGTTTCACGCGCGACTTTTGTCTACGTTCATCATTTTCATATTACTATCTTATAAAAGAAAGTAATCCAACATTCATGGTGTTGAGAATTGGGTTTAAACTATGGATTTTTATGTCAAGGGTTACGTTCTCAAACGTTTGTTTGTGATTCTTGTTTCGTTTGGGCTCTGTTTTATGGACTGTTTGAACTTAGTTGTTCCTTAATACACTAGTATATCTAGAATATTTAGGTGGTTCAAAATGTTAGTTCGAGGATGGGGAAATGTTGGCTAAATATTACCCAAAAGTTATTTTATGTCAAAACTAAGAATCCAACATATAGATCTTCTTAATTGCTATCATTTACATCTAAGTCTTAAAAACACAATTTCCTCTCTTAGGATATGTATATAATGTAAGTTGGATGATAATATGGCTAGGATACGAGTTTTAGGTGTATTCACGAAGTCTCCAACATTTTTGATCAATCTAAGGGTTAGTCCTTGAGAGATGGATAGTTGGTTCAAGATAGATGAACCATAGACCAAAGGAGAAGGAGAAAGGAAAATGAAATTTGGTAGGATTAGTCCTTGTGGTTTACCATTAATAAAAATTTATACACTTTATTTCTAACATTTATAACCTTACATTTTATGAAACTAAATTAATTTCAATTAATTAAATCTTTTATTCTTTTTTATGTTAATAAAATTTATTTATAAATATATTTATGAGTTGTAACATAATTAGATTGGGAAAAATTTCTTGTAATTATTCTAATTTTGAGATGTGTCAATATTGTGTGTCGAAATCCGTCATCGGAATTTTTCGAATGTTACAACATATAGATTTCAATCAAAACATGCATACACATAGCAAAGATTCTATTTAAATACACTAAAAGCTTTGCATTGAATTATTTTGATTCTATGTAAATATTATTTTTGAATAGAGCATATGTAACATCTCAAAAGTAAAAGAGGGATGAATATACTCACATGAATGCCTTTTTAATCCAATGATATTTGATTAGAGTAATGAGTAATTAAGGAACATACTTCACCTTAGAGTTTATAGACATAATAGTCTTAGTATATCTTAGAGTTTAAGTTCAATGTCTTGGATACTATGGCATAATATGTAAGTCCTAAAATAATTTGTCTATGTTTGAATGATATCAATTTTTGGAATGTTTATTTATCTATTAAACTAAATAAATATTCCTATTTGAATTTGAATACTACATGTCCTATTCCATCCATATGTTTAATTGTTTAAATTTGTGTTTAAAGTATATGTGTAAAAGTAATTCTTTGTGAAAAATTATGAAAAGTTATTTTGAGTATTAAAGCTTATATCTAGAATAATTATAAAATTATTCATGTTTATAAGGCTAAATGATTTTGTGTTTTAAATCAATGTTTGTACATCTTGTTTATCAAATAATACATTTTATTTAATTAGTTGTTTAAAGATTATCAATTTTATTTAGAATAATTATTTAAAATTATTCTTTACTTTGTATAAAATAATTAATTTTAAATTATTAGTTTGTTTAAGAAGTTCATTTATTAAATAAAAACAATATATTTTTGAATATTTAAGTATTTAAGTTGTAAAATTTAAAATACTTTTTTATGGATTATATGACCTTAGTTTGCAAAAACATTATTTTGTTATTTTTAAAGTAACTAATTTATGAAGGTTTAAAATGATCAAATATATCATTAAAATATTTTTTTAATACGTTATTCATCTAATACACTTTATTTAACATAACTAGTTTAAATAAGAAAAAAAATGCCTATAAAATATTTTTAGCTTTAAAGCTAATTGAATCGATTTTTTTTTAATTGCTGAAAACAATAAACTTTGCTTAAATTGGATTTGAACCCCGGTTGCCCGGTACTTTCGCAACTATAGTTAACCAGTTAAGCTAATCTAGTTATTGAGAAAACTTCTGCATGAAATGTTATCACATGAAGGCGATGGCATCCCAAACCAGATTATACCCAAAGATCCCTAGCCCAAGGTTTTGTTTAATTCAATAGATCCTTACTCTCTGGATTTGATTAACCATAAGTAAGCATTTCTAACTTAATGTACTCCTAATAATTTATTTTTAAATTCTTATTTTATTTATTGTAATAAAATTAATTCATTGATAAATTAAATCTATTAGATTAGTAACATATTCATACACACACACACACATACTGACACAAAATCAAATAAGAAATGATTTTTGCCTAAAAATAGTAAGAACTAAAAGAAGTTCGACATGTGACATAATGATTTAAGTATAATATCTTACGTTTTGTACTAGATTTTTATTTTTATGTACTGTATTCTTTTTTTTCGTACTGAATTTGTGTTTTTTGTGATGTATTTTTGTTTTTTGTACTTTATTTTTGTTTTTTGTACTGAGAGGCCCCGAAACCGGGCACCTCACAGAGGTTGGTTTTCATCATAACACATAGCTCTTAAACAAAAAACTTTCATAATCATGCAGCGGAAATGTAAACCTAGTTTGATAAACAGAATTTAATAAAGTGTCTGTATCAAAATCATATCGAATTGCCAAAACCACCGGATCGTATGACTCTATGCCCGAGCTCCATGCCTCCTCTTATCATACCTTCAACCTGACATACATGCTAAATCAAGTCAGCTTACGCTGGTGAGTTCTAGTTTTCATAAAACAACATTAAACATACTTAACATATACATCATTTCATACACATAGTCCATAACCTTAGCACATAACATCCTTACATCATCATCATCATACGTTCCACTGTTACCATTCGAACAGTGGGCTTATGCCGGCACAAGGCTCCATAACCGTTGATCTGTCCCGCCGAAGCGTTCTACAGATCCATACTTACCCAGTAGCAAGTACTGGAGCAACCATACTTACCCCATATGAACATGGGAGCAACGTCATATTTACCCCGTAACGAGTACGGGAGCAATCTCATACTTACCCCGTAACGAGTACGGGAGCAACCTCATACTTACCCCGTAACGAGTACGGGAGCAACATCATACTTACCCCGTAACGAGTACGGGAGCAACATCATACTTACCCCGTAACGAGTACGGGAGCAACCATACTTACCCAGTACAACTACTGGAGCAACCATACTTACCCAGTAACAAGTACTGGAGCAACCATCATTCGTCATGACATGATACACTAGCACCATATCATCGTTCATCATAACATCATATCATTATCCTAATAACATAGGATTTCTCATACAGGGTATGCTAGTATCATGTCATCATAACATCCTAGTACCATGCACATGTCATGCTAGCCGTACGTCATCATATCATTCATCATTGCAACATAAACACATTTTGCTAGCATGTAATCATCATAACATCATACTTCCATCATAGCGTATCTAGGATTTCATCATAACATACCTCCCTATGTATCATCATAGCATGTTATCATTTAGTTTATCATCATAACTTACTAACATGCATTCATCATTCTTAGCATACTTTCATGCAATAATCATACTATCACCTTAACATGCAAACATGGTCAGGGCATAACATCATTCATTCATTATCATCATAGGCACATATCATCATAGACATAACAATAAGCATGTATGTCAGCCCAAAACATTAAGCATAAAATAGGGCGTCTAGAACTCACCTGACAGTAGACTCCTGTTAACCTTAGCCGAACTCCTTAGCTAGGGCCTTAAGGACCTATATCAGTTACATCATATCATCACATATCATCACATCACATACTTAGACTTAGAAATTATTCTAAGTCCTCATAGCCTACTAGTCCCCCTTTCTGAATCCAAGTTCTCGAAACTTAGCTAAGTGTTCGAAACCCTTGAAATTCGTTAAGTTCCCATGTACACGAAACCCACGAGTATTCGAAATGCTAGTGTATTCGAACTACCCTGTGTATTCGAAATAACATGTATACGAAATACATTGTGTATTCGAACATGGCACTGTACTCGAAATTCCATGTACACGAAATAACCATAGCCCCTGTACTCGAAATAACATTGTACTCGAAATACATGCATGATTTCGAGTAACCTCTGTACATGATTTCGTGTACTCATCATTTCGTCCTTAAACATCTCAGAAATTCATCTAAGACCTTGGGGAGCTAGTTCTAGGTTCCTTTGGTTGTTACCAACGTATTGGAACCTCAAAGTTATGAACTTTATGCATAAAGGTGTGAGCTTTATGCAAAAGTTCACCCTTTGTTTAACCATTCTAACTTTTGCATAAAAATCCAGCTTTCTATACATGAATCACTTACTTGAAGGTAGCTGATCCTCCTGGTAGAATCCCGTGCGCTTCCTACTTCGTTTGGTTGATCAAAGTTTGATTCTTGAAATTCTTGGACTTAAACTTCGTGTACTCGAGAGAGAGTGTGCTCAGCCAAAGGTTCGCACATATCCCAAGGCACTACTATTTATAGGCGTGTCCCTGTACTCGAAATCTGGGAAATTTCGAGAACATGTGTACTCGAATTTGGTGTACACGAAATCTGGAATTTCGAGTACATGATTTCTAAGCTTTACTTGGTTATCTTTCCGTCTATTTTCCCACAAGTTACTTATCCGTTACACGTACGTAGAATTCAAATAACTTGTATCTTAGAAAAATTTGGGATGTTACAAGTCTCCCCTCCTTACAATAGGTTTCGTCCCGAAACCTGCCTTGTTACACATCGAACAAATGAGGATACAACTCCCTCATCTCGCCTTCCAATTCCCACGTCGTGTCTGAACCCTTCCGATGCTTCCACTGAACTCTTACTTGACGAACCGTTTTATTCCTTAGCTGCTTTTCCTTCGTATCCACAATGGCGACTGGTTCTTCAATGTAGTTCAGTCGGTCATCTACCTCAATGTCATCCAAAGGAACATGCGCCTGCTCGTCTGCCAAGCACTTCCTAAGATGCGACACGTGGAAGGTAGGATGAATCCCATTCAGCTCCTCTGGTAGGTCCAGTCGGTACGCGACTTTTCCTACCCTCGTCTCTATCCGGAACGGTCCGATGTACCTCGGACTCAACTTTCCTCTCTTTCTGAATCGAATGATTCCCTTCCATGGTGATACTTTCAGCAACACTCGATCGCCAACATTAAACTCTATCGGTCGTCGGCGCTTGTCAGCGTAAGACTTTTGGCGATCTTGTGCAGCTTTCATACGTGCTTTTATCATCCGTAGCTTTTCTGCCATATCAATCACGGCAGCCTTGTTTCCCATTTCTTTCTGTCCAACTTCACCCCAGCATACCGGGGTCCTACATCGTCTTCCGTACAACGCCTCATATGGGGGCATTCCGATACTGGAGTGATAACTGTTGTTGTATGAAAACTCCACCAATGGCAAGTGATCATCCCAGCTTCCTCCAAAATCGATAATGCACGCCCTAAGCATATCCTCCAACGTTTGGATAGTCCTTTCTGACTGTCCATCAGTTTGAGGGTGATAGGCGGTACTGATATTTAACCTCGTTCCCATAGTATCATGAAACTGCTTCCAGAATCTGGAAGTAAACCTCGTATCTCGATCTGACACAATGGAGACAGGAACTCCATGTCTGGCCACAATCTCTTTCACGAACAACTCAGACAACCTTTCGGACGTATACGTTTCCCTGATAGGGAGAAAGTGTGCACTCTTCGTCAGTCGGTCCACAATCACCCATATGGCATCATGTCGCTTAGCTGTCTTTGGTAGCTTGGTAATGAAATCCATGGTGATGTGTTCCCATTTCCATTCCGGTACCTCTAGAGGTTGCACATATCCGTAGGGCTTCTGATGTTCAGCCTTCACTTGCGCACAAGTAAGGCACCTGTTCACATACTGCATCACATTAAACTTCATGCCCGGCCACCAATAATCCTGTCGGAGATCTTGATACATCTTCGTTGCACCGGGGTGTACCGAGTATCGTGACTTGTGGGCTTCATCTAAAATCCTCGCTCGAATGTCCCCATTTCTGGGCACCCACATTCGACCGAATCGTAGCTTTATCCCATGGTCATTGTCTTCCAAGTTCTTGACTTGTCCGAAGACGCGTTCAAAACCCACATTCTCTTCTTTCAATCCCTCCTGTTGCGCCTGTTTGAGCTCGTTCAGAAAGTCTGGCGTTATCACCAAACTATACGATTTTACTCGTATGGCAGGATGATCAGTCTTGCGACTCAGAGCATCTGCCACCACATTGGCCTTTCCCGGGTGATATAGAATATCACAGTCATAATCCTTTAACAGCTCAAGCCATCGTCTCTGCCTCATATTCAAATCCTTTTGCTCGAAGAAATACTTCAAGCTCTTGTGGTCGGTATAGATGGTACTCCTTACTCCATACAAATAGTGCCTCCATATTTTCAATGCAAACACCACTGCAGCGATTTCAAGATCGTGGGTCGGGTAGTTAGCCTCATGAATCTTTAGCTGGCGTGAAGCATAAGCTATCACCCTTCCCCTTTGCATTAGTACACATCCCAACCCTTGTCGTGACGCATCGGCATACACAACAAGATCATCATTCCCATCCGGCAGTGCTAGAACAGGAGCTTGGGTAAGTTTCTCCTTCAGCACTGAAAACGCTTGTTCTTGGTTTGGACCCCATTCGTACTTTACGTCTTTCTTCGTGAGCTTCGTCAGTGGCGTCGCTATCTTGGAGAAGTCCTGAATAAATCTCCGATAGTAAC